>CAXITT010000054.1:73473-114099 GCA_964033795.1 Lymnaea stagnalis | reverse complement strand
TAACAGAGACTTGGACAGCCGACACCCTAACAGAGACTTGGACAGTCGACACCTTAACAGAGACTTGGACAGTCCACACCTTAAACAGAGACTTGGATAGTCGACACCTTAACAGAGACTTGGACAGTCGAAACCTTAACAGAGACTTGGACAGTCGAAACCTTAACAGAGACTTGGACAGTCGACACCCTAACAGAGACTTGGACAGTCGACACCTTAACAGAGACTTGGACAGACGACACCTTAACATAGACTTGGACAGTCGACACCATAACAGAGACTTGGACAGTCGACACCATAACAGAGACTTGGACAGTCGGCACCTTAACAGAGACTTGGACAGTCGACATCCTAACAGAGACTTGGACAGTCGACACCTTAACAGAGACTTGGACAGTCGACACCCTAACAGAGACCTGGACAGTCGACACCCTAACAGAGACTTGGACAGTCGACACCTTAACAGAGACTTGGACAGTCGACACCCTAACAGAGAGTTTGGGCAGTCGACACCCTAACAGAGACCTGGACAGTCGACACCCTAACAGAGACTTGGACAGTCGACACCTTAACAGAGACTTGGACAGTCGACACCCTAACAGAGAGTTTGGGCAGTATTTGTGTTGATCTCTCATCCCCGCTGTAAGTTTTCGATCAATTAAAATGTGTGCTCATTCCAATAATCCTCTGTGAATTAATGCTCAATTATAGCCTAGTATTTAAGCACGAGGGCAATACTTCTACTTCTACTTAATGATGATAAACGATCACACGTTCAAACCTCGGTGGACTTTTTAATGCATCATACCAATGGCAGCAGTAAAACAATCATTTTGAAATGAGTGACACTGTGTATAAGTAAGAAGAATCCTGAAAACCCAAGGCTAAAGTGAGTGAACGTAGCATGAGACAACGGAGGAAAGAGTACAGAGATGTAACAAGCGTGTCTTAGAGAACGATTGGTCACCATAGAGAAACGGCTCCGTATTTTTTTTTAAGCCGTCGGTGCGTGTGTAATATACCAATGCCTGACAGCTTACATGGACCCGCATGTAACACGATGCCTATGGTCAACCCAAACTGACGGGGACGACAAGAGACACACACAAGACATGAGAGGAGTTGAGGGCGGGGACAAAGTCCACCGTATAGATATATATATATTCACACACATCCACACTGATTTGACTCATGCACCAATGAAATGGATGAATCACCTCGTTAGTATTCTGATGTCATTCGAATGTAAATATAAAAAGACTATGGTAAAACGGCCTGCTCAACACCCAAGGCAGACACTTTGATATATGAATGGATTATGTTTCTGTAGCTGTTTCCCTAAAGCCTTGCCCACAGTAGTTTACTATGCGTCCACAGCAGTGAGTTACACCTACGTTTCATAACAAATTAATCCCCAGTTTCAATATCGCATATTGGCTTAACAATAACGACAAGGAGTTCTTAGCCTGGAGTCACCTGATCATCCTTTGATGGTTCCAGGGATCCAGTGAGTTTAAGAAATTAAATAAATAAATATGAATAATCTTGGAAAAAATGAGCTCAACTTTACTTGAAAGGTTAAGAATTCCTGCTTAATTACCTCACACTTAATTATGTGGGTTGCATAAGAATAAGGGGTCATCAGTTCTAACCTGTCGCCGGTTCCATAAATAGTGGTATAGATTTCATAAGCCGCACAAACTTAACTTCATTTGTGTGAGCGCGGCTCGCTATATAAATAGCCACCTCCATCACCACGCCACTGCTGGTGGAGATTCTTTTGGAAACTTTTGACGATAGCACGTCACAGTTTGAATTGAGATGGTGTGTATGATGAAACACCAGGGGGGGGGGGGGGGGGGGGGTTGGGTTGCATGCTAAGAAAATGCCCTTGCGATACATGGAAAGCTCTCGCGGTGGAAAAAGCACCGCACCAATAATGCTAACAACGACCAATAAGGATCGACATTAATATCTGCTGAAGCGTGACTGAGCAGGACGCTCTTGCACGGCCGCTCACGAAGAGCAGCGTCCAGGACCCCGGTCCGACGTATTCGTAACCGTTAAAGTCAAAACCAGGATCAAGGACCCCCCCATTGATAAGCAATGGACGAGCCAGGCAAAGCACCGCACCAATAATGCTAACAACGACCAATAAGGATCCGCGCGTACCACCAAACAGGCCATGCCATCGTATATCCTACTACACTCAAACTTACCTGTGTTCTCGGCAATGTCCGCTGATTGACAGGCGACATGTCATCTGAGGTCAGGTGTCTCTACCAGCCTGGAAATGTAAAAAAAAAAAAAAACCAACAACAATGAGGCATAGCGGATCAATTTATTATTATTTTTGTTTAAAGTGGGGCGGGTGGGGAGTTCGTGGATTAAGTATTTCAAATCAATGTCAAAAGACACATGTTTTTATACAATTCTACCCCTTCCAGAGTTGACAAACTTACGGCACGCGTGTCAGAGGTAAGACACCGCGACATTTTAGACGACACACCTCATGCGGCGATCCCTCTCGGTTGAAATAAGTTGATTGTGAGGGGGTGGGGTGTGGGTAACGCCACAGCAAAACCAAGAGAAGCATTTTCCAAATTTTTGCCATGCCGAGAAAAAATAGGTTCGCCATATGTACAGTGTACATATTTAAAGGTAGACATTCCTTGAAAGGAAGTGTCATTGATTTGGGAGTTCAATATTTAGGAAACTATAAACTATAAGCTGATCTTCACTTTGATTTATAGTAGAGACCGACCGAAAGTGGTTTTCTGATTTCGGCCGAAGCCGAAAATAGGCCGAAAGTTTGAAATGACTTTCGGCCGAAACCGAAAAAATGCCGAAAGTTTAAAAATGACTTTCGGCCGAAACCGAAAAAAGGCCGAAAGTTAAAAATGAATTTCGGCCGAAGCCGAAGCCGAAACCGAAAATGAAATATTAAGATATTTTGAAATTCGTTCCCGCATACATTCTGCATTAATCGAAAATGATGTGAGAAAGTATAAATATTTACATTCTTTTTATAAAAAATGAGATAATCGTGAATATTAATAAATAAACATCTAATATAAGGGTCTCAAACTCGCGGCCCGCGAGCCATTTGTGACCCGCAAGACGATATTTTGCGGCCCGTGACAGAAAAGTTTAGTGTAAATGCGCCGGCCCGTTTCCCCCATTCTCATATCTATAACGTGACTCTCCGCGACGGTTTCAGTCGAATCTCACCGACTAGTCTAATTCTGATTTTTTTTTTTTTATGTTTCTATATATTTTTGTATGCCAGGTCTCTGGCAACAGTGAGTAGTTCTTGAGAACCCTTAATGATTTATTGTTATTTATAAAGGTTGAGCAGATTGTAACAGTTGTAATCGCTTTTTTGTGGATTACTTGATGCGGCCCACTCTCATTCAGACACTACCTCCTGTGCCCCCCTCCCCCCATGATTTGAGTTTGAGACCCTTGATCTAATGAATACTTTGGATTTTACCATTTTAATATAAAAGTAATTTAAATTGCTTTACAATTTTTTTTAAAATTAGTGTGGTAAGAGAAAATTTGGCAATAATTGTGTGTGTGTGTGGGGGGGGGGAGGGGGGAGGAGGGGAAATAATGCAAAATATTATTTTTTATAAAAAAACAGGGTCTCTATAAAATGTGGTTCTAAAAGATCGCTTAATTTGTTTTTAAAGATCATTTAGTTGGTTGTTATTGATTGGTTAGTTTCTTCTTAAAGATCAATGAGTTTGTTCATAAAGATCGCTTAGTTTGTTGTTAAAGATCGTTTAGAGTGTTGTTAAAGATCGTTTAGTTTGTTGTTAAAGATCGTTTAGTTTGTTGTTAAAGATCATTAAGTTTGTTGTTGAAGATCTTTTAGTTTGTTCATAAAGATCGCTTAGTTTGTTGTTAAAGATCGTTTAGTTTGTTGTTAAAGATCGTTTAGTTTGTTGTTAAAGATCATTAAGTTTGTTGTTGAAGATCTTTTAGTTTGTTCATAAAGATCGCTTAGTTTGTTGTTGAAGATCACTTAGTTTTTTCATAAAGATCGCTTAGTTTGTTCTTAAAGATAATTAATTTTGTTCCTTAAGATCTATTAGTTTGTTCTTAAAGATCTTTTAGTTTGTTCCTAAAGAACATTTATTTTTCTGTTAAAAATCGCTTAGTTTATTCTTATAAATCACTTAGTTTACTGTTAAAAATCATGTGTTTTGTTCGTAAAGATCATTTAGTTCGGTCTTAAAAAATCGTTTAGTTTGTTCTGTTAAGATCGTTTAGTTTGTTATTAAAGATCGCTTAGATTGTTCTTAAATATCGCTTAGTTCGTTTTAAATATCGTTTAGTTTGTTCTTAAATGTTCCTTAGTTTGTTGTTAAATATCGTTTAGTTTGTTCTCAAAGATCGCTTAATTTGTTCTTAAACTTAAATGTCGCTTGTATTGTTGTTAAATATCGCTTTCGCTGAGTATTAAATGACCGAAAACCTTAGTCACTTTCGGCCAGACGGCCGAAAGTCTAAGTCAATTTCGGCCGAAACCGAAGAAAAACCGAAAGTTAACTTTTCTCTTTCGGCCGAAACCGAAATTAAGCCGAAAGTTAACTTTTCAGGTTCGGCCGAAACCGAAACTTGGCCGAAAGTGATAAAATGGCCACTTTCGGCGCCGAAACCGAAGCCGAAGCCGAAATTCGGTCGGCCTCTAATTTATAGTCTAAATTTTTGTTGAGTAATACCATAGCCATTTTATTTTGTAAAATTACAATAACATATAAAACCATTTCTTGAATGTCAAACTTTATAGAAAGTCCTCTTTAAACACGGCCCTTAATATATATATTATATAGGTAACGGTATTGCTAATCAATTAATGTTTAATGACCTTTATAATTAGCGTTATTGTTCAACACAACATATTTAACCAGCACATTTGTACGTGTCCCTGACAGTTACTGAGGTATATAGTCTGTACCCTGTAGGACAGTGAACATATTGGATTCCCTAACCCCAAAAAACTACATTTTCAGAACATCCTCGCTATGCTACGAGACCCGTTTCCCCCTCCCCCCACACCCCTGGACCTCGCCCCACGCCCCCAAGGCTGGAGATGTATAGACTTATTTGCTACTATTGGGCAAACAATACTAAAACAACCAACTACATGCCAGACTATGACCTCCTACACGCTTAGCACACACCATTGGGGGGGGGGGGAACCATAGCGGGGAAATCTGGTTGAGGCGGTTTGGGGGGGGGGGTGCATAAAACAAAGGGACAAAGTGCGAAACGCTGTGTGATGATGTGTGGGAATGGTATCGATGGGAACATCTGGGGGCCGCCAATAGGTGAATATCTCCATTGACAACCCCCGCCAGCCGCGTGGACGGTACGTGGAAAAACGACACCGCGGAGAACACAAAGGTCCGTTCAGTGGAGACGTCCGGCAGAGGGTTCAGTGGAGACGTCCGGCAGAAGGTTCGGGGCGCTGCCTCGAAATCATGCTAGTCTCACTTTTATATCACGGGTGGCAGGACATCCATAAAGAAAAATCACATAGCATAGGTTATTACACTTTGCACATAAAAAAATTACGAATACTGTCTGAAAGCAAAATTTTTAAAAACTGGTGATCACACACGAAAACAATACGCTAACAGACCGAGTGCTAAACACAGACTAATGCAATGGTTCTCAACATTCCTAGTGCCGCGACCCTCTAATACAGTTTCTCGTGTCTTGGCGACCCCCCCCCCCCCGCAACCTAAGTATTTTCGTTGCTACTTCATAGCTGTAAGAATATTTCTTTTCAGATAGCCTAAGGCGACCCCTGGGAAAGGGCCGCGCTACTCCCGAAGGGGTCACGACCCACATATTGAGAACCGCTGGACTAATGCATCGGCGTGGGAGTCCCGGCTCACAAATGAATGTCAGGAAAAAGGGACTTCCCCTTTCTGCGTAACTCGTTTTGCGAAATATCGCTCGTTAAGGGAGCAACTTCTTCACATTTTCTTTGTGCTCGTTTTGCGAATTACTCGTTATGAGAGGTGCTCGTTATGAGAGGTTCCACTATATTCCAAAAATAGCGGGAAAATTCCCATGTTTCCCTACCCGAGTCTCCCTCGAAGCGATGTGTCCGACAGAAATAAAAAATAAAGTCATAGAAATTCCCGATATTTATTTTTAACTCCCCCCCCCCCCAATCGAAACGTCAACTGAAATATCGGAATGTCCGATTTTGAAAGTACTAGTGGCAAATCTCGAAAAACAGCATATCCATAGGTTGTGAATGGGGGGGGTGTGTCCGACAGAAAAAAAAAAAAAAGTTACAAAAATTCCCCATATTTATTTTTAACCCCCCCCCCCCCCCAATCGAAACGTCAACTGAAATATCGGAATGTCCGATTTTGAAAGTACTAGTGGCAAATCTCGAAAAACAGCATATCCATAGGTTGTGAATGGGGGGGGGTACTCTAAAGTTGGAAGGTATGTGATGACAACATACAAAAAATACAAGACTCATTCAGTAAAATACATTGAGTTAAAGTTAACTGAATGTGGGAATTAAGACCTTTGGGGAAATGAATTGGTTCTCAAGGCTACGGTTAAAGCAACATAGCATATACACAATGCAGCAGCGGAGAGTGTGAAACCTTGCACTATATATTAATTTAAAAAAAAAAAAGAGTGATGATTCATGTAAGGATGAAACCTATGCATAGCGTTAGAGGTTCCCAGCCACATCCTTTTCATCAGGACTAGACCACGCCACTGGCGGTATAAGCAGACCACGCCACTGGCGATATAAGAAGACAAGGCCACTGGCGACATAACCAGACCACGCCCCATGGCGACATAACCAGACCACGCCCCATGGCGACATAACCAGACCACGCCACTGGCGACATAACCAGACCACGCAACATGGCGACATAACCTGACCACGCCCCAATGGCGACACAACCAGACCACGCCCCAATGGCGACATAACCAGACCACGCCACTGGCGATATAAGCATACCAGGCCACTGGGGATATAAGCAGACCACGCCCCATGGCGACATAACCAGACCACGCCCGATGGCGATATAACCAGAGCACGCCCGATGGCGATATAAGCAGATCAGGCCACTGGCGTTATAAGCAGACCAGGCAACTGGCGATATAAGCAGATCAGGCCACTGGCGATATAAGCAGATCAGGCCACTGGCGATATAAGCAGACCAGGCAACTGGCGATATAAGCAGACCAGGCAACTGGCGATATAAGCAGATCAGGCCACTGGCGATATAAGCAGACCAGGCAACTGGCGATATAAGCAGATCAGGCAACTGGCGATATAAGCAAATCAGGTCCAGGCAACGGGCGATATAAGCAGACCAGGCAACTGGCGATATAAGCAGATCAGGCCACTGGCGATATAAGCAGACCAGGCAACTGGCGATATAAGCAGATCAGGCAACTGGCGATATAAGCAAATCAGGCCACTGGCGATATAAGCAGACCAGGCAACTGGCGATATAAGCAGACCAGGCAACTGGCGATATAAGTTATAAGCAGATCAGGCCACTGGCGACATAACCAGACCACGCCCCATGGCGACATTACCAGACCACGCCCGATGGCGATATAAGCAGACCACGCCACTGGCGACATAACCAGACCACGCCACATGGCGACATAACCAGACCACGCCACATGGCGACATAACCAGACCACGCCACATGGCGACATAACCAGACCACGCCACAGGCGAAATTATTAGAAAAGGCCACTGGCGACATAACCAGACCACGCCACTCGCGACATAACCAGACCACGCCATGGCGACATAACCAGACCACGCCACTGGCGACATATCCAGAACACGCCACTGGCGACATATCCAGACCACGCCCCATGGAGACATAACCAAATCTTTCATATCTGTCTTAGGATGATTCTAGAAAATCTTGAATAATAATAATAATAAAAAAAGGCGAAAAGGCGATCCAAAGTTGCCCATTACGATCATTTGTCATCTAAATCAAACATTCATAATATAACTTTATAGAGCGGTCATATCAGGGTTGACAATTTCTTTAAATCATCGTTAACACAAAGTTTAATGAGTGGTCCTACCACGGTTGACTAATTTCTATAAACCGTGCCGTAGTTTACACAACTGTAAAGGGCAGTGCTTTCACGGCTGACTTATTTCTATAATTAAAAATCATAGTTTACACAAGTTTGAAGAGCGGTCCTACCACGGTTGACTAATTTCTATAATCACAGTTTACACACGTTGGAAGAGTGGTCCCGTCACGGTTGACTTATTTCTATAATCACAGTTTACACATGTTTGAAGAGTGGCCCTACCACGGTTGACTAATTTCTATAATCACAGTTTACACACGTTTGAAGAGTGGTCCCGTCACGGTTGACTTATTTCTATAATCACAGTTTACACACGTTTGAAGAGTGGTCCTACCACGGTTGACTAATTTCTATAAACCGTACCGTAGTTTATACAACTGTAAAGGCAGTGCTTTCACGGCTGACTTATTTCTATAATAAAAATCATAGTTTACACAAGTTTGAAGAGTGGTCCTACCACGGTTGACTAATTTCTATCAACCGTAGTTTACACAACTCTAAAGGGCAGTGCTTTTACGACTGGCTTATTTCTATAAATAAAAATCATAGTTTACACAAGTTTGAAGAGTGGTCCCGTCACGGTTGACTTATTTCTATAATCACAGTTTACTAAAGTTTGCAGAGTGGTCCCGTCACGGTTAACTTATTTCTATAATCACAGTTTACACAAGTTTGCAGAGTGGTCCCGACACGGTTAACTTATTTCAATAATTATTATTTACACAAGTTTGCAGAGTAGTCCTGTCACGGTTGACTTATATCTATAATCACAGTTTACTCAAGTTTGCAGAGTGGTCCTGTCACGGTTGACTTATTTCCATAATCATAGTTTACTCAAGTTTGCAGAGTGGTTCCGTCACGGTTATCTTCCTGCCTTCATTAAACATGAAATATGTTCCTCTCAGTGAACTCGAAACGTCGGATTCAGTATCGGTACATGAGTACATGACAACACCATTCGGTTATCATAAAGGTGGGCAGTAAAAAAAAAACAACCAAAAAAAAAAACAACAACTTTCCTTTGACCCCCATTTCTTAGGTCCTTTTTTTCTTTGGCACGAAAGTGCTATCCAATTCTGAAATCCCTTCTCTGCAGGGGCATTCATAACAGAAATCTGTAACCCCGTATACATTTTGTTACTGACAACGACACTGACCTTAGTAAGTAAGTAGCTCCACACACGTTGGGGGACTGATGCCTAAGAATGCTCCTAATCCGAATTATTGAAATTGTTAGGTTGTATAAAAAAAAAAGAGAAGAGTCCACGTCGATAAGCGTACATTAATTAAGTTCACCAAAAGAAATGACTGTATCAAAGCAACTCGTCTCTTCCACTTTAGCACCGCCTGTTGGCATACAAAAAAACGTTTAAAAAATAGTCCATGTACTGATGGTGATCGTTATGACTCCGGTGTGTTTCGGGGAGAGGAATTTTTTTTTTTTTTTAAAGTATCCTTCCCCCCCCTGCACAACAGGCTTCACTGATAGCAGCGCTCAAACCCCCCCTCTCTAACGGCGTGTCGACCCAACACCAACCACGAGCCGTGAACGTCGGACCACGTGACGCGCCAAACAAGAGCAAATTAAACGTCCTCGTTATCAGCAGGCTCGGTAACCAGGGAACAGCATGCGTGACCGAAAATAGCACACAACAATGGCAGGCCATCTTGTTGGGGTTTTTAAAACGGCATTTCCGCTCTCTCCCCCCCCCCCTCTCTCTAAAAACAAACAAGGAATAAACGGCCGGACTTTTGGCTACCGGCCTGCTTTCCGTTCCGCTCCACAAACAGCTGCACTCGGGGACTAGACAAACAGTCGATCAGGGAACAGCATGCGTGACCGAAAATAGCACACAACAATGGCAGGCCATCTTGTTGGGGTTTTTAAAACGGCATTTCCGCTCTCTCCCCCCCCCCCTCTCTCTAAAAACAAACAAGGAACAAACGGCCGGACTTTTGGCTACCGGCCTGCTTTCCGTTCCGCTCCACAAACAGCTGCACTCGGGGACTAGACAAACAGTCGACAACCGTAAATCAAACAAAACGGATACGGTTACGGTTGACTAGACAGGGAAAAAAATTAAGGTTCTCAATCGTGGTGCAACAATCTCGTTAATAGTAATCATCCTTACAAATAGCAGAATTTAACAAATCTCATCTAAAACAATGGCTGAGAATTTGAATATGGTAATAAATTTATTTGTTAAATGGCTGATTCTTGTCCTGCTTCTTACCACCTACCATGATCCTCAGAGCCATTTCCCCCCCCCCCCTCAAAATATTAAAATTTCTTTTTAATTCCCAGTAAATTTAATTCAAGATTTACTCCGATTGATTTTAATTAATTTTTTTTTAAACCCCCAAACCCCCCCCCCCCCCCACCCACTCTTTTACTGTCAGGTTCTGCCTTTGATTATGTTCAACATATGCAAAGACGAATCAGCTATTTTGTACTGAAAGGATTCAATACCAACAACTATTTAAAACTGCAACTGAGTTTCGTTTCTATTCTTTATCAACAATTTGGAAAAAGGGGTGGGGGGTGGGAGTGGTGGTATAAGATACACCAAGTGAGTGTTTCAGAACTGTACGTGATGTCGGCCTCCATCCCAAAGGCCTCTTACGTTGTTTTTTTATGTGGAGCTAATGTGAATGGTTTGTGTTCCAAATCAACAGTTTTCAATTAAGCCAGGGTTTTCTTTACCTTTTATATTTTTTTCACAGTCGCACCCCATCTTGATGTCCAAACATTTCCCGCACCACTATATCGATGTCAAAACATTTCCCGCACCACTATATCGATGTCTATATACAATACTTATATAGTAAAACAAACTTAATGCGTTCAAAGAGAAATTCGATGCAAAATTTAACGTCAACTGAAAAAAATATTGGACCAAATTTCTTTCGATCAAATTTCCGGGTACGAACGCAGTAACTTCTCTTCGTAAAAATATTTTACGGATTATGGATACCCCTGCCAATGGATTGCAATGCGTGCTATAATAATAATAATAATAATTATTATTATTAATGTAAAAACTCGCTGTCTGTTTAATTCTATTTATTTTCACTCTTACTACTAGCCTTTGGTTAAGTCTAGGTTATCAGCACCCAAAGCTGGGTGGTTGCGCCTATTCGTCAGGTTCCAAGCCCCAAGGGATAAACGAGTATTTCAGCCGTGTCACAGGCAAACAATGAAATTATTGTTAAACCTAATTTGTCCCCGCGCGTATCATCGCGTGTAAGGACCTGCCAGAAGAGCAGAATTAAGCAGTCGCTGTCGCAAGACTTGTCTTCAAAAGAAAAACGCGGAAAAAGGTTCGCGCCTGGGGAAGAGGGGAACGACAGCGCTCAATAATGTTAACGTGTGCGAATTGACTAAGACTTCCTGTACACTATGGATGGAAGACCAGCAACTGACCAGTGAGCGGCCAAATGAAGTCACAGCCAGTGTGGAATAGCGTGCGGTCCAATAGCCAGCCCACTTCCCGCCCTTACAACCACTGCGGTATAGCCTGGCACTACATTCCCCCAGTGCTGGGAGACAAGAGCCTGATTGATGACACGTCGCACGCCCCAATGGGCATGTATGCCTCGGTGAGATCAAACGTGCCTACAACGAATGGGTGACTGCAAAAGTGGAGGAAAATGTTTGTTTTTTTTGGTTGTTTTTTTAAAAAATAAAATAGAAATGACTCAATAGACGAGCATCCGTAAACTATTGAGTGTGCTCAAATACTGACAATAAAAGACCAACTAATACTAGCTTTCATCTTCTGTCCAATATCTCAACAATTAGTTTGTTGTCTGTTAGTTGTGTTTTGAAGTCGACAACGAGGCCGCAAACCTCTATCACTCTGAGCTGATTAAAAAGTCAAATCCGAAAGTGGATACGTTCATTCTATGATGCCGAAATTTTCACTTCGAAAGGCACGCGCACGTCTCGCTATGCCTTTCTACTGAATGAGAGCTAACAGGTTTCCTTTTGCACGTTTCCGGTCTTGTGTTTAAAATGGTTATAGTTGACCTCAAAATATTGGTGAGGATCGCCATTCGTGGGTTCTGACAATGCGGCCTGCGGACGACCAGTAAAAGGTTAAGCTATTGATGACACTCTCTCAATTACGCCACTGATGAGACCGACAGTGGCAAAACCACACTCGTAAACTGCAGGAAACCAGTTCTTCCAGGATTTTACGTAGTAACAAGTAGGTAGAAACCACGGCTGTGGCAGATGACGTTTGGACAAATGTTTAAGCTAAACACTCGCGCCAAAGCCAAATTGCGTTGAAATCTATTGTGTCAAAGTTAGTCATAAAACTCATTGGCCTATTTGGGTTCATCGGCGTAAGAAACGCGAACTCGCTGACTTTAACTCACCCAAAAAGGCACGTTCTGTTCATAGAATGAGTGTAGGAAGTGATGAAGATAATCACCGTTCTATGATGTGACGGTTTGCAAACATTTCCCCTTCCAAGGCGCTGCCATATGTTGAGGTGGATAGGGGAAGTAACACAACATGGAAGAGGCACAATGGGATACCACTATTTGAGTACTCGGTATTATTTTAAGACCATGTCACATAAACATGTTCAGATCAAATCTTTCAATGAATATTCAGGATAGTCTAGACCAGTATCTTATCAAGCAAAACGCCCCTAGCCGTACAAGTGCGTGAAAAGCAGGCGTGTGAAACTTAATGCATTCCGAGGACACGCGGATTAAAAAAAAATATATCCTAGGGACGCACCCGAGCGTGAAGACAAGATTGTACACACAGGGTCCTTGCAAAAACAAAATTATAATTGTTAATCTCACTCCCCCAACCCTAGCTCTAACCTCTTGTTAACATTGCCTCCCAAGCTTGACAATAGGTGGGGCATGGCCATCAGTGTATTATGTGCACCCAGTTATTAGTGAGACCCCGAGAAGCATATATAGATCCTTTATCCATGACGGGAACAACTGACATTCACAAGGGCACAATGGCCTGGCTGGCGAACTTCGTGTCCGTGTCAGGCTCGACCAAAATCGGAGCATGAAAATTTTTCTAAATTTATTATAATTTTTTTTTTTTAAATAGTTCTTCGTTAGATGTTTTAATGTTCGTTCTGTTGTAGCGATATAATATCAATGTTTTAATGTTCGTTCTGTTGTAGCGATATAATATCAATTAAGGATACTGTAAAATACGCACGTGGAATTAGATCAACCACTTTTCCCAAAATGGACATTTGTTGCTACGAGATGGTAAATAACAAGCCGGCCCTTAGTTAAGACAATTTCTTCTTTTGAATTTTGGGATTTTTTCGGGTGGCCGGAGAAAAGTTTGGGGTGGTGGGAGATAGGTTTGGGGTGGTGGGAGATAGGTTTGGGGTGGTGGGAGATAGGTTTGGGGTGACGGGAGAAAGGTTTGGGGTGGTGGGAGATAGGTTTGGGGTGGTGATCATACCACTGATCCAAAGCAAACGAAGACCCTATCCAAATTGTTTGACACAAGAGCAAAAGCTCCACATGAAGGAAGATATGGGTAAATGTGTGGAATAAGTAATGTGGGCTAGACACCAGCGTAGAGACCGACCGAAAGTGATTTTCTGATTTCGGCCGAAGCCGAAAATAGGCCGAAAGATTAAAATGACTTTCGGCCGAAACCGAAAAAAATGCCGAAAGTTTAAAAATGACTTTCGACCGAAACCGAAAAAAGGCCGAAAGTTAAAAATGAATTTCGGCCGAAACCGAAGCCGAAAATGAAATATTAAGATATTTTGAAATTCGTTCCCGCATACATTCTGCATACATCGAAAATGATGTGGGAAAGTATAAATATTTACATTCTTTTTATAAAAAATGAGATACTCGTGAATATTAATAAATAAACTTCTTATATAGGAGTCTCAAACTCGCGGCCCGCAAACTCATTTGTGACCCGCAAGACGATATTTTGCGGCCCGCTACATGACAGAAAAGTTTAGCGTTAATGCGCCGGCCCGTTTCCCCCATTCTCATATCTATAACGTGACTCCGCGACGGTTTCAGTCGAATCTCACCAACTAGTCTAATTCTGATTTTTTTTTTTTTTTAAAATGTTTTTATATATTTTTGTATACAACAGTGAGTAGGTGGATGAAAGTGAATCCTAGTTCTTGAGAACCCTTAATGATTTTATTGTTATTTATAAATGTTGAGCAGATTGTAACAGTTGTAATCGCTTTTTTTTGGATTACTTGATGCGGCCCACTCTCATTCAGACACTAAATCCTGCGCCCCCCTGATGATTTGAGTCTGAGACCCTTGATCTAATGAATACTTTGGATATTACCATTTTAATATAAAAGTAATTTAAATTGCTTTACAATTTTTTTTGAAATTAGTATGGTAAGAGAAAATTTGGCAAAAAAATGGGGGGGGGGGGCGCAAATTAATGAAAAATATGATTTTTTTAAACCGGGTCTCTAAAAATTGTTGTTCTGATATGGTTCTAAAAGATCGCTTAATTGGTTCTGAAAGGTCGCTTTATTTTTTTTTAAAGATGGTTTAGTTTTTTGTTAAATATCGTTAGTTGCTTGCTATTGATCGGTTAGTTTGTTCTTAAAGATCGTGAGTTTGTTGTTAAAGATCGTCCAGTTTTTGTTAATGATCGCTTTATTTGTTCTTAAAGATCGTTTAGTTAGTTCATAAAAATTGCTTAGTTTGTTGTTAAAGATCGCTTAGTTTGTTCATAAAGATCCCATAGTTTGTTGTTAAAGATAATTGATTTTTTTTCCTTAAGATCAATTAGTTTTTTCTTAAAGATCTTTTAGTTTGTTCCTAAAGAGCATTTAGTTTTCTGTTAAAGATCGCTTAGTTTATTCTTATGAATCATTTAGTTTACTATTAAAGATCATTTGTTTTGTTCTTAAAGATAATTTAGTTCGGTCTTAAAAATCGTTTATTTTGTTCTTTGAGGTCGTTTAGTTTGTTATTAAAGATCGCTTAGATGTTCTTAAAGATCGCTTAGTTTGTTTTAAAGATCGTTTACTTTGTTCTTAAATGTCGCTTAGTTCGTTGTTAAATATCGCTTTCACTGAGTATTAGATGACCAAAAACCTGAGTCACTTTCGGCCGGATGGCCGAAAGTCTAAGTCAATTTCGGCCGAAACCGAAGAAAAACAGAAAGTTAACTTCTCTTTCGGCCGAAACAGAAATTAAGCAGAAAGTTAACTTTTCAGTTTCGGCCGAAACCGAAACTTGGCCGAAAGTGATAAAATGGCCACTTTCGGCGCCGAAACCGAAGCCGAAATTCGGTCGGCCTCTACACCAGCGACAATGTTGGATAGGCAATCGTGATCTAGCTTTCAATTGAAATATAACCATTGTAGACACCAGCGACTATGTTGAATAGGCAATAGTGATCTTGCTTTAAATTCAAAAAAGAATCATTGTCCGAGAAAATAACGTAATGTGTTATTTTAGTTCCAGATATTTTTGATACGAGAATAGCATGTTTTTTTGTTGTTGTTTTATTTAAAGACTTGGGCTTAGCTAAAAAGAAATATCATTACATGTCTTTGAATCCGTGAAAACGCTTGGACTCAGACATGCCCTGCCAGGAATGAAATAAGCTGACTTGAATGAGTTAAACTTGTCAACACTAAGAGAGACTACAAATCTTGTAATAGAGACCGAAAAAGTAATCGTTACTCATCATCTCTCTTTCACGCTCTCTCTTTCTATCCAAATCTATTTTATACTCCCTCTCTCTCTCCCCCTATTTCACGCTCCCTCTCTCTCCCCATTCCACACCCCCTCTCTCTCCCCATTTTATGCTCCCTCTCCCTCTGCTATCTGCATGCTCCCTCTCTCTCACTCTTATCTATTTCATACTCCCTCTCTCTCTCTCCCCTATTTCATACTCCCTCTCTCTCTCTCCCCTATTTCATACTCCCCCTCTCTCTCTCCCCTATTTCATACTCCCTCTCCCCTATTTCATGCTCCCTCTCAATCCCTATCCATTTCATGCCCCCCTCTCTTCCTATCTATTTAACGCTCCTCTCCCTCTCTCTCTCACTATCTATTACAATCTCTCCCTTCCTCCCCCTCTCCTTTCTCATGCCCAATCTTTTCAAGAACGGCTGACGCTGCTTGAATGGATTCTGTGAGACTGAAGACATCAAATGATGAAGGGATCTCCTGGATGACGCCTGCAGATACGCCTAAGGTCCCCATTGTTAAAACAAAAAGATTAAGATTGGATACAGCACACACCGACTAGGCTAGTCCACCTCTACGCCCTTGGTCTATTCAATGACATCACAATAGCTAGGATTAGAACAATCCACGGATCAACGCATCCTTACTTTACAGCTGAAAACTATGGAACAAAAAAAGGATTGCGGCTGCGAGATCCCCTAAAAATAGACAAACGAATTCAACTTTACAACAAGTTAGATAATGGGTTTACTTGACAATAACCAAATAAATAGACGAGTCCAGTTTTCTGGCACTGTAGTTGCCGGATTCAATTACCATTAACCAAGACATAGCGCCTCAGAGCATGAGTTCCCGGCCTGAGCTCCGCGTGTACTTCTCAGGGGCTCCGCAAATTTAAAAAAAAAGGCTGGCAACCACTGCTATCGAGTATAGAATGTTCAAAGAGACACAAAAATTCCCCTTCAGCCGCACATCATACACTATGCCACAAAGAGATTCACTATACCTTGTATAACTTTAAAAACCAAAACTAATCAAACACACCATGTAAATAAAATAACAACGTCATGGATCTCAAAAAAAAAAAATTATATAATATATAATAAAAAATAATGAAACTATTTTATAGCCCCAACAAAACTAAATTGTAAAATAAACATGCAGCGATTTAGTTGCTTGGACGCACAAGCGCTGAGAAAATCGACCAACCACGAGATGTCGACGTTGTATCCCTTCAAAGCGGTTCAATAATTATTTCCAAACTTGTCTACTTCGTAAGAAAAGTGTCAAGTGTAGTTTAAAAAAGAGTCATTAACGAAATGGCGCGTTTTCTGTTGTTGTTCTTGTAACTTAATAAATAGAGAAAGAAGATATGAAATACGTTTGTGTTTTAGGTACTTCTGACTGCAGCTTATGGGCGATAGCGAGAGCGATCGTAATAGACGACCAGACAAGATGACAGGAACCATTTCTTACTGATTGAAGAATATACATTCATTCCTTTATAAGCACCTTATTTTGTACTGAATTATTTCAGCTGACCATGTGGTCAATAGAGTTTCACGCCAAGTGCTTGCACCAAACAAGCGTGGATGCGTGCCAGATATTGCGAATGCGTCGGGGTCGGATTATATATCCAAATGCGTCAAGTGTTATTCTTGATAAAAATGTATGAGCCGGTTCAAATGATAATAGCTGTTGGAAAGTACCGTAGGTCAGATGTGTTTAACTTATTTGATGTGAAGAGGTCGAAGGTAATAGTAATAAGGTAACACAGCATCTGTATAAAAACCCTGCCTATACTAAAACAAGTGCAAAGTCGATGACATTTTAAAAGTGGCACAGCGTGGAGTGTTGGGAACTATTTGGACAAGTTTCACTCATGCACGGCGATTGACCATCTCCTGATCAACACGCGACCAGCAGGTAACTTGCACCCTCCACGTGGTTTCGACTCCTGACATAGCTGCCCTCCGAAATGTCCCTATAGTTTACATCTCAGGGATGTCCAGTCTGACACCGAGCAGACTTGTATAAATCAAAAACGTAGCTCTTAGCTTTGTCAACGGTCAATTCGCTTTGAAAGTAAAACGCATGTTACATCCTTATCTTGAAGAGTACATTTTACTGTTTATTATGTGGTTGTAATGGGCTTTTCCTGTTCATTGCTGATCATGTTAAGTAGTGTTTTTAAATTAATTTCACGACAAGCTCATGAATGTATTTTTAAAAATGATTTCGCCATAGTTAAACATACTGCTACGTGTTATGTCTTGTATAGACTCCACCTGTGCGTGCGTTTACAACTAACAGCTTGATATGCGCTTTGTCTCAAATAGACATAGCGTGTACACCAGTCTCCAACTAAAGATTATACGCGGGCGACCTTATAATTGTAATAGTCAAGCACCTCGAATTTGTAGGCTAACTCAGTCAACGAGTACTCCAGGGTCTCCGTGCTTAAAATATGTGCGGGCTATTTTCGAACATAAATGTATTGAGATTGTACTGGGCGCCCTCGCATCCTACATAGAATCGGGGCGCAGAACCGTGTACTTCTCGTATAAGCCAAACTCCACTGCATAACTTCTGTAATAATTAAATATCATAAACGAATTATTGTATTTTCCCTTAGGATACTCATGTTGGATCTACTATAACAATTAATCATCGTTTCCGTCAAATTTATTATGGCTTACTGCTGGTTATGTATGTTTGTAATCCTGTTATAGATAGAGTTGTCCCGCGAGTTTATGGAATGATCATCATAACTTGGATAATCTGTAAAACATTTATTACCCAGAGTTATCAAACCTGTTTATTGCTAGTTCTGAATACTTAAATGTCTTTCACTTGAATAACTTGTACTATATACGAATATTTTCAGATAGTGTCCCTTTTCTTTAGTTTTTTTCTGAACATAGTGTACTCATCCATATAACATAGGGCAAAGTAAAAACAAAGTGAATAAAAATTTTAAAAAATTTAAAAAACTGACCTAAGACCTTTTTATACGAATTAATTACAACAGCTTTACTGCAAAGTGATATAAAAATAATGACCTAACTGCAAAAAAAATGGTTAACACATCGCTGGTGAGACACAAGGTAGCACCGATATGCCCTTCAGCCACTGGAATCATTAAGGTTTTCCTCACTTATTTTTTTTACAGTTTATTTTTCTTGGTTGACTGATCATTTCCTTATCCCCGCACTTTTCAACGCGAACGATCTCACTGGCAAGACATTGCCACGATCACCACGTTCAAGAGGAAATCGTACAGTGCATTGAAAGATCTGAACTTAATAAAAAAAAAAAAGTCTTTCCGCGTGTGTGGGTTGGTGCAGACTATGTCAGAGACAGGGAGTTATCGTAAATCGTGTGTGGGTCGGTGCAGACTATGTTACAGGCAGAGAGTTAGCCTAAATCCGGGTAACATTCGGGGAACACACATGCAATACCCAAATGTAGGACAGGTGTAAAATAAAACAAAATTAAAAAAAAAAAAACAGTTTTTATTTTATTTATTTTTTAAAAAAGGGGTGGGGGTGGGGGCGAAGTCCTGCCTTGACGTTAAGCCACCAAATATCGTCTCGCATAGTTCCGAGTCGTTAATGAGCCGAGTTTTACCTCCGTGCCACGGCGTCCACACTCGTAAAATTGGGAAAAGCTTTTAGCAGAAAATGCAAATTGTGGAAATGTGACACCAGGAACCATTGGCGTTCTATGCCAAACTATACGGGATAGAGGCTGGGGGGGGGGGGGAATAGGCTCGCTGTGGTGTCACTGAGCATGCTAGGACCTCCAGTTCGTAAGCCCATGGGTGACAGACTTCAACAAGGGCCTGTGAGAAGCATTGCGGCTCAAAAGTTAAAGAGTACGCCTCGCACTCGACAGTAAGAGGAAACAGTTTGTCTCAAACACGAGGGATCTGCAAACAAACTGCATGTACTCATGTGTTATTTTTAAAGACAGTCAGGTCGGTCTGCTAGTCGAGTAGCAGGAACGTTTTACGCATGAGTGAGAATAGTTATCGTGCGTCGTTTACTTTCACTGAACAAAGCAGTGGTTCTTAACATGGGTTCGATCGAACCCCAGGGGTTCGGTGAGTCAGGCTCAGGAGTTCGGCGGAGGTCCAAAAAAAATATTTAAAAAATTTACTATTAAGAAGGGTTCGGTGAATGCGCATATGAAACTGGTGGTGTTCAGTACCTCCAAAGAGGTTAAGAACCACTGCACTAAAGGATGAAATCTGGAACGTAATTTGGATGTATTTTTATATACCCGGTAAGAAAAAAAAATTGCGCAGGATTTGAAATTTTTCACAATGTAGACCTTAAGGCTGAGATATTTTTTGATCCTTTAAATCTTGTTCATTATAGCACTCATAAACTGATTGTATATAAAGTAATTATACTAATAATAAATTGATGAAAACTCTTGAACTTGACCCTCAGTTTTAATGTTGATCTATAAAACACCCAGCAATATCGCCATCCGATTATCCTTGAGTATATGGATTTAGAACGGTCGTGCTAATGGTACAATATATTATGCAGCGCTCCCATCCAAGATTGTGAGAACTAATGCGCTAATAACTACAGGACGTCGTGAGGAGACGATGAGCACGAGAGACAGACTGCAGGAGCTCTGACCTACTGAATGCACGCGACAGCCGTTACGGTCAACGTTTCTTTGTTCAGCCCACAGGACATTACCTTATTCCAGCTGTGACCCTCAAGCCATATAGCAGTGGATACTGACGTTAAAAAAAACAAAAACAAAAAACAGGCGATTTGCATGGCCGAGTGCACTCCGGAATGGTGACGAGTCCTAGGCGCTTTTTCATCAAAAGAAACGAACCAAAAAAAAAGCTATTATATCATAAACAACAAGTGCTTTGGGGACAAGGGTACTCGAAGTTAAAATAATAAAATTCATCATTTTAACGGTATGTTTTGCGAACAGTGGGACCAGAATACAATAAACTTCGGACACGCAAGACTTTCCCCACATCGCTTTAAGTTCAATTCTTGAGTTTTAATCCATATAATGTAAACTGTGAATTCCCTTCATTCGTAGGCTCAACGGGCTGGAGAGATGTGCCATGGCTCCAGCGGATCTTTTTTTTGGTCAACGCCAAGCCTGATTAGTTTGAGCGAGACGCCTTTGGAGCAAGGGCCATGAACAATTTTCTCACAGCCATTCGAGCAGTTTTATAACGAATCATGTTTTGGTACCGCGTGGAGAGTAAACCGCTGAATGACGTCATGCGCTGGAATAGTCGTGGGCGTTTTAAAAATCCGGTGACACAATTGCGGTAGAGCAGCGGTTCTCAACCTGTGGGTCGCGACCCCTTAGGGGGTCGAACGACCCTTTTCCAGGGGTCGCCTAAGGCCTACTGCTAAACACATATGCTTACAATTATGAAGTAGAAACGAAAATAACATGAGGAGCTCTATTAAAGGGTCGCGGCATTTGAAAGGTTGAGAAACACTGCAGTAGAGCATGTTCAAAAATTCTAGAACTCCCATACTTTAATTATATATTTTTGCCCCCCCCCCACTTAAAAAAAAATCAAGCAATTTTTTCACAGTCAGTGCATGCAGATTTAATTGGATTTGATGATTCCAACGTTACGCCTCAGTAGACACATCAACTTGAATTGATATTACTAACATAACAAATGAATAGACATTTAAACTTGGATTTGGACATACTAACTTAAAACCTCTTCTAATAAGCTGACTGTAAATGTTTGCTACATCAATAACGAGACACTGGATGCTGGCTGCAACATGGAGAGCAGTATTTCACGCTTGCGAGACACTAACGTTAAACTCTTTGCTTCCATTAACGCCGACCAGATAAACCAGAAACACCAACTGATGACATCCAACCTCACCTGCCATTACTTAAACTTTCATTGCCCAGCGTCCGTCAATGTAAATCAGTGTTAAAGTGATACATCCCTTATGTTAGCGGTTTGACATTCTCTCTCGCGCTCACTCTCTCTCTCTCCCTCGACCCCCTTTTCACTCTTATTTCATCGTACATCACCGACAACAGGCTTTAAGTCCACTGGTTGTCCCCACACACATCGATGCAGTCATCTGCACTGAATCCATCCCCCACCGTCTTTGTGACGAGCAAGGACCGCCACGAGGTCTGTCCGTGAGCTGAGAGCTGAATGTGCTGTAGACGTGAAACATCCCGGAGAGTTAATCACCAGTACTTGCCGTAGTGCTACAGAGCTAATCACCGATAGCTGGAGCAGATGATTACACGTAATGCTGGTCCCCACAGTTACCCAATAAACGCCGTATGGACATTTGGATGCGATTTAATTCTAAACTCTACCACTTCCCGTGGCCTCCGTTAAAGCTGTTACGCTCATTTTACTTTTACCTAACGAAGTTGCGTTAAAACGTACTTCAAACAATGACATCACACCATTCGGCGTAGAGCTTCAAAACATTTTTATTTCTTTACCACCATATTTATAAAAAAACACAAAAAAACAACAAAACTCTACGGTTATGATTAAACCAACTAAAGCAGTAAAAATGACGCTGTTGTAAAGACTACGGCCATGCAGTTGTACAGACTACGGCCATGCAGTTATACAGGCTACGGCCATGTAGTTATACAGACTACGACCACTCATTTATGCTGACAATGACCACTCAGTTGTACAGACTACGACCACGCAGCTGTACAGACTACGACCACTCAGTTGTACAGACCACGAGTAAGCGCGCCGCATGCAGTGGTTGGATAATTTTGACATCGCCGTTATCCAGATGGCAACGGGCAAGATTGACAGCACGGCAGCTGTGTCGATGCTCCAATAAGACAAAGACGGCGTGTATCACAACCTAATCAGAAATCGAAATAGACCAAATGTGCCGCACCGCCATCTCCCCCTACCCTCCGGTAGATTGTGTCATGTGTTTGTGGCAATGCTGTGGTTGGCATCAAGTTGCCGCTCAATGGATGCAACCAACAAATTTAAAAAAAAAAAAAAAAAATGCATGCAGATAATTTCATTGTCATTGTATGTTTTGAAATGTAAAAAGCTTCCTTAAATATTGTGTNGGGGGGGGGGGGGGGGGGGGGGGGAGAAGGATTTATGATTTTCAGTACAGATAACTTTGGCATAACTTGAGGCCTAGCTTTCCAGGTTTAACCTTTCAAGCCCACTCTTTATACTAAGGCGATTCTACTGATCAGTTTTGGAATAATAATGGCACGATTAAGGCTCAGACGTAGTTCCACACGCACGCGCGCGCACACACACAAGGGGAAGTAAAACCCTGGTACACGGTGAGATACATTAATTCCCTTTATAGAACGGTTAACATACTAACAGAACTGAATAGGAAGATGGCCCGTTTTAATTCGATCAAATCGCGACTCAAGAAAACGGCCAACTCCACGTCAAAAAGTACTCAGCAGATACATACCAATGTTTCAATAGTTCGAACAGACTGGTCACCTACTGCCTCGTTTTTATTTTTTTTTATATTTACTACTGCATGATCCACTAAATTTGTATCGCTCAATCTGGCCTATAGGTAACACAGAACAGATATGAATGGCCATACTGTTTATATAATTTCAATTAAAAAAAAGGGTTTTATCCTTTAAAAAAATGTAACCAAAAAAAAAAAATCAAACAGAAATCTGGTATATAGCGTAAGATTCACCTCGCTAGTCCAGATTCAACGTTAGATACAGGGTTTTAGGGTATCTTGGGAAGAAAAAAAAAAAGGGGGGGGGGGGGGGGGGGGGGGGGTAAAAAAAAAAAAAAAACAAGACAGTTTTCAAATTTTTTAGCGAAGTTTTCGAATTTTTGCTTTCGTGGCCCTGTACAAGGTAAGGGCCCGGCATTAATGACCTAGTGCATTCTACCAACCCAGACTGTTTACTATTTTCTCATTCAAGACCTATAGAAAGCATTTCTTCAATGAATGCGTTGCTTATACTAAAACAGAACACTGCATCAATCAGCAGGGTACTTCTTCTACACACCTGGGCAGAGTGAAACTTAACAGAAAGTATGTCTTAAACGGCCTTATTTATAAGTTGCATCTGTTAATAAGCCGTCCTGAGGTTAGCTTAGAAACACAAGTGATTTTAAAGTCAAACATCAAACTTCTCTTACAGAACCAATTTGTTGTTTTTTTAATTTTATTTTTCTGATTTTTAAGTTATTTTTTTTTTAAACTAATCTTTCCATTGACTTCACCCCCCACTTTTTCCGCAAAGCTTAAAGCCGACCCTCGCGAATCTTGGCGTCTCCTCATCACATAATGAGCCCTTATTAAATCTCTTATTAGCCATTCTACAACATCCGCACAGAGATGCATCGTGGCCAGTCTTCACCAACCGCGTGCACACCAAGACCGCGTGCATCACCATTCAATATGAAAGCACACACACACTACATTTCAATCTTTAAGGCATTATTCCCCCCACCCCCCCCCTTTTTCCGTATTCTCCCAACCTTTCCCATTATTTCCCGTAACAATACACATGTGTGTACGCCTGTGTCTTCTTCTTCTTTTTTTTTTTTTTTTAAAATCCTCCCGCAACAAAACCAGAACGCCCAGTTATTTTTCAAAACCTGCTCCCGATTCTTGCCTTTATCTCGAGGCTTCCCCGTCGGTGCAATACTCCGCACCAGTGGGTCGAGAAACGCAAGTGGACTGGAAATAAAAAATTAAGAAGAAGAGGGAGAAAAAAAAATAGAAATAAAAAAGAACAGAGACAACAAATAACCCAGAACCGTTTCTATGGGTACAAACTGTTTTGTGATGTATACGTCCTCGACGACTGCCAACAGTCCGCCCAGGTTATTCACAAAGCGCACATGGGCGTACCCTATGGAGAGACACCGAGCGGTGAGTTGGATAACATTGGAACTCTATGATTTGAGGGCAAAATAAAATATCAAAGTATGTTACAGGGAGAGAGAGAGAGAGAGAGAGAGAGAGAGGGGGAGAGAGAGAGAAATGTTAAATGTGTTATAAAGATGTGTATTTTTGAGAGAGACATATAGATTTTAAAGGTGTTATAAAGACACAGAGTGTTTTTGAGAGAGGGAAAGACAAATTTTAAATGTGTTGTGTAGAGAAATGGTGTGTTTTTGAGAGAGAGAGATATCGAGCATATACCTAAAATTTCTAAATTAATGAAACTCGAAGTGGGACTGTACCACAGGAAGGAGAAACAACATACATGAACAGACTTTCAGTGAACAATGACAAGGTACCTTCAGGTAACTGAGTCTAATGAGTTGTTAATCGGATCACACGGTTCAGGAACTATCATAACTTACGCTCGGCCCGAAACAAAACAGCTGCACGAACACTGATATGAACACATCCGATACAGTAGTGAAATGAAAGACAAAAAATACTCCAGTCACGCTCAAAAACATTTGTTAAAAAATGTTGTAATTTTAGATCCAGAGTAAGTCCACAGAAATGAATATTTAAAATTTAAAAAAAAACAACTAAATCACGTATTTATCTCAAGAAGAAAAAGCCCCGGACATCATCCATTACAATAAACAAAAACAGCACATTTGTGTGTGTATATATATATATATTAAATTGAGAGCTACAAATATCCCAAAAACTTTTCCAAGCATTAATCTTTAACGTCTGCTCGTTCTACTAACGTCTCTTTCCGCGGTCGACCAGCCCGTGACAGCGGTAAGGTATGAATCTCGCCAAGCGTGAAATGGGAAGGGGGAAATGAAGGAAGAGATTTGCCAGAGATTATCCACTTCATGCATGGACTTTCTTTGAGATGTGCCCAGGCTGCCTTATGTGGTGAGCTAGAGGGGTACATACGATCTCTACTAAACTACAGCCAGCCATGGGCGTGGTGAGCTAAGGGGGGGGGGGATATGATCTCAACTAAACTACAGCCAGCCATGGGCGTGCTGATCTAGGGGAAAAAATATGATCTTAACTAAGCTACAGCCAGCCATAGGCGTGGTGAGCTGGGGGGGGGGGGGCAAAGATGATCTCAACTAAACTACAGCCAGCCATGGGCGTGGTGATCTAGAGTAGGGGGCAAATAGCTTAACTAAACTACAGCCAGCAACGGGCGTGGTGAGCTAAAGAAATAATACCATTTCAATATAATTACAGGCAAACCATGGGCTTGGTTAGTTAGAGCCAATACCATTTCAACTTAAGTACATGCAAACCATGGGCGTGGTGAGTTAGAGCCAATACCATTTCAACTTAAGTACAGGCAAACCATGGGCGCGGTGAGTTAGAGCCAATACCATTTCAACTTAAGTACATGCAAACCATGGGCGTGGTGAGTTAGAGCCAATACCATTTCAATTTAAGTACATGCAAACCATGGGCGTGGTGAGTTAGAGCCAATACCATTTCAACTTAAGTACAGGCAAACCATGGGCGTGGTGAGTTAGAGCCAATACCATTTCAACTTAAGTACAGGCAAACCATGGTTGCAGTGATTTAGGAGCAAATATGATTTTAACAATACCGCCATAATAATGGAAGTTTCATTCCTTGTTATGTAACTAGGATTCACCGGGTCACTGAGGTCTTTAGTATCAGTGGCCTGTGGTTTAATAGGATTTTCTGTAGACAAGCTTCAACCTGAGTGCTGAAGTGAGGAAAAATCTTTAACACTGTGTTGTATTTATTTATTTATTTATTTAGGCATTTTTATATAGCGCTTATCATAAAGCTCTAAGCGCTTTACAATTATTAAAACATGTAAACTAAGTAAATACAAATGAGACACTAGGATAGTAACTACTATTCTATAGAAACAATGAAAATGGCTATAAAACGAGGACACTTTGACACTTCAGGATCAACCCGAAACAGAAAATGAGGTAGGGCAAGGAGGGTGCATCACAGGTCATAGGCGGACCTAAACAGATGAGTTTTAAGGGACTTTTTGAAACTGGACGAGGTTTCACTATGACGTATATGGAAGGGGAGCTGGTTCCAGAACGTGGGCCCATGGAAGCAGAAGGAGCGTTGTATCCGGAGCTACTTAATAAAAAAATGAATTCCCTTTTAATTCCGCGGGAATAAATATGAAAGCAAATTTAAAACGGCTCTTGGCACCTCGCGGTTCATTTACCACCTTTACTCACACCCAGAACACTTGTGTTGGACATCAGATCAGTGTTAACTTTAAAAAAACAAAACAAATTCACTTTATTAATAACTGCATATATATATATATATTTATATATATATATAATATGGTGTCTGACTGACCATTAATTCTCTTCATTTCATCACAGAGTAGATGTGACAAACAATTTTTTAGTGTGTTCATTCACATAAAGTTGAAAGTGTGCCAACTGGCCATGTGCATTGTGGTCCCTGCTTTTTCTTATTGTCCATATTTCCAACAAGGAGATGGAGATCTGCGCAGGGACCACACAACTATAGATCAATGGGTCAAAGGGAAACATTTAAAATTGCAAATGTTAATAATAAAAGAAGTACAAACGATGACTTGTGTTTATGATTAATGGTAAAAAGTTCTATCCAAGTTTATGATTTATGGTAAAAATTTCTATCCAAGCGATTTCAACAATGTGTTTAAAGGAAAATTAAATGATTGTGCTTGGCTCTATCAGCTCTTTAATGACATTGAGCATGGATCTACCAGTCGGCCACAAATATCATTTTTGACTCTGAAAAACATGGTTCTTAAAAAGAAATTTGGCTCTCAAAAATTTTTAAAATTGTCCTGCTGCTGATTTTTGGCTCTTTTGACTGATGAGTTTGCCGACCACTGAACTAAAGCATCGTAGTCATACATTCTAACATCTGCAATTGGTAGCGCAATGTGCATCATGTCCTGACCAGGTAAAAGAAACTCAAGACACCACAAGGCTTGAATTCTTTACACTAAATTTCAACCTTTCAAGCAAGCCATGCTAGGCTGAGCAAGCATTCAGCCAAAATAAAATATGCTAGGTACCGGAATATTATATGCACTATATTCTATAATGCTTTCAATGATTCCGCACACTTTATATTCTTTGTAAATCATGGAGTTTTTTTTATTTTTTAATGAGGGATGGTTAAAACTAGATGCCCCATTGATATGGAACAAGGGATGAAGTGGGATAAAAGAGTGTTTAAAATTATTATTTTTGATAAAGTGCCATGTCTTTTATTTAAAGGAAAGGATCTAAATATGGGTTTTAATATGTAACATACTCCTTACATAATAATTAATGATAATTTTAAAAGAAAACTTCATGTGTTTGGCAAGGAGGGAGTTGAAGCATAAATAATTACAACAGTAAAAAAAACCTGAGCAATGAAAGACAAACACAAAGATTTAGAATGTAAATCTTTTTTGATTTTAAAATTTACTTGGAATAGTGGAGCTACCCACATGATCAAAAATTATATCACAGATTAAGAATGCTTCATCTTTGTTTCACTACGTCAATACAAGAACAGTTGATACAGATAAAAGTAAATTCGTGTCAGTCTTACAAGCCCTGTCTAAAGATTTTAAAAAAAACTAGAAGGCATGTATAAAAAAATTAAAAGTTAAAGTTATGTAATTTTCATAATCCTTACAAACAATCTAATCGCTTAAAATTGGTGAGATTACATTTGTAAAATTTTGTCACAATATCATTTTGCTAAAAATAGACATGCAATGTTGTTTTAAGACTCAGAATAATTAAAGGGTTTTGAAGTTATTCGGAACACAATTGCAATTTGGACCCTAATAAAAAGCGGCAGAAAACTATTAAATACATAGGAACAGGAGAGAAAAGTTCTCCGGAAAGTATATGGACTAACAAAGGATAAATATGGATGGAGAATACGAACCAACCAGGAATTGTATTGTCTATATCAGGATCCCACACTAGTTGCAGAAATAAAAAAAGGGCAGGCTACGCTTGGTGGGACACTTAGAAAGAATGCCAAATGAGGAGTGAAGAAGGTGCATCCCCAAAACCCCAGAGGAAAATGGCTCTAAGGCAGACCTAGGCTTAGATGAATGGGTGATGTGGAAAAAGATTTAATGGAAGCTGGGAATCTAAGCATGGAAAAGAAAAGCATCAGATAGGTCTGAGTGGAAAGATGCGGTTAGGCAGTACAAAGCCTTACATGGGCTGTAGTGCCACAATTTATTACAATTCTGGTAAAGTAAATAGAATGAAGGACCGAATTTTTTTTTTATAAATAGGGTTATACAGCCCATAAAGAGTATTTTCAAATGTTGTATGCAAAATTGTAGCAACTTTTAAAATGAGGGAAGAAGACCTACATGACCCTTCAAATAGAGGAGAAAAAGTATTCCTCAAAGCCAAATTAGTTAAATTAGACATTTACATAATTTTTTATCTTTGAACAATAATGTGAAAAAGGTTAGTAGAGGTAATAAAACTGAAATAAGGACTTCATGATGATGTTTTCTAGTTAAAGAAAAGTTCTATTACATTATTATTTACATACTGTTTAGGTCATGACATAAAAATAAGGGAAATGACAATATTTAAATCATCATTATTTTGATTAATCATTAGCTTAAAGTTCTATTTCAGCAAATGAAGATAAATTAACATGTGAGTAACTTGTAAAATGTAAAAAAAATTGTTGGCAGTGGTACACTTCTAGGTGTAAGAAATACCAATGAGGCAATAGATCATAAAAAGTCAAACAAAATAAAATAATTAAAGAAAGATGAGCAGGCATGCTGATATAAATTATATCCCATGGGCACAATACCATATTGCCATACAGTCCCTGTTAATCCCCATCATGCATCAAGTCTACAGATGTCACATTTCCTTTGACAAAGTACACTAAGTTACTGAGCTAACTTAAAAAATTAGTAAGACTTAACTTACACTGTTACTTCTATAAATAGATAGACTCTAATTTACTATACTATTTGAGTAGGCTATTACTATTCTGTGAGTAAATGCCAGGCCTACAGCTTACAGTGTAGGCTACACTCATTCAGTTTCAGTGCCATCCCTACATAGCCTACATAAATTAATATTCACTTAAATTTACTATTTAGGCAGACTAATTTTCATGAGCTCATTAAAAAAACTAATTGATATTTAATTTTTTAGAATTGTGACACCTATTATAGGCTAACAACGTAACCTATCTAAAGGATGAAAATAAATATAAAGTCCTAACTTTAAGTTGCCTGCCATCTAGACTGCAGTACTCAACTAAGGGCAAAGGAATCAGTCATCCGTATAAAACAAAACAAATCCCCAGGAGGGAGGCGACCTCACCGAAAAAGGCAGTGTTCGTTAGTGCCCTAAGAGACATGGTATTATTATACCTCTTTAGAGATGGGAAATGAAAATAACACTCTGTTGAATATAAATTCATAAGTTCAAAAACGTAGATTCGCTTACCATATTCGGCTTTAGTGTGCAGTTGGTTCTCTCTTCTTAATGTTCCTCATCACAGGTGATCGCCATCTTGAATAGCATACTGCGCAACTAAATCTGCGCATTGAATTTTGACGTCACAGGTCTTGCCCCCACTGACCTCTAGAAAGGTCAATAAACTCATGGCCATTTCTGTTTTCCTTATTTGCGGAATATGTTGTCAGTTGTCATTTCAAACAATGTAATTATTCTTCTCACATATTTTAAAGATTTATTTAAATGGCTTCGTTAAAAACTTATTTTCTAAAATTGAACAGCCATGTCCAGAAATTGAAAAAAAAAAAAAAATGTATATAGAAACACGAGTGAGTTGCAATTCAACATGAAAGTAGTGAATTAGTGAAGAGAACGGACTTTAAAAAAATAAAAAAATAAATAATAATAATTATTATAATATTATTTTAAAGATTTATTTAAATGGCTTCGTTAAAAACTTATTTTCTAAAATTGAACAGCCATGTCCAGAAATTGAAAAAAAAAAAAAAAATGTATATAGAAACACGAGTGAGTTGCAATTCAACATGCAAGTAGTGAATTAGTGAAGAGAACTGACTTTAAAAAAATAAAAAAATAAATAATAATAATTATTATAATATTATTACCATTTAACTGTCAATACTATTAAGAAACTCCAAAGAGTGTAATTTGGATCGTAAGAGTGGTACGTGCACAAAATAATTCCAGTCTCCTATTTCCTTAACAGTGTCTCCCAGCTTGACCTTAAAAGTTAGATTAAGAATGGTCTCCAGGGCAACCTTTGCAGCTTACCACCCTACTGCCCACGAAGTTTTTTGTCCATGTCAATTTCTCTGAGTGTTGATAATTTTAAAAAAAAACAACCAACAAACAAACAAGAAAGGGGGGCTGGGGTCGGAGACAAAGCATTTATTACATATTATTTAAGTTTACTGGCTTAAGAAAAAAATAAAATATATTATCTTATATATAGGCGAACCAGTGGCATAGGAAGGGTGGGACAGAGGAGGTGACCCGCAACGTGCGGCAGAGTTTATATATATATATATATATATATGTATTGAGGGGCAACCTTTTCGGCCAACTGCAGAGTTTTGTTCGCGGAAGGGGCGGCAAATATATATATATATATATATATATATATATCAATCAATGAAAGTTGAATGAAGTAGCTTAAAGGCAGTAAAGTATGTATATCTGTTACGCTTTGATTAATTTTACGCTGGAATTTCATTTTAGAAAAGCTATGTGGGCGGGGGGATGATTAATAACAAATATTTAAAAAAGAATTAGCCAAAAAGTACGCGTGCGACAAGGGGGTGGGGGGTGTCGAAAATTTGTTTGTTTACGTATAGGTACTTTGTGGATGGCCTCTATGACAAATACCACACAACAAACGAACGTTTTGGTAGACGGCGTTGGACATCTGGTGTTATACTTGCAGCTATGCACTTCTTACGGCCACCGTTCATTGTAATAATCATAGGCAGTCAGAGCTATAGCCCTAGAGGTTCGAGGATATCACGCGTCTCGGAAACTCAATTCCTCGTCCTCCACGCTCGGCCGAGCATGATCACTCACTCCACGCAATGGGCGTGATGAACGATAAAAGCCAGGCAACCGTTCTGGTATTCTAATGTAAGTGGGGCGAGGGGGGGGGGGCTAGGAAACACAGCGCCGTAACATAATGGGAACATGAAGTAAATGCAAGGGAACAGAGAGATTGAGAGAGAAAGAGAGAGAGAGAGAAGAGTAAGAGAGGGCTAGGCATGTGTTGATCAGGAGAAACATTGATGAATGAATGGATGCAAGTTATGAGAGGATAGGGAGGTAACAAGAAGGAAATTAGTGTCACAAATAGTAGAAGCTTAAATTTGTAAAATTTGTTGAGATGAAAGAGAGACAAATAAAGAAGAGAGAGAGAGAGAGCGAGAGAGAGAGAGAGAGAGAGAGAGAGAGAGAGAGAGAGAGAGAGAGAGAGAGAGGGGGGGGGAGAGAGAGAGAGAGAGAGAGAGAGAGAGAGAGAGAGAGAGAGAGAGAGAGAGAGAAAGAGAGAGAAAATAGAGATGTTCAGAGAGAGAGAGAGGGAAAGAAATAGAGAGAAAGCGGGAGATAAAGAGGGAGAGAGAGAGGGAGAGAGAGAGAGAGAGAGAGAGAGAGAGAGAGAGAGAGAGGGGGGGGGATAGAGACAGAAAGAGAGAGAGAGAGAGAGAGAGAGATAGTGAAAGAGAGAGATAAAGAAAGAGAAAATAGAGATGTTCAGAGGAAGATTAAGGGAAAGAAATATAGAGAAAGCGGGAGATAAAGAGGGAGATTAAGAGGGAGATTAAGAGGGAGATTAAGAGATACATTAAAAGCGAGAGAAAGAGGGAGATTAAGAGAGATATTTAGAGTGAGAGTAAGAGGGATATTAAGAGAGAGTTTAAGAGGGAGATAGAGAGAGTAAAAGGGATAGATTAAGAGAGATAAAAAGAGAGAGAGCGCGAATTTTAGAAAGATAGAGATAAAGAGGGAAATTAAAAGAGAGATTAAAAGTGTGAGAGAGATAAAGAGGAAGAGAGATATTAAGAGAGAGATTAAGAGGGAGATTAAGATGAAGAGAGATTAAGAGGGAGAGATTAAAAGAGAGAGATTTAGAGAGAGAGATTAAGAGAGGGATTAAGGGGGAGAGTAAGAGGGATAGAGATTAAGAGAGAGATTAAGAGGAAGAGAGAGATAAAGAGAGAGAGATTAAGAGAAAGATTAAGAAGAATATAGAGATAAAGAGAGAGAGAGAGATTAAGAGGGAGAGAGATTAAGAGAGGTTTTAAGAGGGAGAGAGACTAAAAGAAGGAGAGAGAAAGAGAGAGAGAGAGTGAGAGAGAGTGTGTGTGTGTAAAGAAGGGAAAATTAAAGAAAAACAAACGGAAAGTCTAGCCGTTGCATTTTTTCCGGACACATTGAGGAGATCAACTGGGCTAGTTTAATCATTACATGTGTTTATTTTAATCTACATTTGTAATGTGGCATTCAAGGCAGACTAACAAGAGAAAACAAAACACAGGCATCTAAAAGTAGGCTTAAACGCACGCCTTAGTTCAATTTCAGTGTTAAACATAGTAAGTAAAACATGGTTGTTATATATAAGATGATGCAAGTAACTAAACAGTGTTGAAGATCAACTTTATTCAGATGACGCGAGTAACGGAACAGTGTGGGAGATCCATTATATTTAGAAAGACACGAGTCAAAGAGCAGCGTGGTAGGTTCGCCAGGTTTAGATTCTGGTCAAATATAACAGTCTGGCCTTAAATAAAAATGTTTTCTTCTTTCTTCGTTGTTCATGTCATGTAGCATGTAGGATTATAGGCCAAGCATCAAAGGGGGGTGTCGTTATATGTCATGCAGCTTACGACATTCAACGTTATATATATATATATATTGTAACAGGGGGTCATGTTGAAAAAGTTGTCAGTGACAGCACCGTACACCGCGGGGCCGGGTAGACCACCCTGTCAAAGTAGACCACCCTGTCAAAGTAGACCACCCTGTCAATGTGGACCACCCTGTCAAAGTAGACCACCCTGTCAATGTGGACCACCCTGTCAAAGTAGACCACCCTGTCAATGTGGACCACCCTGTCAAAGTAGACCACCCTGTCAATGTGGACCACCCTGTCAAAGTAGACCACCCTGTCAATGTGGACCACCCTGTCAAAGTAGACCACCCTGTCAATGTGGACCACCCTGTCAAAGTAGACCACCCTGTCAATGTGGACCACCCTGTCAAAGTAGACCACCCTGTCAATGTGGACCACCCTGTCAAAGTAGACCACCCTGTCAATGTGGACCACCCTGTCAAAGTAGACCACCCTGTCAATGTGGACCACCCTGTCAAAGTAGACCACCCTGTCAATGTGGACCACCCTGTCAAAGTAGACCACCCTGTCAATGTGGACCACCCTGTCAAAGTAGACCACCCTGTCAATGTGGACCACCCTGTCAAAGTAGACCACCCTGTCAATGTGGACCACCCTGTCAAAGTAGACCACCCTGTCAATGTGGACCACCCTGTCAAAGTAGACCACCCTGTCAATGTGGACCACCCTGTCANGTTGTGTCCCCCCCCCCCCGGGTCAACGTTCAAAGGCGTAGCCGTGTCTATTTCGAGGAGCTCGCCCAGGAATGGAACGGACGAACGTGGAGACCAAATGGACGGTGGGGTTTGAAAAAGCGGTTGTGTTCTTGTTCTTGTTGTGGTGGTGGTGGTGTGTGTATTGGGGGTGGAATTGTGGAAAGGGTTCTCGGGTTCTATTATAGTATAATCACATATTTAATCATTTAAGTTCTAGATTTAACACACATCCACATCTCATCATAACATCTGCAAAAATGTTTTCACATCCATGTATTTCTACAAGTCTATACTTATCCTCCCTGGTGGATGAGACTCGCTAACCTTAGACGGCAGCTCATCTGAGTGAAGGGAAAAACTTTGACTTCAAACCCGGAGATGGAGTACCGTTGGCGGATCATTGACGCAATGAAAATTCTGGCAACTCCTAGGACGCTACTTTTGCCAGGCTGTATCATCCACACACGATTGTTCCCCTGGATCATCCAGGAGCGTGGAGAGAGAGGCGATGTTCTGTCCATGGAACCAGCCTATCCGCCAGAGATAATCCCAGGCCTTGTGATTTGGTCCTGCGAAGTCTACACCATCGTCCCATTGTGACGGACGGATGCCAAATATATATATATATATATATATATATATATATATATATATATATATATATCCTCGCACATGAAGAAGTAGATTCGTATAAATTATAAAATAATCGCGTTTGGTTTCAATCACCGATAAGGTCATCGATTATGAAGTCAGGCGAGTGGTGGGAGGTTTCAAGAAAATCGTAAACAATTAGGAAAGGCGGCATTTTGTGGGTGCCTAATCTGCTCTAAGGCTCAGTTCACGCGATCAAATTTGCGTCAAATTGGCATCAACTTTCTTTTGGACCCTAATATTTAAGTCAAACAAAATAATGCGTTCAAATAAGAAATTTTACGGAAATTTAAAGCAAATTTGAAAAAAAATTGATCGTGTGAACTGAGCACTAGGGGCACGTCAAAAAAAAAATATAAAAAATCACGCACCAATGGAGGGAGGGGGGCGAGAGGGCGGTTCGGGGTGGGGTTTAGCATGGTTTTGACAAGATTCGAGAGGGGTGGGATCTTTCCAAATCCTTCAACGTCTTGTAATGGACATACTCCATTTATGTTCACCATCAATGTCACAACAGTTCATGGACATCTCTGGAGGTGTCATGTCCAGCGAAACCCGTTATATAGGGTTGCACCGATTAATCGGCAGAGAAACGGTAATTAGCCGAGTTTGCCCTTTTTCCCGATAAATTGGTAATTGTTTTTTTTTTTTTTTAGACCGATTAATCGGCTCATCGGCCTGATGAAAATTTTGTTAATTTAAAGCTGTGGATAGTTTTAATACAATATCAAGGTACGCCACTAATAGCGTTATTTTAGACAGGCGTCTTTTTGCGGACAGTCCCAGTGTTACAACCAGATCATAAGAAGAATTTGGCTTATTTCGCGCACAGCGAATGCGTCTATCATATTTATTACGTCACATGGCTTATACGCAGTGCCGGATTAATGCATTGGAGGCTCGGGGGGGGGGGGGGGTGGGGGGGGGGGGGGTGGGGGGACGTGGTCAAATCATGAAATGAGTGCACAGTTGATGAACACTCGATTTTGGTTTGTCCCAGGGGCTTCATTTCAGGTTTTTTTCAAGGGTGCGGGGCAAAACCAAAACTTGGTCGGCTTGTTGCGCTGTTTATTACTGGAGGCGCCACAGTACATAGCAATTTAAATAAAACCTGCAAATTCGGGGCGGGGTGAAAATTCCCCATCCAGCGCTCCCTCTAGCTTCTTCTATTGTATATTATAATATATATCTTACTTTCATATACAGATAATTTTAGGTCGCGTCCATCACTGGGTCATAAAACGTTCATGTCACGAGCTGTGACGTTCTACATTATATCTGGGCGTTACATACACAACGATGCTGCCGGCGAAAGGCAGATGATGATGAACAGGAGACTTTTGAAAGTCCGGGCCCCGGTACCGATTGATTACATTTCCCACATTGCCCTACATTTGGCCTCGTCTTCATCGATAACATTTCCCCGACTTCTTTAAACGCACGTCATGCAGAGGCGTAGCGAGGGGGTGGCAGGGGGGGACAGATGTCCCCGGGCGCCAGCTAGTTAGGGGAGCCAAAATGTGCTTTGATATTATTTTATTGAAGAAAATAAGGGGTTTGAGAGTTGAAAAAAAGAAAAGGGGCGCTTTAAAATTGATTTCGTCCCGGGCGTGAATCTTGTCCCCGGGCGCCAAACACCCTCGCTACGCCTCTGCGTCATGAAACGTCTCGGGGATATGTGGGGGGGGGGCACAATAATTTAGCGTTGAAAATAAGTTAACACGCTCCACATCAACCCGGCATTTATCGAGGGGGTGGGGTGGGTGAGGTGGGGGTGGGGGAGTAGACAACAGACTTCAGCCTCTGTTTCGTCTCCGTCCAGCAGATTCAAATAGCCCTGAATAATATCCCCCCTAGTTCCGCTTGCCTAGAGCGTGGCGTACACGCTTCACAGGATGGGAATATTAGAGCTTGGCGAAAATCGATGTTCCGAGTGGGTCGTGTGGGATTATGTGGGACTGGAGTTGTTGTTTGTTTTCTTCTTTCCCCCATCTTATTTCTGTTAAATAAAACTGCTTGAGATAATAGCTGAGACCGATCATAGAGAACAGGAATTGATTGGATTCTTTATGGTCTCAATCTTTAGACTTGTGTATTGTCGTATAAATACAGAATGTCATATTAATGCAATGTCAGAGATTGTCATATAAATACAATTTTAAAGATTGTCATATTAATACAATGTCAGAGATTGTCTTATAAATAATTTTTTTTCAGATTTTCATATAAATACAATTTTAAATAATGTCATATTAATACAATGTCAGAGATTGTCTTATAAATAATTTTTTTCAGATTTTCATATAAATACAATTTTAAATAATGTCATGTCATATATACATACAATTTTACAGATTGTAATATAAATACAACTTTACAACTTACAGATTGTCCTATAAATAGAATTTCAAAGATTTTCTTATAATCCTAATTGTCCTCGTAACTGACAACCACTCTATATTAAATCGGTGCTAATGAATTAACAATAGATTTTGTTTCTCGTTTTTCTAATGTTATTTTATTTTCCGATCGAAGTTTTATATTTACTTATATATCCATCATCATGGCGATGGGACCGTTCAACATATGGAGACAATATTTTGAAGAGTATTTTTTTTAAAGCGCCAAGATTCTTGAGACTTTGGAATTGATTTAAATTCTTAAACCAACGATGAAATCAAGGTGGCGAAACACAAGATGAAAACAGGCAAAGCCAGATACATGCTTAACGATAGGCGAAGGGGGCATAAGCCCTGGACGCCAAATTTAAAAAAAAGGTGTTTGGGGGGGGGGGGGCGAAAAAAAGTCGTTATTATTATTTATTTTTAAAAGACAATAACATAACAACAACATAAAATTTAAACACCCCATAAAAACGAACCTTTTCGTATAAATCCTTTATAAGCATTATTATTTACACGTCTGTAATTGTGCGCAATTGAGGCAATTGAGGCAATTTAATTATTTGTGTGATTTTTAGTAACTGATTTTTGGTGGGATAGTTTTTAATCAAACTTAGTGCATGTAAAAACTAGTAGACTAAATACATCTTTAAACCCAAATACGTCACAAACACAAAGACATAGCAATTGCTGGACAATTAATCTCCACACCAAAACACACACCCATTTAAAAAAAAAAATCATATTTTATTCATTTTCCTCTTGAAAAACGGTAAAAACTGATTTGTTGGGAGGTGGGGCTGAAAATTTGATAGAATTTAGTTANAAAACACACGAAAAAAAGCGAAGTTATTAATTACAGGATTTAATCATATACTTTCTTCAAAAAATGGGGGGGGGGGGAATTCAAACTCCCCCCTTCCCCCGGTTAGCCTTTTCTTGGTTCGGAATTAGGCAATGCATCAGGAGATTAAAGAATATGTCCATTGGTTATACATAACAAAAATATCACCACACTGTTCATGACTGATACAGCGAGAAATATGGGACACAGAAGAAATCAACCCCCCCCCCCCTTTGCATGCGGTCTTGTACTTAAATAAAAGTGCTTGACTCCATCCACAGTTGATTATTTTAGGAAGACTCCAGGACGCTAAGATTTTCCCCAAAAACTGGACTGTATCTTCAAATCTCTCTGTGAGAACTTTCCATGGTCATTCCTCCATAAGGGCGCCTGTGACTAACTGCCTTTTAAGTTGAGAGTTGACGGTGCTGTCTCTCAAAATTCTCATCGCACAGGTTATTGATTGGCTCATGCGAAAAACGGCATATGTGAATAGACAAGGAATTAAAAGGACCCTGGCCTCAGTGCTTGGGGATCTGGACTGCGCCGATCACATTTTCCGACAAGTACCGTTGACATTGTGGTTTTACTTTCGTGGTGACAGATTTACACCAGTTGGGGGTTCGAGCATGGAGATGGAAAGCCATGGATCGCTCCGAATGGAAGGATGTGGTGGAGCAGGCCAGAACCCTACATGGGCTGTAGTGCCATTCATGATGATGACCGTTGACATCGTCCGAAAAGTACCGTTGACATTGTCCGACAAGTACCGATGACATAGTCTTATAAGTAATACTTCTCAAAAATTGCTGCTTAAAGCACGTGTCATCGAAAAAACTTTAAAAAATTAAAGTGTTCCCGAACTTCTCATGAATTAAATCAAAAACATACGAAATACAGACATCAAACATAAGCCGTAGGCCTATTTATAATATTTGCATTGAACTGCATATGCCCATCACCCCCCCCCCCTCCTTTAACAGTGGCTGCACGCTCAGTGCAGTGAAAACCAATTTTAAATAATATTTTACAGGGCCGCGAAAGTACAACGTACTTAATTTCAAATGTTCCTTCCTTCACAAACTAACGATCGACAAAGCCAATCCGCCAATTCTACTTGAAGGAACCCGCGACAAAGATTGAGTTTTACGTCGAGAAGTAGTTCGACATTCTTTGTAGTTGAATCTTACACGGTGAGCCTATCCGAAGCTTTGCACAGACACGGTGTTGGACGTTGGATCTGACGCCCCTATAGTTATACTTCAAGCACCGCTCTTACCTCTGTGCCCCGTACCCGGTTCGAACACTTAGACCACAAATATCAAGAAAAACGACTGCATCATTTGCCGCCCAATCCCTGTTCATTTTCTCATTTAAAAATCAAACGTGCATTTCCATCGTAGACTGTGATCTTAATCCACTTACACATACGGCTGATCAATGTTGATTACATATAATTACATGATACCTCGTGAGGACAGGCAGCTTACATAAATATCGAGAAATCAGTCCCAGTATGCCAGCACACTCTCCCTCCCCTTAATTTGTTTATAATGCTGTTTGTGCCTCTGTTAAATTTTGGTATCAAAACAATTTTTGTAACAATTTTTGTGACAATTTTTTACAAGCATCACCTGACTCCTGAGGCTAAAGGGGGCAAGTTTTAATTAACTAATAAGCAACGCTTAATTAGGTTACATGTTAAAAGTATATATATATATATAAAGTATTATGAATTTGCCTTCAGCTTGAAAAAGAGATATCAAACCTAGATCTATAACCTAAACTATTTTACAATATGGCCGCTTACAAACAAAAGCGACTAACTACGGATATAAAGGACAAAACTATGAAAGATGACCCCTCAAAGACGCACTTAAATTTCATTTTCGTGTAACCAAAATAAACAAAAACATGTTTTTTTGAAAAGAGGCCCTATTAGTATTATTATTATCTTTTTATCGGTTGTTCATAAATAGGCCTAAATATTTTACTGTTATTAATATATAGACTTGGGAATAGCTGGACTTTGATTAAAAGGGCCAATTTATATAAAGGGAAAATACGTATTTCACTCTTAGATGGTTTTGAAGTCTTTATCTTAAGACTCTTTCGGCTCTTTGCGTATCTTCTTTCCACACCTCATGCCACCTAATCACTAATTTGTTACTTTGTGTGTTTTGTTCTCTTTGGCGATGCTTAAAACTTAAAAATAGTTTAACGTATGGGCAATCACTTACTATCATGGGAAATAAGGCTCATTGCCTCCAAACAAATGTTATAACTTGGTTAATCCCCTTTGGCAGTTAGTTGAGTTTTTTTTAAAACTTTCCATTGAATTAAGTCCCACCCCCCCCCCC
>CAXITT010000054.1:57519-71738 GCA_964033795.1 Lymnaea stagnalis | reverse complement strand
GTTTTTTTTGGTCATTGTTATCTAGCTATTCAAAGAAATCTAAAAATACTTTGTTTTAATATGGTTTCTAGACCCCCTAGCCCCACGTGCTCACCACTCCTGCAGCCGCATGGGGGTGCAGGGCCCTGGCAACGGCTCTGGCTACAAGATGAAGGAGCAACCAAGGTTCAAAAGGAACACATAGCTCTCTCCCCCCCCCCCCGAATGGATGCATTCACACTGAAAACTATGGTGTCACAAACACTGGGCCAGGCCCTCGGAGGGTGGGGGGGGGGGCAACCACCATGGCCCTTGTCAGGGGCCCGAGCTAGATAGGGGCCCACCCTTTTTAAAATATACCCACATGTTTGAAACACGAAAGAGGCCCAATCTCTGTCAGCTGCCTGGGGCCCAGAATTTCCTAGGTGTGGGCCTGACTGGGCGTACCCTACTCATTAAAGCCAATAGTGTTTCTCCTTGCATGCGATCATTTAACTGAAGTTTATTTTGAATTTGCCACTGATTCATCAGAATACACATACAACGAATTGATTGGTCTGGAATGTTGAGATGTTTTGAAGCTGCGCTCCTGTTAAAAATAAATGAAACTTACTAGTAAAATGTAAATGAAAGGATTGCTTAGTAAAATGTCTCAGGCAGCCAGAAAGAAGTGTGTAGAAGAAACTGTTTGTGGTATAAGTTTAGGATACATCACTGTATTTTTCCTTCCACGGATCTGTCTACGTGACTAATAATGTATGTACTAGACATATATCCGATAAATATAAAATGTTTTTTTTAAAAAGCGTTTTACTTATGCTTTCCCTTAAAAAACAGTGTTTGGTAAAGCTATAAGGCGACCTTCACATCGGTGTCACTGGTAGCTCCTCCCTCTAAAATAACGCCAAAGGCCCTTGCCGATGTTTAACAACAAGATTCTCAGGGTATTTGAGTTTGATTGTCACATTGCAAAAAGTATTTTGTATCAATATTTCAGGGCATGGGCAAGGACGAGTCAAACAAGCCCCAGATGATAATCGGAAAGGGTGCCAAATTGATGAAAAATAATTATATTAATTTTAAAAAAACAACTTTGTACAGCGGGAATACATTTTTCTTTTTGTTTCCGGTGAAAATATCTAAGGCCCCGCTTTGGGCAATACATTTTGCGAATTTTTATTTTTCAATATAAGGGGAAAAAAATATCATTAAAAACGTAATATCAGTGATCAGTGTTTGTTTTGTATGTAGTTGTTTTTTATCTTCTAATTTTTTTTTCTACACAAATACGATTTTTTTTCCTTCTGTAGATGGAACACCATAAAGTAAAGATGTGAAACTGTAACATTAGGAAGCAAATGTTGGAAGATGATTTCTGAAAGATCAGATTATTCCAATTTGTTTTGTAGTTTTAATAAGTTATAAGTTTTAATGTATAGTTATTTAGTTATTTCAATGAATACATTTGGGTTACTCAATCCAAAGTGGCACGACATCTAATTTGTCACAATGCATAGTTTAGATTGTACAGTTTTCGTGTGTATTTTAAAAACAAACGCATACTTTTCAGGGGGGGGGTGTGCAAAACCAAAAGGAGGGGCCACAGTACATAGCAATTTAAATAAAACCTGCCAATTCAGGGGTGGTGGTGGGGGGGGGGAATGCACCCCACCTCCTATCCTAATGTCCTCCCTGTTCACGACTAGTGTTCCGTTATTTTATTTTTATTTTAATTTTTATTTATTGCAGTTTACTGTAGTCGTTGGTATTCATGTTTTAAAAAGACTTTCTCAGTTAAAGATAGGCATATGTCCTTAATTAATCAATTATTAGGCCTATTTATATTAAACCTAATCTGTTTTCTTAGTTATAAATATTTTTAATTTCTTCAATTTTCTTTTTTTTTTTTTTTTTTTAATTTCCGTCATTATGCGCAACCCCTACCCAACCAAAGATTTTCATTTCTACTATCATATTAAATCATAAAAATAAATTTTGCTTAAAAATTAATTAATAATTAATTATTTTTTTTTTTTTTTTTTTATTAATTTTTTTTATTTTTTTTATTTTTTTTTTTTTTTTTTTTTTTTAAGTTCCGTCATTATGCGCAACCCCTACCCAACCAAAGATTTTCAGTTCTACTATCATATTAAATCATAAAAATAAAGTTTGCGTAAAAATTAAGTAATAATTAATTATTTATTAAAAATGCAATTAAATTAATTGATACTCTTTGATGATATAGCTCTCTAAAAAATTTAGTGACATATGTTATGTGTAGCTCTTTTTTAAAGAAAGAGGATAAAAAGCTCATAGTCACGTCTTATTTACAAGATGGCTGACCTAAGTCAGAATGTTAAAGACTACTTGTCAAGGTCCAATAAGGACGGCCCCTCGAGTGCTAAATATTCTTTATTAAGTACGAAATGGTTTACATCAGGTGAAGATATAGAAGACAAACCGCAGACTGAAGCTGCCAATGGATGGCTTATTGACGCTCAATCAGATCCACTCCTGCCAAGTTTGGTAATTCATACTCAGTAACTCATCTTACCAGTCATGCTTTAACTATATAATAAACTTAAATATACTATACTACTATACTAATACTAACCTAAGACACCTAAGTTAACTTAAACTACTACTACTACTAGTCTAAACTAATACTAATTTACTAGAATTATTATTTGGCCTACAAACACTAAATTAAATTGTTAAATCCGAAATATAAGCTTAGCTCAAATAATATAGAAAACTAAAAAAACAGCTTAGTCGAATCAGTTCAATCAGTCATTCAGTGAGTAAATTCAGTATACAAATATGTTCAAGTTAATGACTAGCAAAGGCATATAATTTATAAATTACCACTTTTAAAATTATTTAAGTTTCTTTTTAATACTAATTTTAGCCTACACTTACACATATTCATATACAACAGGGGTGGGCAAAATTTTTGTGTGGAGGGCCGCATTGACAAATGTAAAGCATGTGTATTATGTCTAATTTTTATATGTCGATAAACATTTCTCTATATTAAAATCGGTAAATTCGCATTTTAGCATTACATGACAAAAGTCAAGGAGTGTTTAAAAAATAGAAAATTAGAACGAAAGTTTATAAAAAATGTTAAAACAATCCTAAAGGTACATGAAATTATGTAAAATTCAACAAAATAACTTAAAAACAAAGTAATTTTTTTTGTTGTAAATGCCTCCGAGGGCTGGATAATATCAGTTGCCATAATTTGCCCACCCCTGATATATAATATATATTATTAATGCTAGGCCAAAAAGATTGTACTGGTACATTAAATAATAGTTATTTTGGCACGATTAATGCTCCCTTTGTCTTAGCTGTTTCCTTGATGCTGTGAGCCTCACAGTGTGTCTGTCACCAACAGCCCAAAAATTATTTAACATACTGGCCCCTAGATTGGTCTGATGTCTAAGGAAAATTCATTTTAAATTAGTGATCTCAAATCTAAACTAAAGTATAAGATTTTTATAAACAAAATCATTAAAGGGCACTTATATTTCCACTTGCATTTCTTCTGTTGTTCTCCAACTAAGTGTAAAATGATGCAATGCAGAATACGGATAGCAGCACCAAATTGAATCCCTGCATTTTGAATTTATAAAATTTTCTGTGGAGAGGGCTGTTGAGTATGGGAATCACTTATTTTAGTACCGGGTCTGAACTTGGGTATCGTAGTGTCCCTTTGTCAATGGATAAAAGTGAAGTAACTAAAAACGAGTGTGTGTTATTTAAGTTGCGTGAGCTCGATAAGATAGGAGTTGATGTACAGCTCCAGGGACATGTGTTGAGAGAGTCTGATGTAGTAAGTTATAGGACTCAGACTGGTGAAAGTCAAGTGATACATTCAGCCATTTGAAATTGTGAATTGTTAACAATAATACATTGATGTCTTGCTCAGTATCAAGAATAAAGATAAACAGCATTATTTTATGAAGAGTTGCTGCTTCTAGTACTAGTATTTGGTGTGGGTAACTCTTAGTATAGAGTGCTGCTGTGTAATGTTGTCACTCTAGACAACGGCATCAAAAGAGAAGGAAGGATTTAAAGAGGTTGGTCAGGAAGACCCAGAAACCAACAATTTGACAGGGGCCAGTCCCCTCCCCCTACTTACGTTCTGGAGCCATCAGCCGGTGTCCTAGATTTCTTCCCTCCTAGATTTCTCCCCTCCCAACACACCCTGGAGATCAAATCAAACTGACAGTGATGGACACCTTTTAATCTTATTTCTGTATTAAAATCTGTACAATTTATGCAAGTATGTGGCACCACAATTTCATTTGGTGTTTATTTATTTGATAGATGTAATTACATACGACCTACAAGGAGTTGACTCATGCTCAAACAGCCTGTGAAGTCATTTGGATTGTCCACCCCTGCTGTAGTCTGTATGACTGTACCGTGTATCTATACAAAGGGATTACCCCCTTGCTAATAAAATTTGCTAGTTTTGTCATTGTTGTCATGACTTGAACACTTTTCTAATATTTTCAAAATATTATGCAAAAAAAAATTCTTGGTGCCCAGCTTTTCCAAATATTAGAGGGAACATTGGGTATGACACTTCACTTATCATTTATATCAGATATGACTTTTGATGATTACCTAGCCAAAGACCCAAAAATGAAATGAACCACATAGTGTTTGTAAATTAATTTTTAATTAAGTAATTTTAATAGGCCTTTAATGAAAATTTCATGACCTCACAGTCACCAGTCCTGAGTTACCTTAGTCTACTTCACGAAGGAGTTTTTTAACTTTATGATTCTAGTTTCAGTAGTATTTTGGCTGAGCATTTAGTTGTTAGAAAATGTTACTAGGGCTTAATCTACTAACTGGATTTTTATTATGTACTGATGTATACAGTATGACTTTAATAAGATAAATTCACATCCTCAGCTCAGGGGGAGGGTGTCAGACAAAAAGAAGACCTGTTCTTTTGCTTTGTTTCTTGAAAGAAAGCTATCTTTTCTTATACATCTTTATTACACTTTTAAAAAATCATGGTTTTGCCCAAGATTATCAAAGCAATCGCAATCACATTTGTAATATTTGTATTCATTTTAACATAAACTTCAAATCTTTTAATAATTTAATATGGTTATAGAATTTAAAAAGTCTTTGTTTGGGTGGGTGGTGCGCACAAAACACTCACGAAAACTGTACAGTACAATCTAAACTATGCATCTTGACAAATTCGATGTCATGCCACTTTGGATTAGGTAATCCAAACATATTTATTGAAATGACTAATATGTTACAACTTATAACTACAAAGTTCAATAATCTGATCTTGCAGAAATTATCTTGCAACATTCGATCCTAGTTTCACAGCTTTACTCCAATGTGTGTCATCACCCCAAAAATTTTTCCTTTGTCTAAAAAACAAATTTAGAAGAATAATTCAACAACATACAAAGCATATCTTTTGTTTTTGAACCCACCACAATGGTTAGAAGCAAGGTCATTGAATTAAATCTAAAGTGTTTACAAGACCAGGCTTTTAGTTAGGCTTGCACTTGCAAGTAGTGGAATAATATTTGTGTACTTTTTACCAGACGTTAACATACTGCTACATATTTCAGGTTTATTAAAATTGTTACTTATATTACATTTTCTTAAACAATGTTGTTGTTTTTTTTCCAGAGTAAAAAACAAAGAATTATAGGTTTTATAATCTGTTTACTAATGGGGACATTTTGCCTGAGTCTAGTAAGTATATATATTTACAGAAATTAACTTTGTAATCATTAATTTCTGTGTAGTGTTGTTGATTTTTATAAAATTAAATTTTAATGGATAATTAAAATTTAAAAAAAAATTTTTAAAAGAAAAAAATATGATCAATTTTGGTAAATTAAGAGCCATTAAAATCTGATTATCATGTTAATAAATGAATAACAGTAAAGCATAAGAAATAAATTCATCTTTTTCTGCTTTGGAGTAAACTTTCTTTAAATAATAAAAAAAACTATTATGTTTGAATGGGAAAAAGCTATATTTTCAATTCATAGTTCTGCTTTCATTAATTTTTTTGTGCTTTTTAAAAAATTAAAATTATTCATTAATTTTTAAAAAATATAGAAATTCCAACATAAATTTCTTGTTCCTATGTTAATTTATTTTTCATACCATGTCAGGCCAGTTTGTATATTCCATTCCTTGTCCTTAAAGCCAGAAAATTTGCTTTGCTCTACACATTAGGGAGTCTGTTTGTTTTGTCAAGGTAAGCATGTTTTTTGTGTGTTTTTTTTTCAATTTATGACAAACTTAAGATTAGAAACTAAACTTATCTGCAACAGGCCTGTTATAGATATATATATATGTTTGCCACAACTTTTCTCGAATCCCTGCCCTTCCTATCTTACCGAACCTCTTTCTGTCTATTAACCCCTTCGAAAGCTTCGCTTCTCCGCAGACGTGCGTATTCTTTCTGTCCCAAAGACTCGAACAAAAACATATGGTGAACGATCTCTGTCTTTCTGTGCCCCTAAACAATGGAATTCTCTTCTTCTTCTTCTTCTTTATTTTGAGGACCCACGATCAATGAATTGATAATTCTGGCTCATATGTTTCAGAGGGGTTCGCGATGTTACTGTGCATGTGTTTCAAGGGGATACTTCACTGGTTGCAAGGGCTACTCAGCAGTGGTGTTACGAACTGGGGGTTGGAATACAGGAGGCAATAGACACAAATGTGTCACAAATGTGTTGAGTGTAGCCGCCTCAACTGTTGCTTTTGGAAGCTTGTTCCAGTCCCCTATTGTCTTCGGGAGGCATGAGGAGCTCCTGTACTTTGTTCTTGTTTTTACCAGCCGGAACTGTCTGTCGTGGCCTCGTCGCTGTTTAGGGGGAAGATGAACTAGTTTCTGTTTGATGCCAGAGCAGTGGACCAGCCCATTTTTGATCTTGTACAACATGGTGAGCCTGGATCGTCATTGTCGTTCTTCCAATGTTGACCAGTCCAGTGTTTCTAGCATGCTGCCAACACTTGAGGTGTTTCTGTAGCAGTTCATGACAAAGCGTGCTGCCCGTCGCTGGACAGCCTCCAACTTGTCGATGCTTTTCTGGGTAAAGGGGTCCCAGACTGTAGAAGCATACTCTAAAAGAGGCCGGACAAAGGCTTTATAGGCTTTTTCTTTCACGCTTGAGTTGCCGATCTTCAGATTGCACCTTAGGAACCCCAGGGGTTTTGTTTGCCCTGTTGCACACACTGTTAATGTGCTCGTCCCAGCGGACCTCTCTTTGAATGATAACACCTAGGTACTTAACTTCCATTATACATCCTCAATATACCAACCATCACAGCCTTCAAAACTGCACTCAAAACACATCTTTTTAAACTCTACTATCCTGACTGATTCCCACGTCACTGATTCCCACCTCTGACCGAAAAACGATGCTGCTAAGTGTCGTCCATGGCTTGACATGTAAATAGATTTAAATATACATTTGTTTTGTTTAATTTCATTCAAAGTTCTTGATTATGTTTATTAAATTGTATGTACAGAGTGGTGAGCCCAGCTTTAGACTATATAAAACCACTTATAATAATCATAATAATAATAATAATATAATTTAAGTGTAGAAAATTTTGAAAGACAGTGTTTTCATTAATGGACAATTAGATTAATGAATAAAATCTCAAATTCCATCTCGTTCTGACTTTTTTTCCACATATATCAAGGTGATGACTTCAATGTGATTTTAAAAAAACTTCAAGTCTTGACGCCACTATTCGAATCTTAAGTTTTTAATTGTTTGAATATCTTTTTTTCTCCCTATTTCAGTACAGTTAGAACTATATTTTCGACTTAATACCTACTAGAGGTATTAAATAAATATGACTCAAACTGAATTGTATATTAAAACTTTTCTAGTTATATAACATGTACTTATTTATGATTTCAGCTTTGCACTTTTATGGGGACCTGTCCATCACATTAAGCATTTATTCTCTGTTGGTCGATTACCATTTACACTGACCTATTTTGGAGCCATGTTTGCCACTATCTACTTTGCCCTTTGGGTAATTATTTTGCCTTTTGTAATAGAGATAACGGTTTATATCAGTTTCTTGTTAGCGTTGTTTCATTCATGTGTTATGTTACTTTTATCCAACATCTTTCAGTTTCTATAACACTTAAAGATGTCATCTCTGGAATTTTATTGTTATACTTGCATCTCCTCAGACGAAGAGCACAATTCTCACAATCATATTTGCAGTTTCTCAAATTGTGGCATTAGTTTGGTAAGTAGATTTAGGATAATGTGTATTTTGGTCTTTAAAGATCTTTGTAAACCTTTGAGGATTTCTTCATTAACCTGATTCACCGGCTTTCCATATTGTAGAAATTAAAGTTTTTATTTACATGGGCAGATTAAGTTTAAATTTGTTAAGATTTCTATTTCATATTTTTTAAATGAAGAACTCTGATATATAGTTAGTAAAGAGAAACTTAAAATATTCAAGTGTAGGACAATTATTTTTTTTGTAGCTTTCAGGGTTGTTTTCTTATTACCAATTAGAAAAAAAGTAAAAATAAAAATCTATTTAATATAATATTTTATGTAAAAGTAAAAATGAAGGAGAAATTTTCCCAAGAGGTCATACTGAATTTTTAAAATTATCATTCTTTTAAATATACAGGTATGTGGTGAGTTATATCCCTGGAGGCCAAAGAGGGCTCAAGTTTTTCACTAGCATATTCTATGCTGCAGCCTCAAAGACAGTTGGGAAGACTTTGCCGATATAAATTAATGGATATTGATTTCGTGATGAGGATTCTTCTTATTTTTTTTGTAAGAAAGGAAAATACTGGTTGAAATGAAAGGTACATGATGTTGAATGTTGAGCTTATTAATTTATAACTGTCTGAGTTATCTAAATATTGAGATAAGTATAATGCCCAATGTTCTGTGGATGAATATCACTTGCATTTCTAAACTTTTAAATAATAAACATAATTTTAGTTCTTAATGAATTTAAACACACACACACACACATATATATTATATATGTATATATTATAAATATATATATATATATATATATATATATATATATATATATATATAAAATCAATATGTGATTTGTAATGTGAAGTGATGATCATTTAGTTCTTGACCATTAGGGCAAAAACATCACCTCAGTTTGTCATAAGTCATCAATCTTAGTTTCTTATTGTAAGAATAACTTGTGTGATTACGAATTTAGTCATTACGTCTGGTTGATATCAGTAAGTTGTATGATTATGACTTCAGTCATCACGTCTGGTTGATATCAGTAAGTTGTGTGATTATGACTTTAGTAATCATGTCTGGTTAATATCAATAAGTTGTGCGATTATGACTTTAGTCATCACGTCTGGTTGGTATCATCAATTTTTGATAATGTTTGGAGATGCTGGGTTGCTATGATGGAATGAGTATAGATGGATAATATCAATTCCCTGGAAATCCAGTTACGTTGATTAAATTTTACAGTAAGAAATAACGTTGTAAGAAATCACGCAAAGCCATATCAGAATTATCTTTGTTAAATTTGTCTCAGAAATAGTGAAAAGTTGTCATGAAGAACGGTTAGAACATTTTTGACTTTCATGATGTTTCACCTTTTGAGTGATTTTTAAATTCATTTTTTTAACAGTATTTTCTTTTGTCAGAATCTAGAAGTAGATTTTAAAACTATTACAAGTGTCTTTAATGTCCGACATGGAGGCAATGCCAGTGTCAGCAATGCCCTCAGTGGTCAGTCTTTAGTTTGAAGATGGTGTTTTGGTCTCTATAGTGCTGTTGTGGAATGATGGAGCTTTTTTTCTCATGTCACTGGTAGTGTGTTTAGCGGTCTTTTATTTGGCTGCCCTCTTCATCCCCCCTCCCCACACCCCTCTCCCTTTTTCCCCCAAACCACCACTGTGACGACATGTGCTAGTGTCCATTCCAGCACCAGCTTGTTTTGTATGCATCCATGGATCTGCATGAGGGAACAGTCAGTGGACCAAAAACAGCTACAGAATTCATCTCTTAAGTTCTTATCACTGCAACGAATAGAGTTTCTCAAGTTTAAGCTCATTCTAATGAAGTGATTTTTTTATTTGTCTGACGGACATCTTTATTCTCTACAACAAGCACCTGGCGTGTGAGCCCTAATTTATTCCTCTTACACATCCTGATTTTTATAATTATCTCAACAAATGACTTTCAGCTGTTGTATCCCCTTCTTTAAAACAAGTGTAAATATTAACCATAAATGTCATTTCTACCTGTTATGGCTATACATTTGAATTACTGGTAACATTGACTGACCCAAGACATCATTGCGGCCCATATACTTTGTATATAATCCAGAATGTAATCAATATGAAGCTTGTTATAATCAATGACAACCTATGTTGAATTATTAGGAAACTATTAGGAAACTAGGAAATTTATTCTTTTGTCATGTATTTAAAAAAAATAATAAAAAATTAATCTTATATTAAAATGAAAATTGTCACACATCTGCTCTATCCATTTTTATGAAAGGTTCATTAATAATATGTATTTCTCTTTACCTGCACATTGGTGACATGATATAATATGATTTGTTGGGGTCCAAATTATTTGTAATATTATCTATATGAATGGATGTGCTGTAACCAAGAGTGTTAATGTTTTTTTTACAGTTCAAAATGTTAGAACCTGTATATCAAACATGAATGCAGAATGTTATCAAAGTAACCTCTGTGTAAATATGAAAGAGTTTCCCAAGTGATAAATTTAAAGAAGAAAAAAACTTTTACTTTTGTCAGTTATGTGTTCCATGTAACACATAGGTTGGTTCTACTGACAAGTACTCACGATGCTTGGTTTGATGGCAGACTTAAAATATCATTCTAAGACATGATATTTCATGAATCTTTGTTGTTTAAATTTGTAAGCGGAACAGACAAAAATAATCATCAAATAATTGTAAGCAAGAAACCATGAAAAAAAAGATTGAATGCTGAAAAATTTTTAAAAAATATATTAATTACTGTGCAGATTAAAAATGGCGCCAATGGTGACGTTTAGTTAAAGAATTTTTTTTTTAATGTAATGTTATACTACAGCTACAAGGTAACATTTGGCTTAGAAATAATCAAGTATCATCTAAATCTCTAAATCTACTTGATGAATGACATGTTATTTAATACTCATGTTTAGTTCATTAAAAAACTATTTTAATTTCATAAAATTCATTTAAAACTTATCATCTTTTTTGAAATTTCTTGTTGGGAGCAAAAATGATTTTTTTTGTGCATCACTTTAATCGGGATTTAATTGGATTTGTTTCTGTCTTGTATCATTTATATATCTTTTATTGACATTCTTGTTTTGTTCTGACATGCGATTTGTTGACATTTGAAAGAATTGGAATAAATCTTTATTAATGCATTTATGGTCTGCTGATATTATATTAATTTGTTGTTGATATCTTCCCCCCCCCCTCTTTCTATAAAAGAAAAAAAAACAAACAAAAAGAGCGCGGCGGTGGAAACCTCAAAAACCTTCAATTGACTTCCGCCTTCCTGTCATTGACTTCCGGCTTCCATTCATTGACTTCCAGCTTCCATTAATTGACTTCCAGCTTCCATTCATTGACTTCCGGCTTCCATTCATTGACTTCCGGCTTCCATTCATTGACTTCCGGCTTCCTACCATTGACTTCCAGCTTCCATTCATTGACTTCCGGCTTCCTACCATTGACTTCCAGCTTCCATTCATTGACTTCCGGCTTCCTATCATAGAAATGCATCCTCCTTTTTGTTTGGACGGTGCTGCTTAAAATGGAATTCATTGAAGTTTGCACTTGGCAGAAGACCATTTTTTATTTTATTTTCTTTTGAAAAGAGAAATTTTTTTTTTTAGTTGCAACAAATTTTGCTGATACAAAAGACCAATCGGACATTTTGTTTGTCATCCAATCAACGATGGCACGCTCAGTAAACGGGATTGAAACAAAAATGGGTTGACATAGTTAACCTTCAGCCCTTATAGTTTGTTAGTGTCCAGAAAATCAACAGAAACCTTACATTTCTCTCTAACTCCCTCCCCCCCCCCCCTCTTTGTGCGTATGTGTGTACATACGTGTGTTCCTGTGCATAAAGTCATGAAGCGCACGGGTTCCCAGCCAACAGGTGCCTCAAATGGGTGGTCGTGAATGATGGTATCTGTAGTGTTGCCAGATGGGTGGTCGTGAATGATGGTATCTGTAGTGTTGCCAGATGGGTGGTCGTGAATGATGGTATCTGTAGTGTTGCCAGATGGGTGGTCGTGAATGATGGTATCTGTAGTGTTGTCAGATGGGTGGTCGTGAATGATGGTATCTGTAGTGTTGTCAGATGGGTGGTCGTGAATGATGGTATCTGTAGTGTTGTCAGATGGGTGGTCGTGAATGATGGTATCTGTAGTGTTGTCAGATGGGTGGTCGTGAATGATGGTATCTGTAGTGTTGTCAGATGGGTGGTCGTGAATGATGGTATCTGTAGTGTTGTCAGATGGGTGGTCGTGAATGAAGGTACTCTGTAGCGTTGTCAGATGGGTGGTCGTGAATGATGGTATTCTGTAGCGTTGTCAGATGGGTGGCTGTGAATGATGGTAGTCTTTAGCGTTGTCAGATGTGTGGTCCTGAATGATGGTATTCTGTAGCGTTGTCAGATGTGTGGTCGTGAATGATGGTATTCTTTAGCGTTGTCAGATGGTTGCTCGTGAATGATTGTATTCTGTAGCGTTGCCAGATGGGTGGTCGTGAATGATTGTATTCTGTAGCGTTGTCAGATCGGTGGTCGTGAATGATGGTATACTATAGCGTTGCCTGATGGGTGGCCCTGAATGATGGTATTCTGTAGGATTGTCAGATGGGTGGTCGTGAATTATTGTATTCTGTAGCGTTGTCAGATCGGTGGTCGTGAATGATGGTATACTATAGCGTTGCCTGATGGGTGGCCCTGAATGATGGTATTCTGTAGGATTGTCAGATGGGTGGTCGTGAATGATGGTATCTGTAGTTCTGCCAGATGAAACATTTGTTATTGTTTTAATAAGAAAATATCACCTTTTCTCATTTAAAAGCAAAATAAAATAGTGCTGCCCTCTTGCTTCTATGCATCCCATGAGCAACGCCGGCGTTTAGGGTGTGAGACCTATGCCCCCCCACTGGGCACCGTGGCCATAGGGGCGCCGTGGCCATAGGGGCGCCTGGGGAAACTCCTTTTAACAAAAAAAAACGCGCCGTTAGTTCCTACCTCAAAGGGGGGCAGATTATGGACGAGCCCAAAGGTGGTGTGGAAATGGAACAAAGTACCGGAGAAAAACTCAACAGTCTAAATTAATGTGCATGTTAAAATGCGTATGGTTAGCTACATGTATAGCATCACAACACGTGCTCCATAGTCTACGTCGTAATCGGAAAAAGAGCGGAGCCACACATGGACAGGGAAGGGGGCTCCAAACGGGTGCTTCGCTTAGGGCAGTGGTTCTCAACCTTCCTAATGCCGCGACCCTTTAATAGAGTTTATCATGTTGTGGTGACCCCCAACCACAAAATTATATTCGTTGTTACTTCATAAATGTAGAGCATATGTGTTTTTCAGATGGTCTGTGGCGACCCCTGGGAAAGGGTCGCGCGACCCCCAAATGGGTCGCGACCCACAGGTTGAGAACCGCTGGCTTAGGGCGAAAGTTTACCCAAGGCCGGCGTTGCCATCAGAATCTCAAACGAATCTTTAGTTGGAAAAAAAAATAGAAGGGATTAAACGTTGAGAATGACGAGGGGGTTAAGATTAACGAAAAACTCTGCTGCACATTTGAAGTTTGTTGAAGAGGTATAATGACAACATTCCTATTGAATATGCCGTAAGTTAAAATTGTAGTGAACCATTATCAACTGAAACCATTTTATATAAGTGTCCTCTTGGCGTATTTAAAAGAAAAAAAATCTTTATTAAGTGTTGGGAGGTCACTTTCCTTCTGTAAAACAGGGTCGTGACTCGAAAACGCTGAGAACCTGTGACATCGCATTTACAATAATGAAAAATTCAACGATTAAACAAAACGAGTGATGATTTACGTCAAATGAAAGTTTACTGAGTTAACTTATTCCATTTTAAAAATTATTGTATACTTCTTGATGCGTTTAAAAAAAAAAAAAAAAAAGTTTATAAAAGTATTAAAATTTTAATAATA
>CAXITT010000054.1:35822-45989 GCA_964033795.1 Lymnaea stagnalis | reverse complement strand
CGGACGTTGACAGTGTGAAGACAAACTGACATAAATACGCTATTAAACATGGTGGAATGTGTGATGTCCCATGGAGTGAAATATGGAAATGATTGGGACGATAAGTGGCATGGTGTGAAAAGGCAAGCAAGACATACAAATAAGACATGAAAATCAACAAGATGGTGGCTTTCTCCCTTCTGACTTTTCCGTGCCCTTGTTTGCCGTTTCTTCCCTGGAAGGAGAAGCAAGATATCTTAAGCGTAGACACTGTCTAGGGTCTGTGACGCCATTGTATAGATACATATGCATATATATATATAAGTATATAAGTATTTATTTACAAAGGTTATTTAACATCAGTTATCCTGAGGGAATGGGGCAGAGGAGGTGGGGAAAACAGGGGGAGAGGTGGAGGGGGAGGAGGTGGAGGTTGGGCAATATCGCGTAATGCCTATGTGGATGTGAACTCACATTGAAATGAGACTTGTGGAACCTGGCAGGCAGTATGAAGTTAATGTAATGATGTAAGTTCTTTAGTAATTAATTAATGATTGTAGGAATCGAAGCGAACTTTAATTAAGAAAAAAAAATCCATTAAGACCAGCAACTCGTGCATAAATCTTCCCCCCGGGGTTATCTAAAATTAAATGGCGACAAAGACAAAAAAAAAAAAAAAAAAAAAAAAAAAAAAAGGGGGGGGGGGAAAAACAAGAAAAAAAAAAAAAAAAAACAAAAAAAACAAAAAAAAAAAAAAAAAAAAAAAACAAAAAAAAAAAAAAAAAAAAAAAAAAAAAAAAAAAAAAAAAAAAAAAAAAAAAAAAAAAAAAAAAAAAAGGGGGGGGGGGGAACCAGCAGGAAATTTAAAAAAAACTAACATTCTAGGTAAACTCCCTTTGTGGGTTAAGTGTCAGGGGACAAATAGCTTCAGACACTTGGCGAGAGAGAGAGAGGGAGTCTGTCTTGTCTTGTGTCTACTATGGAAGGCATCAAAGTCATCCGTCTGTTGGCGTTGTTCGTTTTCTCACTGGCCGTTGAACGTGACGTGTTCGTATGTGAGTACAACAATGTATAACAGTAGTTCACTTGATATTTGACTCACCGACTGTTGAACTTGACTCGTTCGTACGTGAGTACAACAATGTATAACAGTAGTTCACTTGATGTTTGACTCACCGACTGTTGAACTTGACTCGTTCGTATGTGAGTACAACAATGTATAACAGTAGTTCACTTGATGTTTGACTCACCTACTGTTGAACTTGACTCGTTCGTATGTGAGTGCAAGAATGTATAACAGCAGCTCACTTGATATTTGACTCACTGGCCGTTCAACGTGACGTGATCGTACGTGAGTGCAAGAATGTATAACAGCAGCTCACTTGATATTTGACTCGCCTTGACCTTTGGTCGTTTTTTCTTAAATTTGACTTTGAGAAACGCATTGTAATAAATGAATCGTCGGCTTCCTTTATGGTGACCATACTTACAGGCCTGGACTTACAGGCCTGGACTTACAGGCCTGGACTTACAGGCCTGGACTTACAGGCCTGGACTTACAGGCCTGGACTTACAGGCCTGGACTTAGAAATGATTCGTTTATTGGTTCAAATAAATGACAATGCATTTTGAGAACATGTTACATAACTAATTCAACACATAGGCAGTGACCATTCTGATTATAATAGGACATTTTAACTTGGACCAGTGGCTAACCTGAGGTTAAACAAAAAAAAGTGGGTGGGGGGGGATGATGAAGGTGTAAACGTCCCTAGAGACACTTTGGAAGGGTGCACATTTTTTGTTCTTTTTTTCTTTCTTTTTTTTTTTTTAAAAGAAAAAAAATGGGGGGGGGGAGAGCAGATTTTTAAAATTATACAAATACATGATTTTTAAAAAAAAATCTGTTAACCTTGTTTCTATCGAAAAGTTCAAAAATGGTTGAAAGCGGGTCAATGGTTGGGGCGCAAGTTGAGCTGTTCGCCCCAGTTCCCATGTAGTTGCCATGAATGCCACTGATTTAGACGCAAAGGGAGGAGCTTTAGCGCTAACAAGTTTACATCGATTTCTTCTTTATCAGATGGTTCACTTCATCTCGAAGTTTATCCAAGAAGTGTGGAAGTTGGCCGTACACGTTCTTTACACGTACACTGCAGCTACGTACCGGAAACGGGCCAAGGAATGGTCACATTGGTATCCCTTGTTGTGTCCGGCTTACGCGAACATGTGACTGACGTAGAGAAATCGGAAAGCCCCTTTACAGTCACAAACACCAATGGCCTACAAGACATTGCGTCTATCAGCGTGTTCTCAAGCCAAGTGAGAGTAGCACCTTCGAACTGGAATGTAATAGCTCTGGGCTATATCCAGCCGAGAGAAAAGTCTTATCTCAGTTTTGTGATAGACGAACCAAACTTTGATGCCCCAGACACGTACAAGTGTACCGCCCACGGGATTAGAAAGAATAGCCAGCCAATGGTGTTGTCAGACAACGCACAAGTTCTAATCACCAGGTCAAGCCTGAACAAAGAGTCGCGACAAAAACTAGAAAATCTGGAGTCGGTTGTCGAGGAAGCCGTGGGGGAAATTCTGACAATAAATAAAAGGCAGTCGGAGCAGTACAGAAACTTCAGTGACGACATCACAGATTTGTCCTCAACGCAGCTTAGTCATGATTTCAAAATCGGGGCTCTTGAGTCGGAACTTGAGGCGTATGAAAATATCAGCAACCATTTAATATCAGTGTTATCGGAAATGGAAAAACTCAGAGTCGAAGACCATTCTGAAGTTCAAAGTGAACTCGCCACTTTAAAAATTCAAAACGAAAACGCAACCGCTCAAATAGTTGCCCTTGAGACTCAAGTTAAACAATATCAAAACACAAGCATGGCGATGAGTTCACGGCTGTCCTCCCTAGAGCGTCTAAGCGTTACGGCGGATGAGATGTCAAAGAATAAAAACAGCACGCCGATTTTCCGAAACGGTTTAAACGAAACAAACCAATCATTTCGAGACGTGATGTTCCCAGGGAATCTCACAGCAGCCGAAACGGAAGCCGAGTTAAGACGTTGGAAAGTTGCCCTCCTGTATATAGAACAATTTTATTTCGCGTCAAAAAGGTACGATGACTCGATCTACTTACTCCCCAAAAACATGAATGGGAAGTCACTGGAAGAGTCGGATTTATGGTGCAAGAGATTCGGTGGATACCTCGCTGAGATCAATGACCAGGGCGAATACAATTTCATAGTCAGTTTTATCAAAGATTTGCCCGGGTTTCAAACGGTGTACACCGGAGCAGAGTATAGATCTACGCCGAGACCCGGGCGCATGCGTAATAAGGACTGGATCTATCGAAGCAGCAAAAAACCGGTTTCTTTTACAGCATGGGCAGAAGGAGAACCGAACAACTTGGTAGCTGAACTTTGTCTAACACTTGAGCAGTCGATGAGTTGGAAGATGAATGATAACATTTGCACCGCATCCAGTCGAGGCACATTTCTTTGCGAGGTTGCGTATGATGGTTTAAATTTTTTACGATCGTTAAAATAACCTCCAACCCTCAACACATACACTAAATTGTTTCTCCAGCTCCTCAATCGTCCCTCTTCAAGTTGGTGACGTGGTGATGGATGGTATAAGACAGGAAGTTTAACCTGCTTGAACTTGAAGTGACTCGTTTTTTTTTTGTGTGGATTGATCAGGAGACTTCATCATTAGTGAATTATATCAAAGGCATGAAACCAAATTTCATTGTCAACGACGCAATTTAGATAAAGGGAAAAAGTGGCTCGTAACTGTACTTGAAATTTTAAAAAATATATTTATATATATATTCCAAAACGTTAAATTGTTGTTATCCTGTTGTCCATCTTGGTTTTGGTCCTTAGACATCTTTCCTTCTAGAACGTAAATAGATTCTTTCCATCGCGTGAGAGAATCAAACATACAACAATGTTGAGGCTGTGCAGATTTATTGGAATATAAGGAACGCGACGGTTAGTTCGAAGCAAAATTTAGAAAAGCCAAAGAATGTTTTTGATGAAATAGCGAACCTAAATGACCTGAAGGGTCTTTACGGAGATATGAGATAAATGGTCCATGAGATGTTAAAAAGCCTCTTCAAAAAGTCATGGGAAGAGAAATGGATGATTCATAGAATAGACGTTCAACCGCGTTAGTTTTGTTGTTGTAAAATCAGTCCACTTCATTTCACCTCTGTTTTACTTAGCTCTTGTTTCATTGTGACATCCTTAGATGTTGAAAAAGGCAAACAGTACTGTAACCCCTCCCCCCCCCCCCCCCCCCCCCCCCCCCCCCCNATGATGCACTTATGCCCACAAATTGACACATATGATGCACTTATGCCCACAAATTGACACATATGATGCACTTATGCCCACAAATTGACACATATGATGCACTTATGCCCACAAATTGACACATATGATGCACTTATGCCCACAAATTGACACATATGATGCACTTATGCCCACAAATTGACACATATGATGCACTTATGCCCACAAATTGACACATATGATGCACTTATGCCCACAAATTGACACATATGATGCACTTATGCCCACAAATTGACACATATGATGCACTTATGCCCACAAATTGACACATATGATGCACTTATGCCCACAAATTGACACATATGATGCACTTATGCCCACAAATTGACACATATGATGCACTTATGCCCACAAATTGACACATATGATGCACTTATGCCCACAAATTGACACATATGATGCACTTATGCCCACAAATTGACACATACGATTCACTTATGCCCACAAATTGACACATACGATGCACTTATGGCCACAAATTGACACATATGATGCACTTATGGCCACAAATGGACGCTTGAAGCACATGCACGTGACACACATTAATAAACGGGCCCCCGGGGGGGGGAGGGGTAACATTCAGATATGCAAATGAATTGTACAACAAAAGATGTCAGGAATTTGCGTTATAGACTCTTTGATCGTCATTTCTTTTCCAGATTATTGATCAGTTTAACCAGCATTGTCAGTAAATAATAGCCTTAATGTTTTCAGCCGTAATAATAGAGACTGATAGACGTTGAGACAATTCATTTCAATGATGTGATTTAATAAATAATTTTTTTTAAAAACGCCATTAAAAGACGATCATAAATAAAACGGCAAAATGCGAAGGAAATTAAGCACGAAGAAGAAACACGTTTGAGAAAATATTTGCGTTTTGTAAATAAGAATTTCGTCATGAATGGACACCACTCGTGATGGTTTGCTGTTTTGTGGTGGTTTCTTTTTTTTGACCAAAAATATATTTGTAAAAATATTGTTGGAATACATAGTGCTTCAACTTAAGTGTTATGTATAAATACTTTGCCTGTAAAAATAAAATCAATGTAATATCGCAATCAACGGGGATAAAGTGGCGATAAATGCAGCTTTAGGCGATTATCATTGCGCAGATGATCTCAGTGGCACATGTGTTGAAATGTTCAAATCCATTGGCCGTGTTCTTTTTGATTTGAGATCTTCGCAAGCACATTAGATATTCAGGACAAGAGATTACAAACATAATGCTTCATTTACAATGGGAGTCGCTTAGTCGATTGATTTGTCACGTGATGTGAGTAAAAACAAGTAAGACTTCCGGTAGGCTGTATACAACACACTAGTGCTTGACAACAGTAGCCCGATACACACTACAACTACACTACATTTCGTCCAATGAATATTAACAATAAAATAAACAAAGGGGAATGACTCCTGCATCAATATTGAATAACAACGCAAATGACGTCATGAGCACGCACGGAGCTCACCAACATCCTGCCGATAATAGTATTGATAGTTCCCATCGAATGTCGCTCACAAATTTTTCTTGAAATAACTTTCTTCCTTTAATCATAACTGACGTATATTTACTGTCACATTTATGGATTTCATTTAAAAAAACGCTTGCATTCCAGAATATTACGAAAGGTAAAATTTTTAAGTAACGTGACATTGGGGAAGCACTGATGAAGTATCTTTTGTTGTGTGTAGCAGCCTAGTGATGGCTTACTCACATCACGTGACCAAACAAGGAAGTGACTAAGCGACTCCCATTGAGATCAAACTGACAGGAATACTTGGAGTACAGTCAAATCAGATAATATATATATATATTTAAAACCTGATAAGGTATTTATATACACATTTAAAAAAAACAACACAACAACGCTAATTAAAGAGAAAAAACAACTAAATTAAATTTTCAAAAATAAAACTAACATGAATTATTTCCTTTATTAACTTATGCGCCATTCCCATGCTGCGCAACTTTATTGAACACAGAATAACAGACTCCCACAAGTAGTCCTATCCACAAACACTACTCTCTGTTAATTCTTGTTCCTCTTTGCATAAACAACGTAACCGACTTAGCTCATTATGATGAAGATTAATGAAACGGCTTGTGGCTGTAATTCAAAAACTTTATATACGTTGAGGCCAGTGGTCCTCAAAAGTGTGTGTGGGGGGAGGGGGGGCGGCCGAAAACCCGGACATTTTTTTTTGAGAACCACTGGTCTAGAGTGACAAACTTGTTAGTGAATTATATTAAAATGGATCTCACCCGAAGAGGAGAACATGCTCGTTTTACTGTGACTCCTTTTATTATAACATACATAAAGGCATCACACGATGGCAGTGTGACACCATTCTTTAGACTCTGGCCTCTTGAGTTAGACCACCCGTGCAAAGAGTAACTGACTTTTATTTTAAAGGAAGGTACTAAATTAATAATCTATGGGGGAGTGCGTGAAAGCCATGTGACGTAAATAAAGAGTGTTTTGTCTTAACATATCTTGCTGCAATTTTAAAAAAAATGAAGTTACAAACTAGACCAGTGGATCTCAACCTTCCTAATGCCGCAACCCTATAATACAGTTACTCACGTTGTGGCGACCCCGAACCTCAAAATTATTTTCGTTGCTTCTTCATAACTTTTGAGTATATGTGTTTTCCGATGGTCTTAGGAGACCCTGGGAAAGGATTGTTCGACTCCCCCCCCTCGCCAAACACCCCCCCCCCCCCCAAATTTACCTCCCGGCAACCATACTTTGAAAAAGCGGTTGAAAAATTGTTGAACGCGCTTTCTTTTAGATCAACACCCAGAGCCTCGGACATTTTAAGGAAAGAAATAACGCTTAACTTTCGAGTGCAGGGGGCGCAAACCCGAAATGTGGCATTCGGTCTCTAGGACTCATGGGAAGGCTCTGATAACACCGGTTGCTAGGACTCTTGTGAAGGCTCTGATAACACCGGTTGCCAGGACTCATGTGAACCCTCTGATAACACCGGTTGCCAGGACTCATGTGAAGGGTCTGATAACAACGGTTGCCAGGACTCATGTGAAGGCTCTGATTACACCGGTTGCCAGGACTCTTGTGAAGGCTCTGATTACACCGGTTGCCAGGACTCATGTGAAGGGTCTGATAACACCGGTTGCCAGGACTCATGTGAAGGCTCTGATAACACCGGTTGCCAGGACTCATGTGAAGGCTCTGATTACACCGGTTGCCAGGACTCATGTGAAGGCTCTGATTACACCGGTTGCCAGGACTCATGTGAAGGCTCTGATTACACTGCTTATTTTTAGTATACTTAACGGCACACTCTTTCATTTTATTTGTTTTTATTTTTATTATTATTTTTTTTTTTACATAAAATAAGTGCATTGTTAGACTTCACTGTGAATTGAGGGATTGGCCACATTTCAAGTTCGTCCCTGGCGTCAGAATAATAACACAGTAAGACTTTTAGATAACCACAATTAAAAAGCATATTCATAAAGACTTGAATTAAAGCTTGCCCTAAAAATAAGTATATATATATTGCATGGGAACCAGCAAATTCTTTTCAAAAATTTGTGTGTGTGTCGGGAGGGGGGGAGTGGGTGGTGTTGGGGGGTGTTCAATCTATCAGTCAAGGCCGAGAGAATAGGTTGCCCAATATTACATGAATATTTTTTTCCGATTCAAAAAGGAAATAGAGCAGTTCCACCATTACATCGCCTGACAGTTTCACCATTGTGTAGTACCACACTACTAGGTTGATGTGTAGTAAGAAGTCACAATAAACCGTGAGACGTTTAAAAGTTGCGTTTCTTCATTGATTGGCTAACACATCCATCAGACAATAATACTTTAAACTGCCATGCAAAAAATATAATAATAATTTCCCCCCAATCACCACAGATGCATTAACTCATCTCTCTCATTTCATCTCATCTCTGTCTTTCAAAAATAAACGACTTTTATAGCTGTGCTGTCAAGTCAAAGCATAAGTCGTACGTGGCTTCACTTCGCTCACGATTTTATTGCAATAGGAATTAAACGATCCCTTTAAAACCAAAGATTTTCGTATAAATCTTTTATTGAATCTAATATTGAGCAGTTGTGGGGGTGGGGGGGGGGGGGTCAACGTTGGACAAAACATGCACACAAGTAACGCACTTTATAAGAGTCCCAATTTCTTGTTTTGATTTAAAGGACAAACCCCGCACTAAGAGATAGGCAGTATCAACAGGGGAGTGTTGTGGCGAACTTCACAATAAAGTGAATCGTTCAAAATATGTAAAGTACCTTAAAATCAAGAATTTCTTCTTTTTTTTTTTTTTTTTTTTTAAAGTTTGGTGTTACACCCGGAGACCCAACAAAAGATCCTGGATCAACGAGATTTAAGGAATACCCAACACTGTCGACAGCATTTCAACTTTAGCTTCCCCATGCCCCTTGGCCTCTTTCGGTCGTTTCAATCGGCAATCTGAAGCTACTAGATGTGTTTTAAATGAACCATGTGACAGGAACGGTCCATAAATGTTGTTTACTTATCAGTCGAACGAACTGAAGGAAAGAGGGTATCAACATTTTTTCATCAATAAAGATTATTTTAACCGCAAGGTTCGAAGATCCCAAGTTTTAAATCGAAGTTGTCACTACCTTGAACTACTCGGAACTTCTCGGAACTGCTCGGAACTGCTCGGAACTACTCGAATAAATACCAAAACTTACAAAACCATTCTCTTTTTAAAAAATCTAATATCCCTATTTATAACAACAACAAAAATATATTTTATAAGATGTATGTGTATCGGGACGTAATTTNACACCGGTTGCCAGGACTCATGTGAAGGGTCTGATAACACCGGTTGCCAGGACTCATGTGAAGGCTCTGATAACACCGGTTGCCAGGACTCATGTGAAGGCTCTGATTACACCGGTTGCCAGGACTCATGTGAAGGCTCTGATTACACTGGTTGCCAGGACTCATGTGAAGGCTCTGATTACACCGGTTGCCAGGACTCATGTGAAGGGTCTGATAACACCGGTTGCCAGGACTCATGTGAACCCTCTGATTACACCGGTTGCCAGGACTCATGTGAAGGCTCTGATTACACCGGTTGCCAGGACTCATGTGAAGGCGCTGATAACACCGGTTGCCAGGACTCATGTGAACCCTCTGATTACACCGGTTGCCAGGACTCATGTGAAGGCGCTGATCACAACGGTTGCCAGGACTCATGTGAAGGCGCTGATAACAACGGTTGCCAGGACTCATGTGAAGGCGCTGATAACAGCGGTTGCCAGGACTCATGTGAACCCTCTGATTACACCGGTTGCCAGGACTCATGTGAAGGCTCTGATTACACCGGTTGCCAGGACTCATGTGAAGGCTCTGATTACACCGGTTGCCAGGACTCATGTGAAGGCTCTGATTACACCGGTTGCCAGGACTCATGTGAAGGCGCTGATAACACCGGTTGCCAGGACTCATGTGAAGGCGCTGATAACACCGGTTGCCAGGACTCATGTGAACCCTCTGATTACACCGGTTTTCAGGACTCATGTGAACCCTCTGATTACACCGGTTGCCAGGACTCATGTGAAGGCTCTGATTACACCGGTTGCCAGGACTCATGTGAAGGCGCTGATAACACCGGTTGCCAGGACTCATGTGAAGGCTCTGATTACACCGGTTGCCAGGACTCATGTGAAGGCTCTGATTACACCGGTTGCCAGGACTCATGTGAAGGCTCTGATAACACCGGTTGCCAGGACTCATGTGAAGGCTCTGATTACACCGGTTGCCAGGACTCATGTGAAGGCTCTGATTACACCGGTTGCCAGGACTC
>CAXITT010000054.1:11310-26832 GCA_964033795.1 Lymnaea stagnalis | reverse complement strand
CCCCCCCCCCCCCAAATTGCTCAATATTAATTTTTTGTAAAGAATGTATACGAAAAATCTTGTTTTTAGGGGGTTGCTTAATTTTAAATGAACTGAAGCGACACACACAGCGAACGTTTATTGTGTCAAAAAGTTGACTTATTTGAACATGAGCAACACACGTGCACAATTCTGTAACTTACTTTGATAAGCTTACAACATTTTTTTTTTTGGACTTGAGAAGCTGTCAGACAATATTTGGACAATGATGAAAGTCCTTAGTTTTAAATGACAATACTTATTATCCACAATGATAATACGTATTATCCACAATGACAATACATATTATCCGTGCAATTTTGTGACAGGACTCTTCAGCCCGATGTCAACTACTCCAAATTGAGCACAAAAACAAAAAACAAAAAAAAAACAAAAACAAAAACGAAAAAACAACCAATCTTGGCCGTGCCATTTCGGACAATACTTACTGTAGTGAAAATTCCATTGAAATACAAGTCTTTTTGAAAATGCTTTTGAATCATAGTTTTCTTTGTATTAATAATATGTAAATTATGCTGACACTGGGAATGAATCAGAAATGTGTTGTTGTTTTTTGTACCTCAATCTCCTTTTGAGACGAAAACCTAAATAAGAAATGTGAATTTATTGCATTTAACGAAAATGTATTTAGCTACTTAAATAGGAATTGTAACCTTTTTTTTTTGTACTTCTGGATTGTTAATTTTCTATAATATTAAGTATTCATATATTATACTACTAGTACTTTAAAGTTTCTTGAAAACAAAATCTGGGATTATAGAAAGTTACAAAAAATTTATATTTATAAATTTAAAAAAGAAAAAAATCATTTGAACAGGAGCAACGGAGCAAACTTGTGTAGAAATCTTGAACCTTGAACAATTCCCCCCCCCCCCAACCCTTTTTAAAAAAACAACAACACAAAAGTGTTGACACAAAGACAGCCAGAAACTGAAGCCAACATTATCGGATACGCCCCGTCCGTCAGGTATAAAAGCCAAAGCTTCAGAGACGTAGCGAGAGAGTAGATCCCGACTAGAGTTTACGATGGCCGGAATGACACGTTTTAGTCTGATGACGTTATTTGTTTTCTCACTTGCTGTTGGGCGTGACGTAGGTGAGTACAAGATCATAACAGCAGCTATGTTAATAAGTTTGTTTTTTTTTTAAAAAGATATACTGATAATACATCATGAGAGTCTCAAACTTGAGTGAATGTTATTAAAACAACAACAACAACTATAACAAAAATAAGTTATAGTTTACAAGAGACTTGATTTTTAATAATTTTTTTTTTGTGTGCATCTTATTAGATGGGTCGCTTCAGCTCGAGGTTTCTCCAAGAAGTGTCATCGTTGGCCGAACCAGTTTGTTACACGTTAACTGCAGCTACGCGCCGGAAACAGGTCAAGGAATGGACACTTTGGTATCCTTAGTTGTGTCCGGCTTACGGGACCTCGTGACTGAGGCGGACAACTCGACCAGCTCAGTTATAGCGTTAGACACCCACGTCCTGGAAGACATCGCGTCCGTCACAGTGTTCTCTAGCCAAGAAGTCGCAGCGATGCATGAATGGGTCGTACAAACGTCGGGCTTCATCAAGCCGAGGGAAAATTCTTATCTCAGTTTTGTGATAGAGAATCCAAACATCGCTACCCCAGACACGTACAAATGCACCGCCCACGGCATCAGAAAAAATGGCCAGCCCATGGTGATGTCGAACAACGTGAAGGTCATCTTCACCAGCGCAAGCGAAAATGAACAGTCAAAGCGGAAACTAGAGAATCTCGAGTTGGCCGTCGAGGAAGCCAAGGGGGAAATTCTGGCGATCAATAGAAGGCAGTTGGAGCAGTACAGAAACTTCAGCGATCACATCACAGATTTGTCAGCATGGCAGCTCAGTCAGGATTTCAAAATCGGGGCTCTTGAGTCAGAACTTGAGGCGTATCAAAATATCAGCAACCGGTTAGTGTCGGTCGTGTGGGATCTCGAAAGACTGAGAGACGAGGACGATTCTAAATTTCAAAGTAAATTCGCCACATTGGAAGAGCAAAATGAAAACGCTAACGATCACATCGCTGCACTCGAGGCTAAAGTGCAACAGTATCAAAACACAAGCAATGACGTCATGTCGCAGTTAGCCCTATTAGAGAAGCTGCAAGCGACGGTCGATGAAATGTCGAAGAATAAAAACAGCACGCCGACGATCGGGGACGAGTCAAACAATACAAATAAAACGAATCCGAACCCGAATGTGATCTCCCCACAGTTTTTAACAGTCGCTGAAATGAGAGCCGAGTTGAGTCGAATGAAGTCTGCGATCCTCGAAGAGTTCTACTTCGTGTCATTGACATACAACGAGACGTTCTATTTCCTTCCCAGAAACATAAGGGGGAGTACGATAGATGAGTCGGAAATCAGGTGCAAGAAGTTCGGAGGATACCTCGTGGAGATGAATGACAAGAGTGAATACAATTTCGTTGTCAGTTTTATCAAAGACTTGCCCGGGTTTCAAACGGTCTACACGGGGGAGGAGTACAAGTCTACGCAGGTCGCTGGCCGCATACGCAAGGATCTGGTGTACCGCAGAAGTAAAGAACCCGTCATGTTTACGGATTGGTCAAGAGGAGAGCCGAACTACTTGACGAATGAAAACTGTTTGACGCTTGAGAAGTCCATGGCTTGGAAAATGAATGACAATATTTGCACTGCATCAAGTCAAGGCACATTTTTGTGTGAGGTTTCTTATAACGATTTTGACTTTTGATGCTCATTACGATAAATCCATCCCATCACCTCAACTCGACAAAGAGAAATTGCACAGAAAATGAAGAAGAAAAAATCATCAACAAAGAAACTACGATAAAAATTAAAACAAAATACAGCTGGTGAATAAGTTAAGACAATCTATGAAATCCAAATGTCCCTTGACGTTGAACTCACTATCCTTGTTACATAAAATTTGTTTCTCAAATTCCCCATTGATCATCCCCCTTGTCTGATGGTGACGTATTAAGATGGAGTTGTAAAAGTTATAAGACAGGAATTTTCAAATGCTTGAGATGAATTTTTGTTCATGGATGTTCAATTTACCATGAGTAAATGCCATATGCCATATGAAACCGAGTTTACTTATCAGTGACGCAATTCATATGAAGAATAAACAATCTTTTTTTTTCTGTATTGTAAATAAAAACAAATTATCAACTGTTAAAATGTAGTCTATGGCGTTATTAACCCCCCCCCCCCCCCCCCCCTTTTTTTTTTTTTTTTTGACACAATATATATAAAAAATAAACAATCTTTTTTTTTCTGTATTGTAAAAAAAAAAAAAATATCAACTGTTAAAATGTAGTCTATGGCGTTATTAACCCCCCCCCCCCCCCGCCTTTTTTCTTTTGTCTTTGAGAATCTGTCCTTTTAGAACTTAAAGACGTAAAGAGTTCGCGTATAGAATGAAACATAGAACAAATTTCGAATTTTTCAAATCAAGTTTATTTTGCAATAGGGGACGAGCCAGTTAACTTTCAAGAACAAAAGGGTATTTTTAATAAGAGAAAGTAACTGATGTTCCCTGTTTCTTCATTTCCCTGTTGTTTTATTTCGCCGTTTCTTCATTTCCCTGTTGTTATTATTAATGTTGCTGTTGTTTCTTTCACCTGTTGTTTCTCTCCCCCCCCCTCCCTGTTTCATTTCCCGGTCTTTTCATTTCGCTGTTATTTCATTGTCAAATTTTGAGATGATGAAAAAATACACATTACAGTATTCCCCAAGACGCGCACAAAAACATATGGTGAACGATGGTTCTCTTTCTATGCCCCCAAACAATGGAATTCTCTTCCATTACACATCCCCAATATACCGACCATCACAGCCTCCAAAAACTGCACTCAAAACACATCTCTTTAAACTCTACCATCCGGACTGATTCCCACGTCACTGATTCCCACCTCTGACCGATAAACGATGCTGCTGGGTGTCGTCCACGGCTTGACTTGTAAATAGTTTTAAATATACATTTGCTTTGTTCCATTAATGTATGTTAATTAAGGTTTTAAAATTTTTGATTATGTTAGTTAAATTGTATGTGCAGCGTGGTGAGCCCAGCCCTAGGCTGGGGTACCACGCTGTATAAAACCACTTATAATAAAAATAATAATATACACACAATCTTGTTAATATTGATATATAATATGGGTCCAGCCAAAAATCATGATATAAATAATAATATGACTTTTTGAAGATGTCTTAAGATTAAAAGGTATTCCACAATGCCCATACTTTACCCTTTTATTAATTAAAATAAAAATAGATGCATGGCAAGGGCAATGTCAGACATCCCTAGAATAGGGGCTCTATACAATTTATTCAGATAAATATTCACATTTTAAAAAAAAACAAAATATGTAATATTAAAATTGGATAGACTTTACAAAAGATGTTTTACCTTTTGAATTTTTACTATTGGACCAGGGTGCCAAATGGATTAAAATCGTAATTGCTTTACAGTAGTGAGTATTTTTGGCTAGATAATGAACTAGCTTTATCAAAAACAATGGCTCAATAAAATTAGTTGGGGAAAAAAATCCAAATATATATAAATTAGTTATTGCTCACAAAACATTGGTGACAGCAATGCGTGAAATTGCCATATACTAAAGTTACTTGACAAGACTTGAATTCAAGTAACGCACATTTAAGTGTCCCAATTTTAGCTACACCCCTTCCTTCCACGATACGTCACTGCACACTTTTTATTTCATGTCCATGAACTTTATTAATATTCTGATGTCCCAACAACTTTTATACCGATTATTTATTACACCATATTAATTTGAGTTGATTTCATTTTTCGGAAAGAAAATATTACGTTGCGTTGCGTTGTTAGAAAAAAAAATCATTAGCGTAGTTATCGGGAATTAAATTTTGCGTGAAATCCGGAAATGGAAGCAGTCACACTACACACAAAATATCTATCAGAGATAATGACCGATAACTAAAAAAAAAATTCAAATCAAGGCCAATATTTACTTTGACAAGTGACTTAAATCTAGTGTTTCATCAAAAGTTTGTCTTAATCTAGCACACAACCATTGTGTGTGTGTGTGTGTATGTGTGTGTGTGTGTGTGTATGTGTGTTTGTCGTTTTTAAAAAAAATGCTCTACCCATAAACATGAAAACATAAGTCCACTTTTCAAGTTAACATCATCGCTTTTTGTTCGTGGCCGTCTGGCTGGCTGGCCAAATCTTTGGACTGCTACTTGACCAACATCCCTTCAACCTGTCGATGACAACGCATACTTGCAAATTGTCATCCCCACCAACTAACCCAAGCCTCCCCCCAGCCCCCCCCCTCACAAATAATTAAAAAAAAAAAAAAGCTTTTCCAGTCATTCAAGATCGAATCCAATTCCCGATAACTGCTTGAGATGAGTTTTGTCAAATATCCCAAGTGCTTTGGATGGGTAAATATTTTCTTTTGTTTTTCTAAAAATAAAATTGAAAATAAATCTGCGGTGCAAAAATGGGTGGGTCATTCGAAAAAAAATGTGCGGTTGCGGGCCTTTGAGGAGAGGTGTGGGGAGGGGGAGCAGTAATTGGGATTCTTATAAAGTGCGTTACTTATCATTATCAGCATGCTTTGTCGAATTCTGCCACCCCCGCCCCCTTCACACGCTCGATACCGGTATTGGATTTTATGAAGAATTTATACCAAAAACTCTTGTTTTCATGAGTTGTTTAATTAATAGACAAGCGTAAATTCCTCACGCAAAAAAATGACCTTTTCAGAACCCCCCCCCCCCCTGTCCCAATGTGTCACAAATTCTTTAACCCCTCTCCCCCCCCCCCCCTTTTTTTTAGTGTCACGTCACACCTAATTTTTTTTTCTTCAAAACATAAATACATTTTCATGTCAAATGGCCATGACAGAGGGTGCGCGCGTCTAAGTTAAACGGTACGTATACTACCTGGGGGCCATTTTGACCTCAAATTAATGTTTTTAAATTTAATTGAATAAAGATTTTTCAAAATTAGAAAATTTTAGATTAAAAAAAAAATTATTAAAAATTTGTGACGTCACAACTTTTTGGACTTTCCCTCCCCCTGTCACAAAGTGTCACAATTTCTCGACCCCCCCACCCCCGAGCGTGTTGTTATTTGCAAACGACCCCAAAAAAATCTTTATGAACGGATCGGTATGTAACTATTAAAATTTCCTTTATATGTTTGACAAAGAATAAATATTATATGTTTGTTACAGGTCAGCGCCTGAAATATGTCACCTTGATCGATTTGCTTCTTCCTGATCAACAAAACCTGCTACACCATAAATAATTATAAGATATACCGATTCTTAAAATTAATATTTATTCCTTTATTTATTTTTTCTACTTTCATAATACGAATGGATCATAACCTTGACTAGTTTCCAATGTAATTCATAGTTTTAAACTACAAAAATACAAAGACATTTTCTGTTTACATTAAATAGAGGACACCTTATGCTGCAGATTTTTAATGATGATAATTGGTCATTAGGGGGAGAGACTGCAATCAGGTTAACAAAAACAGGAATTGTTGTCATAAGGGCGAGAGACTGCAATCAGTTTAGCAAAACAAAAGCAGTAATTGTCGTCATAAGGGCGGGAGACTGCAATCAGGTTAGCAAAAACAGGAATTGTTGTCATAAGGGCGAGAGACTGCAATCAGGTTATCAAAAACAGGAATTGTTGTCATAAGGGCGGGAGACTGCAATCAGGTTAGCAAAAACAGGAATTGTTGTCATAAGGGCGGAAGACCGCAATCAAGTTAGCCAAAAAAGGAATTGTTGTCATAAGGGCGGAAGACCGCAATCAAGTTAGCCAAAAAAGGAATTGTTGTCATAAGGGCGGAAGACCGCAATCAAGTTAGCCAAAAAAGGAATTGTTGTCATAAGGGCGAGAGACAACAATCAGGTGAGAGAAAACAGGAATTGTTGTCATAAGGGCGGGAGACTGCAATCAGGTTAGCAAAAACCAGGAATTGTTGTCCATAGGGCGAAAGACAGCAATCAGGTTAGCAAAAACAGGAATTTAGCGAAACAAAGTGTAGGAAAACCTTTAAAAAAAGAACGTCACAAACGAACGAAGGTCATGGTCGTTGACCGTCCAGATGGTACGTACTAACTAACTTACATATTCTGGTGAGGGTCTAATATTACGCTCTTATGCAGCCCGGCTAGTACATTGGCTACCAGCACCGTCTGCTGAGCTGTGCCTTAGTAGATTTTCTTCACGTAGGGTCTCTCCCACCGCCCTGGCTTCCCCTGGAACATCTCGGTAGGGGCATTCCGTCGGCAGGCGCGCTAGTGTTTCCGGGACCAGGCTGCAACGCCGGCAGGTAGCGTCCCTGCTGTGATCTCACCTCCAGAAGTATGTGCCGACGGGGCCTAGCTCTGTGCGCGTCTGCATTACCAGGGCCTGGCCCCAAGTGCGGCTCTCCACATTGGAAACACATTTTTAAAAATATTGTATTTTTATTTTTATTTTCACGTCGAACCGTAACGTTGTTAACACTGTGAATGAATGGAACAGAAGAACACAAAGATTAAAGGAAACACTCGAAATCACTGAGCCAGGTTTTGTGTCCGTTTTTCTTTCTTTTTTTAAAAAAAATATTTTTACTATTCATTTTTTAACTCAACAAAACATGACACATATCTCTAAAAGATAAGTGAAAGTCTGTAAGACACCAACAACCACAGTGAACTAAATCTCTTGGAAGGAGAGCAGTTTTTATCCGTCCGGTGCACGGCAGTGTTGGACGTGGTCTTTGATTTTGTGATTGGGTCTGTGATCGAGTCCGTGCCCGGGTGTGTGTCCGGGTCAGTGACTGGGTTTGTGATTGGGTGTGTGATTGGGTCTGTGATTCGGTGTGTGATTGAGTGTGTGGTTCGTTTTGTGATGGGGCTTGTGCCACCGGTTGCGTTTGAGTTCACGTCAGGGTGCGTGACCATGTCTGTGCCCGGGTCTGTGATCGCGTCCGTGATCAGGTTTGTGATTGGGTCTGTGATTAGGTTTGTAATCGGGTCCATGCCGGAGGTTGCGCCCGAGTGCGCGTCAGAGTGCATGGTCGGGTTTTCGCTCGCCGCAGTCCCAGTGCCGCTGGTAGGGGGATAGCGTGACTTGAAGTAGTCCACACACAAAGTCTGGTTCGCCTCGGGGACGACGATGAATCCGTAAGTCCGCGCCTCCACGGCGACATCCCCACTGACTCTCATCGGCGGCATCGGCGGCAGGTTGGTGTCATTCATCAGCAGTACTACGTCATTCAGCTTGACGAACCTGAGCCGATGTTTTTAAGACAAGATCGTAGAATAAACATGTTCAAGAGAGGGAAGAAAGGAAGTGTTAAGTGTTGGGGGGGGGGGGGGGCGCTCGTCAAGAGTCAAGTTTCCTCTTAATTATTTAGTTAAATTTGCCTATGGCTAGAGTTTAAAATTTGAAAAATCGTTTTCGCTCGAGCAGAGACAATACGTTTTGAAAATAACAAAAGCTATTAATGATGACACAGTGAATGACAATTGCTCTTCAGTTTTGAAAGTTAATATAGAAAATTCTTTTGTGACGTCTTTCCGACAAATGTTGATTATATATTTACATTTAAAAAGGGCAATTAACTCCCCTAAGGATGAGAGCTAACCTCTGGTGAGTCCTTGCGACCTAACCTCCATTGTCACCTAACCTCTAGCGCAACGTAACTTCTATTACGACCTAACCTCTATTATGATCTAACCTCTAGTTTGACCTAAACTCTAGTGTGACCTAACCAATAGTGCGACCTACTCTTTAGCGCAGCAAAACCTCCAGTGGGACCTAATCCCTACTGCGACCTAACCTCTGGTGTGACCTGACCTCTAATGCCACCTAACCTCTAGCGCAACCAAACCTCTAGTGTGACCTCATGTCTACTGTGACATAAGCTCTAGTGTGACCTAACCTCTAGTTTGACCTAACCTTTAGTGCAGGGGTCGGGAACCTTTTTGTCTGAGAGAGCCATGGACACCACATATTTTGAAAAGTAATTCTGTGCGAGCCATACATTATGTTTAAAACTAAAAATTCAAGTAAATGTGTGCATTTTGTGTAATTTCAACACTAAAAATGCAATAATTATGTCTATGCATTCTTTTTAATAACATTGTTATGCTGTTGCTAATCAATAATGAGTATTTCTTACCACTTTTTTTAAACAATCGAACATTTGTCTGCGAGCCAGATGCAGCCATCAATAGAGCCATATCTGGCTCGCGAGCCATAGGCTCCCGACCCCTGCTCTAGTGCGATGTATTCTCTATGTGTTAGTATATACGGTACAAAAAGAGCTATAAATAGCCAAACATCAACACATTTGCGGAAGATATTTGAGGTTAACCCCCACCGTGTCAGAACACTGACACACAGCTCGTCATTCAATGGCGACGTAAACCTGGGCAATGCCAGGTCAACTGTCAGAACACTGACACACAGCTCGCCATTAAATGGCGACGTAAACCTGGGCAATGCCAGGTCAACTGTCAGAACACTGGGACAAAGCTCGCCATTCAATGGCGACGCGACACCTGTATAATACCAGGTAAGTTAGAGATCCTGGTCTCGGCACCAGATGGAAGAGAACATTTTATTGTTCTTAAAAAGAGAGGGAAAAAAAGGGGGGGGGGGGTTGATATTTTCATTGAAACTTCTTACTTGGAGACCAGACCGTCATCATCTCCAGGGGTAAATAGATAAATGTCCTTTTTGTCGTTTTCAAACTGCGTCAGTGACAAGATTCTTCGTTCGTTTCTAACATTCAAAAAATAGATGACCACAGCACCAGCCTCGTAGCTGAAATGAAGTTTGATTAATGACGTTTAAAAAAAATTCAACAGTATTTTGTGTACACACGACTGCACTGTTATTAAACCGCTCCAAAATCACCGGAAACGTGGCTGTAACCGGACTCCCGGGACGTTAACGTCAATTTTAGCCAATTATTCCATGTTCTGGGGGAGGGGGGGGCAAGTACGGTCCAATCCCCTGGAAGCTTCCACGGCGACCAGTAGTGAGTCCACCGGCTTGCGTATTTCCTCTTTCCCCGCAGTCTCGTGGGCAAACCATGAGTGGCACCAGGTCATGATCCTCTGGCTTTCATTCAAGAAGAGCACGGTGCGCTCCTCACGAGCTCCATGTTTTAAGGAATGTAATGTTCTCTGTTTCAAAAGTGTCAATTTGCACCAGTAAACAAAAAAAAAAGCCCCCCAAAAACCCACTCACACACCTAAAAGAATCGAACTGACTGATAGGTCTAATGTTTGTTCAGAGTGCGGCGAGACTAAAACTTTCAAGTACCCGTGCTTGCCTTGTCATTTTCCTCTTTCCCCGCAGCGTGGTGGGCAAACCAGGAGTGGCACCAGGTCATGATCCTCTGGCTTTCATTCAAGAAGAGCACGGTGCCCTCCTCACGAGCTCCATGTTTTAAGGAATGTAATGTTCTCTGTTTCAAAAGTGTCAATTTGCACCAGTAAACAAAAAAAAAAAGCCCCCCAAAAACCCACTCACACACCTAAAAGAATCGAACTGACTGATAGGTCTAATGTTTGTTCAGAGTGCGGCGAGACTAAAACTTTCAAGTACCCGTGCTTGCCTTGTCAAACCACTATAAAATTTTTCATTTTATTATTTGTAATCCCCACGAATTAACTTTATTCACGTGAATTCGTTCTTTATTAACAGACACAAGTGATTGGAACTTTATTCTACTCAATTGTTGTTGTTTCTTTCGATTCGATGCTCACATAACTTACAGTAAGTTGCGGGCACAGTGGGCGTAGACCCGGAGATCCGCCCGGTCTGTGGCGACATTAAACACCGGACCTTCTATAAGTCGTTTGAACAGCACCGACAGAAAATAGCCCTGGGGGGAAACATGGACGATGAAGTGTCACAGTGGCAGTTCTAGCAAAGTATCTGCCGAACACACTAGCCTAGCTCACTTGGGTGTTTTTTAAAAAAAATATAATTTTTTGAACTAAGTCATTTTGCTGAATAAGTCCTGATTGCATTTTTGGGAGGTAAACAAAGTATTTAAAAATGGGGAAAAACTTTATTTCCATTCTCACAATCATTTTACGTCTAAAGTTTAATGCTAAGTCATTCTGCAGTTCGTCATTAGCAACTAACCCAGCAGTTCTCAACAAGTGGGTCGCGACCCCCTTTTGGGGGTCGAACGACCCTTTCACAGGGGTGGCCTAAGACCATCATAAAACACATATACGCTAAAGGTATGTGGTAGCAACGAAAATAACTTTGGTGGTTGCGGGTCGCCACACCATGGGGACCTGGATTAAAATTTTCGTGGCATCAGGAAGGTTGAGAACCACTGATCCAACCCAATCGCCCCGTCTCCTTTGAGAACACAAGACATACGTCTTATTTATAGGAATATATAACTAGCGTGTCCTCAATGGTAACACTAAAGATACGTCTTCTTCATGACTAGTGTGTCCTCAGTGGGACATTACGTCGTCTGTATGGGAACATAAAACATACGTCGTCTTTATGGGAAAACATCACAACCACTAACATATATTATCTGTCCTTTCATGAAAAGTTTCATAGAGACGGCTATTAATACTTCGCTCGGAAACATGGCATATCTTGTAACGTCATCAGCAGCAATTTATGTGAAAGGGAAATTTAGTCCGACAGTGTCCAGGTCTCCGGAGTGGGGAGTAAACATTATTTTTTCCCCTTCAAATTATTAAGTTACTCGCGGCGGCCATGTGCATCAAAGGGCACGGCTTTATTGGGTCCATTGGACCGCGTCATTAACACAAATTATGGAACGAGTACTATCCATACTTAGAGGTGTGGGACGAGTACTGTCCATACTTACAGGCGTGGGACCAGGTGGGTCCTGAGAGACAAGACCATAGTAACCTCCAAAAAATGTTTGCCGGTTCAGCAGTTCAATCTTGTATTGTGCAGCCTGGCCAAGCTTGTCCAACCACCTGGGTGCATCAATTGAAAATACGCCGGTCTAAACGTTGTACTGCAATCAGCCATACATGTTAATGGACATTCTTTTAACCAGATGCAACCAGTCTAAGCGTCTCATATGCGACATGCAACCGGTATAAGCGTCTCATATGCGGCATTCAACCAGTCTAAGCGTCTCTTATGCGACATTCAACCGGTCTAAGCGTTTCATATGCGACATGCCACAGGTCCAAGCGTCTCATATATGACATTCAACCGGTCTAAAGGTCTCATATATGACATTCAACCGGTCTAAGCGTCTCATATACGACATTCAAACGGTCTGAGCGTCTCATATACGACATGCAACCGGTCTAAGCGTTTCATATACGACATTCAACCGGTCTAAGCGTCTCATATACGACATTCAACCGGTCTAAGCACCTCATATACGACATTCAACCGGTCTAAGCGTCTCATATACGACATTCAACCGGTCTAAGCGTCTCATATACGACATTCAACCGGTCTAAGCGTCTAATATACGACATTCAACCGGTCTAAGCGTCTCATATACGAGTTTCAACCGATCTAAGCATCTCATAAACGACTTTCAACCGATCTAAGCGTCTCATAAACGACATTCAACCGGTCTAAGCGTCTCATATATGACATTCAACCGGTCTAAGCGTCTCATATACGACATTGTAGTTTCAATTGTATTTTTCATTGAAGCGAGCAGCACAGCGGAACGTGAATTTTTCTTTGAAAGACGTAGACGTGAACTGACATTCCAGCCGTTCAACAAGCAAACCGTAACCCGTTCAAAAAAAGAGTTCAACTTTTTGTTCAGCTCTGACGTACATGAACCCAGCGGCGTAGCGTCGTGACACGTTTCCGGACCCTCCTCCCCAGCAAGTTGCCGTCTCTGTTATGCGGACAGGCAGCCTGCAGCGGTAGCGGCGTTTGAGCATGCGCGCCTCGTCCAGCGATTCGACGAGAGTGTCCATGAGGGGCACGTCCAAGAAGTCCAAGGGCTGGGCCAGGTTGCCGTCCATGAAGTAACTGAAACGTGACGTCATTAATTGCAAAAAAACAACTAAAAAAAAACGTAAAACGCAATGGGAATGTGAACGTGTTACCCCATGATAGTGTCTCCCACGACAACTCCCATGGAAATGTGAACGTGTTACCCCATGATAGTGTCTCCCACGACAACTCCCATGGAAATGTGAACGTGTTACCCCATGATAGTGTCTCCCACGACAACTCCCATGGAAATGTGAACGTGTTACCCCATGATAGTGTCTCCCACGACAACTCCCATGGAAATGTGAACGTGTTACCCCATGATAGTGTCTCCCACGACAACTCCCATGGAAATGTGAACGTGTTACCCCATGATAGTGTCTCCCACGACAACTCCCATGGAAATGTGAACGTGTTACCCCATGATAGTGTCTCCCACGACAACTCCCATGGAAATGTGAACGTGTTACCCCATGATAGTGTCTCCCACGACAACTCCCATGGAAATGTGAACGTGTTACCCCATGATAGTGTCTCCCACGACAACTCCCATGGAAATGTGAACGTGTTACCCCATGATAGTGTCTCCCACGACAACTCCCATGGAAATGTGAACGTGTTACCCCATGATAGTGTCTCCCACGACAACTCCCATGGAAATGTGAACGTGTTACCCCATGATAGTGTCTCCCACGACAACTCCCATGGAAATGTGAACGTGTTACCCCATGATAGTGTCTCCCACGACAACTCCCATGGAAATGTGAACGTGTTACCCCATGATAGTGTCTCCCACGACAACTCCCATGGAAATGTGAACGTGTTACCCCATGATAGTGTCTCCCACGACAACTCCCATGGAAATGTGAACGTGTTACCCCATGATAGTGTCTCCCACGACAACTCCCATGGAAATGTGAACGTGTTACCCCATGATAGTGTCTCCCACGACAACTCCAATGAAAATGTGAACGTGTTACCCCATGAAAGTGTCTCTCACGACAACTCCCATGGAAATGTCTCTCATGACAAGCCCAATGACAACTCCCATGAACATTTATCCCGTGACAAATGTCTCCCATGACAATGTCTCCCACGACAAAGTTTCCTATGACAATGTCCGTCATGACAATGTCTACTCTAAATGTCCACTAAATTACACAGTGCCTGGAGTGTAGCAAGAGGTTATTGCCATCCGTGGTGGGTCGTGATTTCCCCCCCCTACCTCCTCCTCTCTTTAAAGAAAAAAACAATTAACTAGGCGTCGGCCGATTGTGCCACCTCTCTGGACACAGAACAGTGGTTCTCAACCTTCCTAATGCCGCAATCCTTTAGTAAAACTCCTCATGTTGTGGCGACACCCAACCACAAAATTATTTTCTTTCCTACCTCATAACTGTAGAGTATATGTGTTTTACGATGGTCTTTGGCGACCCTAGGGAAAGGGTCTTTTGACCCCAAAATGGGTCGTTACCCACGGTTTGAGAACCGCTGATATAGAAAGAAAGTGTCATCCGGGCGAACCGCAACCCTCCGCCCCATGCCCCCGCCGCATCTAGGTCAGGTCACGTGATCCTTTTCCAGTGCGCCGCGGCGTCATTCATAAAACCAAAATAAATGCCCGCAATAATTAAATAGGATGTTTCATATTTCAGGGCATCAAATCAACAGATTACACAAAGAACTTACTGGTGAAAAGTTAGAGAACTGACAACCGAACAGCCATCTCTTTGTAAAAATCTGCAGATATTCAAAGGTTCAAATATATTACAGCCATAAATGTTAATGGACATTCTTTTAGCCACATGGAACCGGTCTAAGCGTCTCATGTACGCCATTCAATACATTACATATTTTAATCAATTTTTTATATTATTTTTTTGATGAAGAGAGTCTCCCTTAATATGAATTTATCTTAGCATGCGTATAAATATGAAACATGAATAGAAAAAAAGAAAGAAAAGGTAAATAGTGGAATAAGATATATTACGGCCTAAGAGTAGAGATGGAAATCAAAACCCTCTTTTGAAAGTTCGGGTTCGTGTTGTTTTTTTGTTTTTTTTTGCGGTCGTCTGTAGGGTTCGCTTTGGACTCGATCGTCAGCAGGGTTCGCTTTGGGCTTGATCGGCAGCAGGGTTCGCTTTGGGCTCGATCGGCAGCAAGGTTCGCTTTGGGCTCGATCATCAGCAGGGTTCGCTTTGGGCACGATCAGCAGCAGGGTTCGCTTTGGGCACGATCAGCAGCAGGGTTCGCTTTGGGCTCGATCGGCAGCAGGGTTCGCTTTGGGCACGATCGGCAGCAGGGTTCGCTGTGGGCTCGATCGTCTGTAGGGTTCGCTTTGGGCTCGTTCGTCAGCAGGGTTCGCTTTGGGCTCGATCGGCAGCAGGGTTCGCTTTGGGCTCGGTCGTCAGCAGGGTTCGCTTTGGGCTCGATCGGCAGCAGGGTTCGCTTTGGGCTCTTTCGTCAGCAGGGTTC
>CAXITT010000053.1:1973384-2042105 GCA_964033795.1 Lymnaea stagnalis | reverse complement strand
TGTAATCTGTTCAATCCACCAGTTACTATTCTTTTTACATATGACAATTTAGTCGTTTATTATAAAAATATATTTTCCCTTTAACCTGTAACCCACCCCCCCCCCCCCCACCCCCACACCAACTCGGAGCGATGCCTGAAAGAAGCACTGACAGGCATGGGCGCCCGCAGAAAACTTTCTAGGGGGGGGGGGGCAAAAATTATTTAGTAATGTTTTAATATAGTTTTAATTTACTGTAGCGTATTTGTATGGTGAACGAACGGACAGGACATCAGCTTAGTTACTTTCTCTTTATTTTGTCTTTACTTTAATACATTTTTTGTCTAAACAAATTTTATCCAATCACTCTCAATCCAGGGGGGGGGGGCATGTGCCCCACCTTGCCCCTACCTACGGGCGCCCATGCTGACAGGGACCATGTCATAAGTCCATTCTTGCGTAGGATTAATTTGGCGGTTGGCTGTACCCATTTATTTATCTTGGCTGTTTTTTTTTTTTCAATAGTATTTTATAAATAGTAGCACGCGAACAGACTAGAGAGCATGTACGGCACACCAAGACCAAGGCGGTCTACTATTTTCCTCCTGGCAGATTTCCTGTGGTTAAATGACAATCCCTTGAGACTACAACTTCACAGTAAAAGTAAAAATACCGGTCCAAAACCACAAAGACAAAGACTTAAATGTTTCCTTTTCCGTTTTGTATCGGCTCTCCAAGATACATTCTTATATTTCTATGACATAACGGGTTTTGAGATATTTTAAATAACTTATTTTACCCTGGTCTCAAACAGTAGCTTTTTGGATTTATGTAATATCATGATAATAATAATAAATTTTATTTGAAAATCACGCTTCATCCCCAAAGGCTCGAAGCGTGGTACAAAGTCAACCATAATAAAAGAGAAATAAAACAATCTATATTTTACCACATTGAAATACAAAACGCACAACTACAAAAACTACATACAAACATACCCATTCTAAGTCTTTCATACATTGAACCCATAAACAACACAGGCCAATATACATCTAGGATATAATAGCTAGCTGGAAAAGATGGTAGACAACATAACCCCAGCAGGTGTTTGCGAAATAGATGTGTTTTCAAATCGGTTTTGTAGGACTCCAGTGTCTGGCTGTTTCTGAGAGCGACAGGAAAGGTGTTCCAAATTGTTAGGCCAGCAAAAGCGAAAGTGCGCCTTCCGTAGGTCTCAAGGCGAACACGTGGTATCGAGAGTTTGCCACTATCGGATGTGCGGGGTTGTCTAGTGGGTACATAAGGCGTCATGAGCGCTTTGAGATAGGACGGCAACGGTTCCGTGACAAACGCGCACAAGACAATTGCGCACACGACAAACGCGCACAGACAATTCCGCAATGACACAAATGCGCACAGGACAAACGCGAACACCGATAGTTGCGCACACGGACAATGGCGCACACCGACAAATGCGGACACCGACAATCGCCCACAGTGACAAATGCGAACGGCTATATAAGCGCACACCGACAAAAGCGCAAACTGACAATGAAGCTATAATTAAAACAAAAAAAAAACATGTTTAAATATAATTTAGTTCAAATATTTTTCAGTACCAGAAAGGAAGACAAAGTATGGGGGAAAAAAGGAACAAAATAGACAACAAAAGAAATTGAATTTAAAATAATTCTGAAAAAATATTAAATGTCGAAATAATTTTTTCACTATGAGAGTGGAAGATATAAAACTAACTGAACCGTAGCTAACTGGTTTTAACTGCTTTCAATTTCATTCAATCATTGCCATTTATAAATACTGCCTTTCATTTTCACACTTTCCATAAAGCAAGTCACTTAAAAATATATTGAGTTATTGTTAAAATATACTTTTTATCTGAACATTTGAGAAGTATTCAATAACAAATAAAAAGCTATTAAATTTTAAATCTAGTGCTACAAACTCTTCACATTGTCATTTAATTGACTTATTGGCAGAGTCCTTAAAAATCACCCCCCCCCCCAACATATGTGTTTGTCTAGAGTCTACTATACTAATACTTAACTATTACAGAATTAATGAGGAAGCACTAGAGCTTAATAGCAACAGGTATAAAAAAAATAATTTTAACTGAAAGAATATTGCTGGAAATTATAATAATATATAGAGTAGTAATAACCTTTAATTTTAAGTTTGCGTATTGTTCTAATGGTAGTTTAAATCCTAATTGCAAAGTTATGTGTAATAAAATATCAACAGTAATTTCATCATTCAATTAGGACTTCCTTCTACACTATAAATAACCAAGATTATGTACCTAATAAATCTGCGGGTTGAAAGAGGGGTCGGAATAAAACTACGTGTTAATCACTAATAAAAAATTTTCAAATCGGTTGCATGAATGCATGTTTTAAAACGTACTTTGCCTTTAGAAAAGTGCAATGCCATCTGTTAAAACTCATGACGTAGCAGTACTACTAGAACCACCATTTTATTACTATACTATTAGTCGAGACATTTCAAAGTTAATTTTTTTAAAAATATGCCTACAATTATTATTACATTTATTATGATTATTAATATAGTGTTAGCTTTAAACATGATGTATTTTTGCTGAAAACCAACTAAGACTAAATCCATTATCATCTTTAAATTGGCGATGCATAACTTGCTATTTGCGCTTTTGTCGGTGTGCGCTTATATAGCCGTTCGCATTTGTCACTGTGCGGGATTGTCGGTGTCCGCATTTGTCGGTGTGCGCCATTGTCCGTGTGCGCAACTATCGGTGTTCGCGTTTGTCCTGTGCGCATTTGGGTCATTGCGGGATTGTCTGTGCGCGTTTGTCGTGTGCGCAATTGTCTTGTGCGCATATGTCTGGTCACCGACGGCAACAGGTCATGCAAGCAGCGGTAGCACAGGGTTGCAATTTTGTACTCTATGCGAGCGCGGACCGGCAGCAAATGGAACTCTCTCAGAAGTGTTTTAGCATTGTCAAATTTGCGTTTGCTAAGACTAAGAACAATACGAGCGGCATTAATCTTTGCTTTTTTAAATTTTATCCATGATCGTAGCTAGAAGACCCACCACGAGAGCATTGCAGTAGTCCATGCTTGATCTGTGGGGGTCGCCTCAACCTCGCTTTAGATGTCATTTCTTAAGTAGGTGATGATGACCCAACAGCCATGGCACTTGAAAGTGTAATAAGTATACCCTTTAATGTGTGGTTATGTTATATTGTGGTTTAAGGTTTCATGTAGTTCCGTACCTGGTAATAATATATGTACTTGTTTCATATGCAAGAGGTGGAAGGTCTCAAATTTTTTTGGTTACTATCCCACAAATGTTGATTCGCATGATATTTCAATGTGTGTTTATGTTTGTCCCAGCAGCGTATTTCTGAAATCGGCTTTGGATGCTGCCAAACAACGCTGGCCTTGATAGACGAGGCAACACCTGAGCTCGGATGTGTTTCTGTTGTCTTCGTCACTGTGGTTTAACTGGTTTTATCAGTGTCTTTCCTTCCCATCCAGGTCCAGAAGCTGCATTCCCCATGTCTCCACACGGCGATCAAGTGCTGTGAGTCCACATTTTCCCAGATGGAAGTCTTCAGGCTTGTGCCACCCTCAGTCATGTCGTTCAGGCAGGATTCACACTTTGCCCATTCGCATATATCTTTTGTCTCCTGGCACTTCATAATTCATTTTAGTTCTAGACAGAATATTGCCCAGGTACGTCATTTGGGTAGGGCAGGGTGGGGAATTTGCGCCCCCGCCCACCTCCGAATTTGCAGGTTTTATGTTAATTGCTATGTACTGTGGCGCCTCCGGTAATAAACAACTTAACAAGCCGACCAATTTTGGTTTTGCCCCCCCCCCTTTCTTGAAAAAAAGATGAAATGACGCCCCTGGTATTACCACGTCCTATTTCAGTTGTGTCTGGGGAGAACTTTCATGATCCTGTGGAAAGAGTTCACCAGATCTTGCCGCCACGGTATTGGGGTATGTATGCTCCACATCACGACTGGTCAATCGTATAAATTTATGAAGATCCAACTCCTGGGTCAACCACTAAAAAGGGGGGGGGGGGTTAACGTAGAATAAAGACTAGAAGAAAACAATTACTCAAGAGAGAGAAGGGGAGGGGTTAGTGTAAAAAACATGGCATGTTTTACACTTTGCTCTTAGAAGATAGCCAAGCTTCCTCCCAAGGGTCCAGTTCACCAGATCTTGCCGCCACGGTATTGGGGTATGTATGCTCCACATCACGACTGGTCAATCGTATAAATTTATGAAGATCCAACTCCTGGGTCAACCACTAAAAAGGGGGGGGGGTTAACGTAGAATAAAGACTAGAAGAAAACAATTACTCAAGAGAGAGTAGGGGATGGGTTAGTGTAACAAACATGGCATGTTTTACACTTTGCTCTTAGAAGATAGCCCAGCTTCCTCCCAAGGGTCCAGTTATACCAATGGACATCATTCGCACCTGATGGGTCTATGTTAAAACCAGGGAGGACCAGTACAACAAGAGCAGAAGCACTTCCGCGAAGGTGTCCATTGAGGCACACCAGAGACGGACATTAGGGTGTTCAACCTGTGCCCTCGCTCAGGGCGCCTTGGTCATAGGGGCGCCCAATAAATATTTAAATTCCCTTAGTTTATCATAGTGAAGTGTGACCTCGGGTTTTAACTTTTCGTACAATCGCTTTTCATACAATGAGTTTTCATACAATAAAAGTTGCATTCTTAATTTGGATACTAACACTGGAGTTGGGACCAACCGAAAAGGCGTGAAAATTAATTTATTAATACCGTACTTCCTTGTCCCTCTTACAATTATTTCAGAAGAAGGAATATGGGGGACAAAAAGCTTTCCGGTGCACAAAATCGCAAGCGCAAAGCAGAAAAAGTACGTCGTATTCGGAAGAAGAGGGGAGCCATACAGGGAAGGGGGCGCCGAACGCGTGCTTCGCACAGGACAAAAGTTTACCTAAGGCTTAACTTAGCGCCCTTTATAAGTATAATCATTAAAGGCAAAAACTAGTCATTTGGTAATGAGTTTATTACCTATGTTTTTTTTTTAAACAAACAATTAACAAAAACTTAAATTTTAATAAGTAATAAGAAAATGCAGTTTAAGTCAATTAGTTCAGCGAAACTTCATAGCCAAATACCACTTACTAATTCACTTATCATTTATCCAAATAAGAACTAACCATACGAAGTTGCAATAATAATTGTTTCATTTTGATATCAATGTCTTAAAACCTAAAGATGTTACAGATTTGAACGTTGGTATAGATTTTAATGTTCAAATAAATAACCATAACCTTTCAATATACCGTAATATAAAGAATTATACACACCTGGTAGAAATCATTTTATTAGTCAATATTAAAAAAATGCCTGGTAAAAGTCATCTTGGACTTATGAATTTTAATAAAGTTCATGGGCCTCCTAAAAATGTATGGTTGTGTATGTAGGGGGCTATGATCCTGTAGATGATTTTATAAATGTTTATTAAAAACTGTTTGGAGGGGGAGTTGATACATTCATTTTGTCTCAGGGAGCAAACGATGTGTTTAGGAATAAAGGAGTAAATTTGATAATTTAACAACCCATTAAAAAATCTGTTATTTTCTGTACATATGGCATCATTCCGTCTTCGCGAGACGATGAAGTAGCTATATAGTTATTCACTTTGACGAGTGGCTCACTAGGCCAATCCTAGAATAGCAATCACGGCTGCATCTCTCGCAGGAGAATATTGAATCCCGGTAAATTCTTGATTTCCGAATTGTTCTTTTTGATCCAAGGGCCTCGTTTCGAGTATCTTCTCCCTTTTTTACCCCTTCAAACACTGCTGTTCGCCAGTGGGAGCGATGTTCGGCAATGAACTCCCATTCGTTTGTTTCAATATTGGCTTCCCTCATGCTTCGTTTGCAAACGTCAATAAATCTCAGGCGTGGTCGTCCAATATGTCTTGTCCCTTCTGCCAACTCTCCATACAGCAGTATCTTTGGGATACGTCCTTCCTCCATTCCCCGTACATGACCTAACCAGCGAAGGCGCCTCTTGATAAGAAAGTAGAATATGCTAAACATGTGTGCACGTTCCAAAACCTCTACGTTAGGCACCCTGTCCTGCCAACGAATGCGTAAAATATGACCCAGACATCTTTGATGGAAGCTGTTCAGTTTCCGCTCCTGACTGGTGTATGTGGTGCACACTTTGCTACCATACAGGAGTGTGCTAAGCACACATGCCTGATAGACACTTATTTGTGTTTTATCAGTTAGATTGAGATTATTCCATACTCGCTTATTCAGTTTAGCCATAGTTGCTGCTCCTTTTGCGATCCTGATATTTATCTCTTCATCAACGGAGAGAGAACTAGAAATATTGGATCCAAGGTATGTGAAATGATCAACAACCGAAAGATTATGATCCTCAATAGATACAATTGGAGGGGATGGTGCTTCTTGCATCATTACATGAGTTTTCTGTGGACTAATCGAAAGTCCAAACTCTTTACAAGCGTGGGATAGCCTTCTTCTGTGTGAGATGTTAAGGCGGCATCGTCAGCGAACAGCAGTTCATGAATCAGCACCTTTTTTACTTTGGTCTTTGAACAGCCTTCCATCAGATCTTGTATGGATGTACACTCCCTCTTCACAGTCCCTGAAGGCAAATTGAAGGAGCATCGAAAAGAATATGGAAAAGAGCGTTGGTGCCAGTACACAACCCTGTTTTACTCCGCTGCTAACTGGGAATGACTCAGAGACAGTGCCATTGAAAGTTACTGTGCTGTGCATGTTTTTGCGAAATGACTGTATTATTGTGAGCAGTCGTGGGGGACAACCTATTCTTTGCAAGATACTAAAAAGGCCTCTTCGACTTACCAAGTCAAATGCCTTGGTCAGGTCTACGAAGGCAATATGGAGCCAGAATGATCAATTCATTGATCGTGGGCCCTTAAAATAAAGAAGAAGAAGAGGCATATGCTGTTCACGACATTTCTCCTGCATTTGGCGTAGCGAAAATATCATGTCTATTGTTGAGCACCCACTCCTGAAGCCACACTGGGACTCTGGATAGATGCGGTTCACAAGACTCTGCAATCGTTTAAGGGCAACATGGGCAAAAGTCTTTCCAACTAAGCTAAGGAGAGAAATACCTCGGTAGTTATTGCAATCACTTCGGTCCCCTTTATTTTTATACAATGTTACGATGTTGGCCTCTCTCATGTCGTGGGGAATGTGACCTGTTTCCCAAACACAGACAGAGGAGCTCATATGCATTCAAGTAACAATTTTTATTAAAATCCCAATTAGTCCCCCCCCCCGAAACCACACATTTTTTTTACACGACTGAACTATACTTATATTCTAATGACCCACCCGCTTTTACATCTCAGATTTATTTCACAAGTTATTTTAAAAAAAAATTAAAAAATATTACTCAACAAACGCACTTGCAATATTTTTATATAAAAAGAAGAATCTCATCTAGTGCAGTTATCGAGAATTTTATTTTGTGAAATCAGTGTCATCATATTTCCTTCATCTTCCCTTAAAAATAGGAAAAGCTCAATTTTGGGACTTGGGGTTGAGAGGTGGGGCTAAAAATTTGAAAGAATGTGTTGTCATTGGCAATAAGTCAATGTGTCAAGTTTCAGGTTGAAAGGCTGATGGGAAGTGGGTCAATTAGCCATCTGAAGATTTTGCCCTAAATACACAAAAACGAAGTTAATATAAAGGATTTAAAAAAGAGGTGTTACATTTACTTTTGTTTTAAAAATAAATATTTGTTACGCCAAGGATTTATTTACATAAGTATACCCATAACTAAAAAAATATCTCAGAACCAATAATTTTTAACAAGTTAAAATTTTATCTTAAACATAGTGCAATATTGTTTTCAGTGGGTGTGAACAAAGATTAGTTAAGATTTTCTTTCAAAATATGAAAATATATATTTTTTCCACTTTTCAAAAAGTAAAGTTCTTGAAAAAGTCGGTATAAATTTTTATGAGATTAATAATTAATATTTCATTATAGAAAACACTCCAGGCTATTACAGCCATGAAAATGGGTTAAGAGATTCTTCTTTAGAGAAAAGAATTCCAAGTTTTCTGATTTTCCCATAACATAGTAGTTTAGAGATAACATTAGTAGAATAGTACAGAAGCGAAGGTTACATTTTTTAATGACGATATCAATATGGGTATATTAAATTCCATGAATGTAAATTATAATAAAAATGGTAGATAGATTTTTTTGGTAAATTTAAGGAAATGATTTTTGCAATAAAATAAAACAATTGTAGTTCAAGGGAGAGAAAAAGGGCGGGGTAAGCCCACATTATGTTCTCGATAAAAATTCTATAACTGTCTTTCTTTTTTTTTCTTCAGTGATAAGCATGAAACTGGTGCTTTTCTGATATAATAAAAAAATTTTAACGCTCCAAATTTGCTTACAAGTGCTCATCAAAAAAGTGTGATCTGTAACTAGATTCCACATGTAACATTTAAAAAAATGTCTTGTCACACAAGTAGGTAGTGTGCTGAAGATTGAAATGAATAATGGAGAAAAGGCTTTGATACCCAAGAGCCTCTTATAAAGGTCTATCAGTTTTCATTTTTTTGTAATCTGAATTTAAGCAAAGCATTATTTTGTACAATAATGTGCTAATTATTGAAACTAAAATTACATTTTAGTTTGTTTTTTTAAAATCTAGGCTAATTTAGTAAATTTGAAAGAGATTTCAAAATAAGACTTTAAAAAAAAATCTACATTATAAAAGCAGGTGTAGCAATATATTATATAAACCGATACATACTTTAAATAAATAAGACAAAAAAGACCCAAATTAATGGACCAATTCCAATCAACCTAGACTAGAAAAAGTCTTGATGATAAATTATTCACATGCGAGATGTTTTAGGGGAGCAGCTGGTAAAACAAGAAAGACAGTATTCGGAAACGGGAAAAATAAGATAATTGGTTGGTGACATCCTTTGAGTGAGCGCATTATCTACTAAATTCTGTCTCTGGTGTACAGCTGCATAAAAGGCTCTGCACCGGAATATCTTAAAGAACTGATTTATAAACATGCATCCTTAAAGAACCTGCGGTCTTCAACACAGACAATCCTTACTGAAAATTTCCAGTGTGGATGAACACAGAAAAAGTGCGCTCTTTTGAAGCTATAGCATCAAAATTATGGAACAGTTTGCCTCAATCTGTGAGGGAAATTGAAAATGATAAAAAATCATTTAAGAAACATTTAAAAACTTTTTTGTTTAAGTAGATTTAAGAAAACGAGAGCAGTGAGCATGCTAAAGTAGCATGGATACCAGCGCTATATAAATATCCAATCAATCAATCCCAATCAGCCAATATATGACAAAACAACAAATCAATTGGTCTGTCCAACTGGTTGGAATGCCTGTCAACCAAACTGCATTGTAAGTTTACAATAGTAGGTACTCTAGTATTTTAAGTATTAGGGCCAGAGGAAGACCACGCTGCCAGTGGATTGACTGTGTTAAGGACACCCTAAAAATGCACAATATGAAGCTCCAGTAGGCCTAATATCTTGTGGCAATCTGTCAATTAAACCTACCCATGACGCCTCGTTGGTAAAATCAGACAGAAAAGGAGTTATTGTTGCTTTCTTTTGATAGTGTGTAAATTTTAAATTAGGTGTCGATGTTAACCAAAGGAATTATTAGTAAGTATAAATGGTAATTATATCGCACTAAAGTGAGACAAGATTATGAGAGCAATAAGGTTTACATGTCTAGGCGGTTTTAAGATAAATAGAAAATCAGTGGAATTGGTTTGGGCTGTTTCTTCTACGACTTTGAGCAATTTAAAGATTATTTGAAAAAATTGGGGGAAATTTAGTCTCTAAGACAAAAACTGCATTTATATTGTTTTTTTAATGGAGACAACCCTTAGCTATGAAAAATGCCGTCACAGCCTTTACTATAAAAAAACCCACAAAATGTTAGACAGAAAATGTCACGTCATTGTTCATATGTAAGATATAATTTATAAAAAGTATGTGTGATTTCTGTGGTTTTATGATTCGCAAGAAAAAGTTCGTGAAGTAATAATCATAATAATTTTTCAACATCAAAAATATGTCATTTCATTGCTCATAATTTTAGTGCATAAATTGAGCTAGGACACTTGGTCATGAACCACAGTCACTTCATCTATTTGCTGATTTTAAAGCATTTGGTTTTGCCCACTCTCTATATTAGGTGTAGATGTTTTCTGTTTTAATTTGGTTAAAACTTTTTCCAAGCGGCCGATAAACAAATCAACATCAGACTTTGTAATCCCAATAGCAGCAGCTGCTGTGAGGTAGGCAGTGGGGTAGTTGTCACTATGAGAGCCGAAATTCTTAAAAACATGTCCACTCACTTCGCTGTCCTTTCCAGGGGCAACAACTCTATTTTAGTAAATAAAAGTTTATAACAATAAATGTATATTACCTGGTACTAATATTCCATAAACCTTGATAAAGTACAAGCTTGATAATTTTGAAATACATATGCATTCTTGTTTTGGTGTAAAATATTTAAAACATTGTTTGTCTACTTAATTCTTACCTTGTTCCCGAAACAAATCTGGTGAATAGCATGGATCCTATTTCAGTTGCCTTTTCTCCCTTAGGATCATTTTCTAGTGTGAGTGTAATGCCTAGAATTATAGAGAATATATATACAGTTCATTTTAACTTGTCAACTCAAATTTAAATAAAAATATTGTTTTTTAAAAAGCTAATTACTCCCATTTTTTTTAATCTTTGTAGTCTAGGGTGAATTATGACTTGTTTATTTCAAATACCTAAGGAAATTGGATTGTTCTTTGTCTGAAGTAAACGTTCACCAAATTTCGTAGCACAGCCAGAAAGAGATGTTGAAAGATACGTAAACATTTCCTTCCGATCTTTCAAAAGTTTCTTGTACCCTTGAGATCCTAGACTCAGCAACGTAATGAAAATATCCAATGATGGTGATGCCGATGCTCTACCTAAATATTTTTATATAAAATACCAAAGTAAGTTATACAAAAATCAATGAAAAATGTATACATTTTACCAATTCTTATTCCTCATGTCATTGGCATGTTTTAAACTCATTTTTTGAAGACAGTATTTTATAATTGTTAATAATATGGTTTTTAAAGTGACAAAAGGACTAACGAAAGTCCTTAACAAAACAGATTCAATGAAGGCCATCACATAATTATGTTCTTCAGAAAGGATTCCAAGGCATTCAAAGAATCTGCTCATGTTAATACAATAAGTTTAAAACTTAAAAACTCTGTTCAAAACAGTCAAAAGTTGTGTTTAAGACACACAGAATTCTGAATGGTACTGACGTAACAAAAGGATCAGATGACAAATCTTTTGTATAGTTTTATCTTTTATGTAGGATGTGATAAGACATCATTAAATTTACCTGGATATGATTTCCCTATTTCTTCGATGAAACCTTTATCAAATCCAGCAATTATTGCCCCACCAACAGGAACCATGAAGTTTTTGTCAAGACTTTGAACAACTGCATCAACTCTTCCTACACGTGCTGCTTGTTGAATCAGATGTGTACATTTAGATGACTGGAGGCCATAGGCATTGTTGACAAGGTGAGGAATGTTATTTTCTTTGCAAATTATGCCGATTTCCTCTAATCTGTAATGAGGAAAAAATCAGCAGATTTGATAACTAATAATTAACCTTTATCAAGTTTGACTTACTGCACTGATGGCCACAAGACTGGGCATTGTTGAGTCAGTGAGTAAGATTAGAAAGAACACTCCTTTAAAAAAACAGAAATTAAATTATTGCTCCAGTTACATCCATATATAATAATAGGTTTTGCTTTTTTCTTGTTTACCTATCGGGAACTCTTGGTGTAAAACAACTGGTAGTTGTCATAATACACAATATATTTTCTGCTCCAAGGTCCTTGATTTTGTTTTTTATGGAAGAAATATTTGTTGTGAGTTCATCTCCTACTAAAAGATTTTCTATCACAACAGGTTCAAGACCTAAAAAAGAAAAGAAGAAAATATAGCGTTGATAGTGCAATAAGACAACAAAAAAACTATTTTCCTTCAGAATTTAATATTTTATTTTAGAACAAATTTCAGTATTTCCACCACTATTCCCGACACATAGCTGGAAAATGTGTAGTTTAAATCTTAGGCACTAATTTGAGTTGCTCAGTTAACTTTAATGAATACAGCTTTTTTTAAAATATTAACAGGCCAAGCTCACCTGCAGTGACCATTGATTTATAGCAGGATTTCTGATCTATTCTTGGCCATAACACATATTTAGCATTTGGTCTTTTCAGCTTCATTGTGAGCATGCATAATACTAAAGCCATCCCTGTTGCCATTGGAACTACAAAGCAGCTTGCTGCTGAATGAATGCCTACAAATAAAATAGATTTTAATGTGTGTGTGTAGTTTATAAAAAAAAACAATTAAAAAAAACAAATTATTTTTAATAATTAATAGCTTTTGTGTAGCTATTTAGGGTTACAAGTTTAAGAATATGCTTTGTTAACTAATGCCCATGAAATGGTTTGCTTAATTAAATTATTCTTAGGCTGCGGCTATTCAGACCTGGTATCAGAAGTGAGAGTTTGGGTTTATTAAAGAATATTACAAATATTATTGTTGGGTTTGTAAAATAAAATTTGGTATCAAATGAAAGATAATTGAATGGAATATATGTTTGTAAACCTAATTATTCAGTTTAACTAAAATAAACTACCACAAATGACATCCGAATAGCATTTAGTCTAATGTGACCCGGGTCCGACTAGCGGTGATTCGTTTCCGGTTCCTCCTTAAACACACCTGACAACTTAATAGCATCCAGAACTAAATTGTTAGCAACCTTCATTACGACGCTTGACCCTGCAGCTTTTGGTTGAACAGCAGTTATGTCACCAGATCTCCCAATACCATGGCATAATCTGTATATAAAACATAATAGATTATAAGTTCTAATTGATTATTATTTTTCCATCATTATTGTTTTATTATGAATGTGCATACACTAAGACAGTTTTAATTATAACCATTTTTTGTAACAATAACCTGTAATGTCGTCGAGCTACCAATGATGAAGCTATTCTACCCTCTCGTTCTCCAACACCACAATTTCCTGGAAAATTATTGCTGTCCATCACAGCCAATTCTTGAAGCAAAAGTTCTACTGTCTGTTCATCCCATCCATCTTCCGGCAGTTTTTGCTTTAAAATAAGAGACAAATAAGAATTTTTTTTATAAAAACAAAAAGGTGCTTTTTTATAAACAGTTTAAAAAAATAAAATTAAGGAAACAAATTATGAGTTGAAAACAAGGCCAAATAAACTTGGATTAAATCAAAATGTGACATTTAAGCTCCCAAATGCTTTTATTACTATTAAAATTTGATTGATAGGTGCCAGAGAATTGATTGCATGGGTTTGAGTGGCTACAGGGCAAGTTGAACTAGGTTTTTATGAAATACACAGGACCTTCACTTGATACGTTAGGTAAAGCGTGGATTTGGTTATTATGCAGGATGAAAGATGGCCACCAAAAAATTAAATCATTATAAGGGGTTGGACTGCAATATAGTTTAAGTAGATCAACGAGACACAATTGGTGTATTATTAAGCTTTAATTAAGAGAAAATATTTTTTTCAAAACATTTTGGCTCATGCCTTCAGAAAAAAAATACTTGTGCCCAGCCTTTTTTCTTTACTTGAAGTTGGCAGTAGACAACTTTATAATTGCACTACAGAGTCAACTGTTTTATTTTTAAAAATTATTTTTTAAGGACTAAAAGAGATGCATATCAAATACCATCTCCATGACCTCAACATATGACCCTGGATAATGTTGATCAACAAACCTTAAGGATATATACTGATGATTTTGATACTCTGACAATTTTTAAAAACTTGTGCAATGGATGATTATGGACTAAAAAAAGATTTACTTGCATGTTGAAAAAGTTGCTTAATTTTGTTCTCATGAGAAGTTCTAGCCTGTGAGCCCTGTAAAATATATGCTGGTGGGATTAGCTTTCCACAAATGTCAAGGATTTCTTTATTCATGATGTTGCCTTCACTGTTAAATGTTTCTTAATCCAGAATCCCTTAAAATAAAAATAAAAAATAAAAAATGAAATGAAACAAGAAAAGGCAAATAGAGATGTCTGGCTACAAACAGATTTTGAATTTTAGAATGCTTGGCAGTTTCAAAAAGGAATTCCATGTAAAGGTGGACACTACATCCAAAAATTAAATTGCATAAAATTTGGTGCTATTGAAATTTATTTCACGCATCTTGTTATGGAGTCATTTTTAGTTTCTTTTTTTTTGTGTGACACATGACCTGGTGGTCATCTTGAATTAAGAACATGTTGTCTTTACATTTTAATATGAATTTTGTTGAATTTTATTTTTGTTTACATCTAATAAATATGGACAAACAATTTTCATTGTCATGGTCAATGTAACGTGATGGACAAGCATTAAAACAATATTTATGTTTATTTAAGGATATTATAACTGCTACAGTGAAACATTTATAATTTTGTAAAAGAATTGACAATTTTGTTATATTTAGAATGCTTGCATTCATTCAGAAGCTATGTCAGTTACAGAGTAATATTATGCCAGTTACTTTATTTTATCTGTATTAATTAATAATAATAATAATAAGTGGTCTTATATAGCGCGGTACCCCGGCCTAGGGCTGGGCTCACCGCGCTGTACATAAATATAGCAAAGAGGCATAATCATAATATTAAAATAAAATACATAAATGAAATAAAAACAACATATAAGCAAAACAACACCATAGGTATATTCATCCACCCACACCAGAAATTTTTACAAGGAAACCCATGTACGTTTATCGGTTTATAGGAGGAGAATCAGTCAGAGTAGTATAGTTTAAATAGATGTGTTTTGAGTGCAGTTTTAAAGGCCTGTGTGGTTGTTATATTGCGGATGTGTAGTGGCAAAGAATTCCATTGTTTGGGGGCGCAGAAAGAGAAAGATCGTTCACCATATAATTTAGTGCGTGTCTTGGGAACGGACAGAATACGCGAGTCTGCGGAGGAGCGAAGTTGTCGAAGGGGTGAATAGACAGAAAGAAGTTCAGTTAGATAGGAAGGGCAGGAATCCGAGAAAAAGTTGTGACAGAGAAGAGACAGCTTGTAGTCAATGCGTGCCTGTATAGGGAGCCAATGTAGTGAGTGGAGTAGTGGAGTGACGTGATCGCATTTTTTTGCCTTAAGAACAAGCCTAGCAGCAGAGTTTTGAACTTTCTGCAGTTTTTCTATAAAATAAAATGTGCTTTATAAGTTGTTTTTAAAGGTTTTCCTTAGAAAATTAAGCACTGCAGAAAATTATTTTGAAGAAATATATTTCAATTAAAACAGATTTCAGAAGATTAACAAAAGGAATAAAGGAATATGCTAAATTAAACATTATGTCCTTTTCACATTATGCTAGTTACAATCCAAAATGTATAACTTTACTTTTATGCTTAGTATATCTTTATAAATACATTTTTTTTACAGCGTACCAACTTAAGACCTAAAGCCATGTACATTTCAATTAAGCACTCTTAAATGGCATTTTTCATTTACAATGAATACAAATTGAAATGATTTTTCTGTAAGTTACCTCATTAGGATGGAATTCTCTTGAATCTCCTCATGTGATTTTAAATATTCTTACAAGTATAAATTTCAATGACTTGATATCCCATTTTTTGGAGCTTGAAAAAATGTTTGTGTTTCAATATCCATAATCCTTTTAAGTTGAGTCCCTTTAACTTTTGTAAATAATTCTCTATTTATTTTTTCTTACTCTCAGTGACAAAATTACAATACTAAACTTCAAGCCATAATAATTTAAATTTCGTTTGATTTTGTTAGTTATTTTTTCATTTAAACTTCAGATACAGCTAAAAACAACATTTTTTAAATCAAGAACTTTCACAAATTCTAGAAAGTTTGAATTTAGCAGAATTCATCTTGTAGAGGATTTCAATTTACCTAATTCAAATTTTATGAAGCTAAAATTTTAAAGCAAAGTACAAATAGAGATGACCACTAGACTTTAATAGGCGATTCATAATAAGGGAAATAACTTTAAATTTGTAAATTTGAGCTAAGTTAATAAGGCAGTGTGCCTTTTATGCGAATGACAAGAGCTGAATCTCATAACTTAAATAAATTTATTTCATAACTTAATTAGTTGTTGAACAATTGGGAAGGGTCAGCTAAAATTGACTTGCTCTTTAAAATTATTCTGATAATTTCAGAATCTATTCTAAAATTTAAAACTCTATTAATTACTAAATTAATCTTTATTTTTAGGCCTAATAAAAATTGTGATTTGAGGCTTTAAGTTTAAGGTATATTTTTTCTATTCAGAACAAATTATTTAGGTAAAAAAAGCTATTTAAGCAATTATAAGTTTAGACTTGAAGTTTTAAGTAGTTTAAGGCAAGGCTTATTCAAAATTCTCAAACATACCTATTGTTTTAGGCTTAGGAGGATTAATATTAAGGCAGGGTTTTGACTTAATTAGCTAAATACAAAATAAGAAAGAGATATGAGTTATGAGAGGTAGAGTTCTTCACTTTATGTAAAATTAAACTAAAAGGGTTTATTTTTTTACATTTTTTATTTGAAATTATTTTTATGTGATAGGGCAACAAAAATTAAATAGCTTATGCATTGCCGCTATTCGGACCCGGGTCCCTTTAACTTTAGACTAAATGCTGTTCGAATGTCATTTGTAGTAGTTTATTTTAGTTAAACTGAAGAAGTAAGTTTAAAAACATTAATATAGTCCATTCAATTATCTTTCATTTGATATTAATATTACATTTTGTCTTGCAAACCCTTGAATAATATTTTTTTTTATTTTTTAATCCCAACCCCTCACTTCTCAGACACTTCTGATTATGATACCTGGGTCCGAATAGCCACTTCGTTTTTTTTATTAAGTTAATTAACTTACTTACTTATACTTATAGTTATTATATTAAGTTTAGGCTTAGGTTCCTACTTGCTACTACCTTACTTAACTTACTTTACTTACTACTACTACTACTACACTACAAAGAATGACAAAGATGAAACAAGGGAAGTCATTTTTAATTAACTCATTCACTTAGAAGTTAGAGTCATTCTTACTTTTTACGGAATGGCTCTAACTCTAAACTAACTCATACTAGTCATACACTCATCATTATCATAAAGAATATAGTACAGTATTCAGTTTAGAGTATAGTATGGTATAATATAGTAATATAGTGATCATAAAATTAAAGTAAAGATAGATGATTAGCATTAGACAGGGTAATCTACCACTTGAGCGTCGGCCAAGAAAAAATCCAGCTGTTCAGGTTGGAAGGGCTATTTAAACAATTATTCTTATACTATTTTTAATGACATTGGTTGTACGTATTCATGCCCATAATAATAGTACTAATACAAATACACAAGAACATTTTTTTAAATAGAAAAACTATTTTTTAAAAATTTGAAATAAAAGAATTTAAACAATTTAATGTTTGAAAATGGAACTATGTAAATGTATAGTTCTCCCTCAAGGCAACAATGAAGTTTAAAAAAAAATAAGTTCCTCAAAATCGGTTGTGGTACATGAATTCACGTAAGGGGGAAAGATCACGGCTTGTGCCAAACTGTCTTTTCAGTTTATGCTTTTCGAGCATCCACGTTTTCCACATTCTGTATGTGGACATCCGCGTCATCTGGATAAAAAAAAATTTTTTAATGCACCATCTTAGATGTTGAATAAGGGGTCTGACAAATTCAGCAGTAGTGTGGACAGCTGCCATTCTTCTTCATTTCGTATCTGATCTGTATCAAACATTTCCGACATCGGCTCTATTGTAGTCTCTTTTTCTTCCTGGCATATTGGTAGCTTGGCAGTAATAATTATTTAAATGTATTAGTATTGTGGGCTATATAACTTTATAGCATTATAGCCTCATACGGAAGCAAAAATATTAACAGACTCCAATGTAATAATAGTTGTTTAAATAGCCCTTCCAAACGGAACAACTGGATTTTTTCTTGGCCGACGCTCAAGTGGTAGATTACCATAGACAGTATACTAGGCACTTTGATTAAAATTTCAAAACATTTTTAAAAATATAAAAACACTACAGCTGTATAGAGCCTGGAGAATAGATTACAAAAACACCAAGATCAACTTTCTAGCTCAAGTGGTTCAAAAGTTATGAATTTTTTAGTAGGGACCTCAAAGGCCCTTTTTTACTATGGGATTTTCCTCCACATCTCGTGACCCTCATTTTGATTTTTTTTAAAGGCCTATAACTTTATTATAAAATGACACAAAAATATAATATTTACAGGGAACATATTTTAATTAGAGTACTTCTAAATAAAACCACAAAATATAAGTTAGTTTTTGTTAATATTCCGCAAAAATTATTTAAAAAATCTTTATTATTTTCCTATTAAAAATATATAAAATATGCTGACTCGTCACTTATTCGTAATTAATTAATTAATTATGTATAAATATTTTTTTTCAATTTCCCAAAATTCATAATAATAATAAAATATTCTTAAGATATTAATTTCAAATTTTCTGTGGAATTGTTTAAAATTTATAAGTATATACTAATAATAAAGGGATTATTTGTTTCAATAAGTTAAAATTGACAATTAAACTTTTTATTTTACCATTTTCTATATAATGTATTTTAGTCCCATACCATATGAATGTGTGAATATGACAAAAAATAGTATGTCATTTATTTTAAGTTAGTACAGTTGTTTCACAGATCAACATTTATTATTAGAATCAACTTTAGCTGTTGATAGAATTTTAAATAAGTTCTAGTTATTTGCTTGAGGTAATTACAATGTTTTATTATTAAATTTTAGTAATATCTCATGTAATTCTTGGATTTTTGTGGTAGAAAGTGTGTTTTTTTCTTTGAGAATACTGATAATTCTCTTTTGGAATAGTGTGATATGTGATTAAATATAATATAGGATATTTCAATACCAAAGGTAAGTGAATATTTTTTGTACACTTTTACTTAATTTATGCCTTAAGAATCACCATATATATCATTACATATGAATAATGGGTCCTACAAATAACTATTGGGGGGGGGGGAGGTGGATAGGCCTACACTTATAATAGTAATACTATTCTAGGCCTCTATATATACATACACACATATATATAATTATATATGTATATATATTATATGTATATATATAGTTAATAGTATACATATAACAACAGTATATAAAACTAATAGTTAACTATTAATTGTAATTAATTAGGCTTTTTTAACCTAATATCCCTCAATAAAAGCATCAAATCATATTAAAAATATGTGTTTGTTTTATTAATTATTTTATTTTTATTTCTAAATAAGTTATTAGGGGGTAATAGTCTGGATTTCCAGAGTAAATCAGGTTATTTACCATAGCAACGAATATTAACGATAATAGGTAATTTTGGGACACACGTGACTAAAATTTCCCATGAAATTTCTGACCAAACTGATGGTCCTAAATTAACAGGTCTTGGATATGTTGTAGTTAATGCCATTATTTATAAAGTCCTTGAAATTCTATGAAAGGTCCTTTTCCACAAAAAAAATATGAATGAGTAAAAATTGCGTTATTTTACCTTCAATTTTCAAAGTGAAGCCCCAAAATTTTTGGGGGGACTCAAGTGTCTAATCATAACACAACATGTCTACTATAAGTTGTGGGCGGAAATAGAATTAACATGCTGGGCTATATATAGTTAAAAAGTCGTAAACAACGTGACTCTCGGTAAATTAAAAAGTGGAGGTCGCCATTTTGACAACGAAATCACGATACCCGGTTTTCGGCACTTCCCGGATCTTACCGAAATACCTATACTCAGTATAGTGTATAGTATACAGTCTAGTAACTTTAGTGAGTTTACAAACCCGAAGGTCTTTTTCCATAAAGGTATTGCGTACTTTACAAATTTGCGTATTTTTCCTTGTTTACCTTTAAAATTTCATGATCATATAAAAATTTAATTAATTAATTACATGCGTCTGTCACTATCTAGGGAAATAATACTGTTCGAATTCTGTGAAGTTAGTAAAGTAGCAAAGGGACGCTATTCCAAAAACAAGTACCAAGTTTAACTTCTATAACGAAGAACAAGACAGAGAACGGTGGCAACTGTGACTTTACATTGGAATAGTTGCTGGAAGAGTCGAGTATAACATTAAATTTTTAAAAAATGTCTATCGTTGGCCAGAGAGTTTCTGAGTTACAGTTACAACCTGTAGTATACGTGCAGCGTATTGAATCATTCAGTGCTTGTCATAGGTTACATAGGTGTGTATCCCAGGCGTAGTAACCGTCCGTAGTTATATTATATAATTATTAATGATTAATGTCAGTAGGCCTATAGATAGTAATAGTGAATGTGAAACTTTGATATTATATTAAATTATTGTATCAAAATCAAAGTTTCACAAAGACAAAGAAAGAGTATCATAATTAGGTCATTAGACCAAAAATGTAGCAAATATGGCGGCACTAATAAAATATGATAATTAGCCAACCAATAATAATTTAAAATTAGCTTTAGTGATTTAGAAGGTCTCACGCGCACCCAGTTTGCGCATACAAAAAAAATCATGCATTCGTCTCGGTGATTATCTCGTTTTTTTGCGCTCTGCGTCACAGTTTTCTAATAATAAACTAACTTGTCATATGTGACGTAGAGCACATAATTTTCAAAACAGGGTGATACCATTTTGGTAGCGTGATAACATGGAATATATTGTGGCAATATATTTATCCTAGAGCCGGCATGTACTTAATAGGTTATTACTTTTTAATTTCTAATTGTACCACATTGAATTTTATCGTACCGCAGCTTGATAAATTCACCAAGAGGAATAACTTTATTTTGTTAAAAATGGCCATGCATCTTAAAAGTTATTCATCATTAATCAATTCCGTAACTAAAATTAATTATCACCAGTTGTCTCCTCTCTTTAAAAAATGGGTTGTCGGAAATGGCTCTTCTCATCAATTTAATATAAATTATAAAAATATAAACGGTAAACGTATTTTCGTTATTGTTTATCTTTAAAATTCCGCTAAGCATTAACCAATTAAATAATGATAAACAGTTTTATCATATTCATATTATTAGAAGTTAATACAACCAAGACCAAATAATTTAAGAAGTTTCTTTAAATTTTAGTTTTTGAATTTCTGACAAGTTTATTAGTCCCTCGATATACAAATAACTATACTATGTAGTGAGTAGAGCATCAATTTACATTAAAAAATTGTGTGAGTTTATTCAGTTAAAGTAAATGTTTAAACATTTTAACTGTTCTTTTGTTATTGAACAATAATATGAATAATAATATTATTATCCTCTCACTAGGGACATTAAGCAATATATTAATAGATACTTTGGTCAAAAATGTAAACATTTTTTAAAAATCAACTAATGGCACAGTTGAATAGAGCTAATTTTAAACAGAATAATAACACCAAAATCATATTTTTAGCTGTTGTAGTTTTAAAGTTATGAATTTTTAAAGTACGACTTGTTTTGTCATTTTTTAACATGGACTGCATCTCCACATTCTGTGACCTCATTCCACTGATCGCGTCATGCGCAATGCCTATATAGTTTATATAAGGCAACGCATTCCCTATCGCTAAAATACTGTTTAGGGTCGACTTATTTTAAACTTTCAACTTTGGCACATGAATAATTAATAAAAGCTTTCCCTGACCAATGGTTTAATAGCTTTTGCACACTGCAAACTCTTATGAATGAAACTCTGAGATAGTACTACGACGTAGCCGTTATGCAAGTGGCTGTGAATGGTTGCCAATGACAACGTGTTGCACAGGGAAAATTCTGATCATTTATAATATGGACTCTACAGGGTTTTTAAAGCTCAAATTAAAACATTTCCAGTTTAAATGTCTTCAAAATGCATTCTGAAACACAAAATATAAAATATTTTGATGTATATAGTGGTAATAATTAAATATTTCCTAAGTATCGGCAACTTCCGCCATTAAAAAGGGGGCGTGGCCCACGCCATGTCGAAATTAGGCTGAGCCACCTTATGGTGATATGGGTCACTGTGACAAGTGTAACAAACGTGAGACACGACCTACATCAATGAAACTTGGCACAGATATAGATCAATATCTAATGCTCATACAGATTTAATCAAAAAGGACCTTATCTTATTATTTCACAAAAAATTTTGTATGCGAAGATGCCTTATATATACCAAAGATTTTCAAAATAAAGGTCGATTGAAAAAAGCAAAATAGCTGGCTAGAAATGTAGGCCAAGATGTCTTCCTAATTATAAGGCCGGAAACGGAACTCAAATCTATGTGGAAAGAACTAATTTAATACTAAATAGACACACACATCGGAAAATTAAAAACTCGGATTTTTCGGCGCCGACGCCCATTTCCGATACAAAAAAAATAGTAGTCTCCCTTGTTTCATCGAAGTATCTAATATTAACTTATTAACTACATTATACTAAAGTAAAGGCACATGACCGCCGTAACAAAGTGCGAGAGATATCTTGTCGGGCAGCCTTGCCACGTTTACTGCGAATGATTCAAACCTATTATTAATTTTAAAATCTATTTCTCTACCAAGTAATGCACTGAGTATCTTGAATGCAAATAATAGAAAAAAAACTTACGTGAAAGTGGCTTGTAAACATTTTTGTTTAGTTTGTTATTTGAGTTTTTGTACCAGTAATCCATAAAATAAATTAGGGTCCAGTGTGGAGTAGGCAACCAATTAAAGTAAAAGATTTTATTTTAAATTGTTTAAATTGCTACAAAATATTTAAAAATTTCTCATGAAACTACTGTTGCTGATGAACATGATAATATAAATATAGTATAAAATATTTTTAATTAAAATGGGAAGAAAAAAAAACGAACTTATCCCCGGTATTGATCCTCAAATCATAATAACGTCAAGCGACCACTCTACCAGTAGACCACACAAGATCTACCAAACCGCACTTCGTTCGGAATAATAAAAAATACTAGCCGTCCGGCGGTCACGTGACATGCTGCCAGACGTATATCTTGCGCACTATTTGTCCGGCGTACTAAATTGTTTATTTTAATAAGGCTAAGTTACTCTAAGACTAAGGCCTAAGCCTAATAATTACTAATAAATAATACTATTCTATTATTACTTGTTTAAGATAGTTTTTTTTTTTAAATTAATGTCATTTAATCATTTTATAATTAATTAAAGACATCAAATAAACAAATGAGATTCAAAATCATCATAGTAATTTTTTTTTAAGGACATAATGACTAATGATAATGGACAAAAAAATTGTACAAAACACAGTTTACTTTTAGTTCATAGTATAGACAAATATTTAATATTTCTAATAAAGTAAAAGTAACAGTCATTAGTTTTACTAAGCAAAACACTTGAATAATGTTAAAAAGTAATAATAAATTGTGTAGATTCAGGAAATCATTAGATGTCATTTCTAGGTTTCTAAATTTTGACACAAGAAATTTAAAAAAATAAAATTTATATATAAAGAACTCTTTGGAATTTCTTCCATCGACAAGGAGACACATTTTTACAATATATTGCAAGAAGTCTGAAGAGCAGTCTAGATAGAAAATGACAGACAGAACATCCTCATTACCTTTTAACCCTTACAGTACTCGGCGCGTCTTTTTGCAGTGACCTAATTTTTTCCATGTGACCCAAGCGCATCTTTTTTCACCAGCCGATCGTTTTCCCTGTGGCCCAAGTGCGTCTTATTTGCCACATAGAGGGGTATCTAATAAAAACAGAAACGAGGATATAACCTTTCACCCCAGTCTCGGGAAGAATGTTTATTCCTTAGGGGAATAGTCAAATTTTAATTTGCCTTTTAAATTATGAAAATCGACCAATTAATGAGTTTTTTTTTTACGGATCTGTATTTGTTGTTTCCATGGCGCCACCTAATCGCTATTGTTGATAGCGACTTACGCCCACTTGTTGAAACCTTTTGTTCTGAAAATATTATTGAGCTTTAATTGGGATTAGAAGTGTTTTTTAAACACCCTTATCCATTTCTGAACAGATAATTCTCTACATGTTATTATCAATTGTTTAAAACAAAAAAGTTACAAAATAAATTAACAGTCCTATCAAATTTTGACTCGTTCCAAAATAATGTCTGGGCCACAGGGAATAATTAGCCAATTAATGGCCGGTACTGAGACAATAAAAGCAAAAAGTAGGTCAGTACCGTAAGGGTTAAAATTTAATAGCGCTGTCAATGGTATGCTTGTATTAGTCTTATTATCTTATACTATAAGTTATCGGCTACAGGTGAGATAAGCAGTTTTTATTTATAATCTCATGCATATGCATTCAATATTAAAAAGCCTTTTCCTTACCTTTTATAAATATAAGAATTTATTTAAAATTTAACCAACACATAAAAGTTTATTGTATTTAATGAATTATTTTTTCCTTAATAAATAATGCTTTTCCAATTTTTCTGTTCACTTTTTTCTTAACATACCCTCAAATAAAAGTTTCCAAAATACAAAGTATTGATGTTATGTAAAAGTTTTGTTGTTCATAATGTTGTATATTGCATTGAGAATGTCTCCTGAAAATTTGGTAGCTTAATCTTTTAATATAAAAAAGTTGTGGGCAAAATAATGTAGAAATTTGGAAAGTCAGTCACAAGTTTTCACAGTTAGCTTAGGAAATAGTCATTTAATATCTCTATATACATCAAAATATTTGACAACTTGTGTTTCATAATGCATTTTGAAGACATTTAAACTAGAATTTAAAAATATTATTAACCATCAGAATTGACCGTGTGCAAAAAGTCATGGGAAACCATTCACAGCCATTTGCATAATGCTATGCCGTAGTACTACCCACTACCTCAAGTTTCATTCATAAGAGTTTGCCGTGTGCAAAAACTTTTAACACCATTGGTCAGGGAAAGCTTTAGTTAATTAGTCATGTGCCAAAGTTGAAAGTTCAAAATAAGTAGATCCCAAACAACATTTTAGGGGGTACGTTGCCTTATATAGACTATATACTATATAGCATATACTGGTATAATGGACGCTGAAGAATTGGTAAACAGAAAAGCTATATATTAATACATTATATTAAATTTACTGATATAAATAATGCATAGTTAGATAAGCTACAATTTATCTATAATTGTTAACATTATTAAACTTATTTTTTTAATACAGCATTAGTTCTGAAAATAAAATTATCATTAAAACAAGAGTTATATAGCCTGTGACGCGAACAGCGGAATTGGGTCCCAGAAAATGGAGATGCAGTCCATGTTAAAAAATGACAAATTAAGTCGCACTTAAAAAATTCATAACTTTAAAACTACAACAGCTAAAAATATGATTTTGGTGTTATAATTTTTTAAAAATTAGCTCTATTCAACTATGCCATTGGTTTATTTTTACAAAAAGTTTTAATTTTCTAATCAAAGTACCTTTTTTCTCCAGAGAAACTGTTGGTCAGAAATGATATTATAGCATCAAAATATGATGGATTGCATATCACCTAGAAATTCTCAGTGAAATGCGAACGATTTCATATTTACTGACCATTGAATTTCACAAAATACTTGAACTTTAGGTATTAACGACAATCGCTCTATGATTTCTTGAACAAAAACTAAATGTTAGCTTTGATTGTACCAATGGCATTATGCACATGGAAGATATCCAGATTTCAGAGCAGGGTGTGCTTGCCCTCCTCAAAACCATTTGGTCCTAACAACATTAAATCATGAGTGCTAAAAGAATTGGCCAAAACAATCGCTCCTGCACTGACAATCCTCTTCCAATCATCGCTGTGCACAGGCAATGTTCCAGCAGACTGGAAAACAGAGCATGTGACTGCAATCTACAAGAAACTGGAGCATTCCAACCCTGCCAACTACCGTCTGGTATCTCTCACCAGTGTGGTATGCAAACTGTTGGAGCACATAATCTTAAGCACAGTCATGAAGCATCTTGAAAGCCACAATATACTAATAACTTTCAACATGGCTTCTGAGTTTGACCCAGCTCCTTGAATTTGTAGAAGACTTGAGGACCAACCTGGAGAACAGCAAACAGACATACTGGTGATGGACTTTTCAAAGGCATTTGACAGTGTAAATCATAGTTTGCTTTTACACAAACCTCAGAGATATGGAATCCGAGGCACTGCTTGCTTTTACACAAACCTCAGAGATATGGAATCCGAGGCACTACCAATACATGGATCTCTAACTTCCTCAGCAACCAATGCCAGGCAGTATTGGTGGACAGTGCAAGCTCCTCCTTTGTCTGTGTTAAGTCAGGCGTCCCCCAGGGCTTAGTGCTAGGCCCCAGTTTGTTCCTAGCATACATCAATGACCTACCTAAGAAACTGACATCCCAAGTAAGACTGTTCGCAGATGACACAGCGGTGTAAGGGCGATTGCCAACAGTTCTGACCAGGACCAGCTACAACAAGATTTCAGTCAGTTAGTCAAGTGCCAGATGAGCTGGGACGTGGAATTTCATCCTGCCAAGTGCCAGACGCTGTCAGTCTCTAGAAGTGGTACTCCTCTACACCCCCAATACGAACTGCATGGCCATATACTTGAGTCAGTTTACTCCATAAGGTACCTCTTTTTTACCATTCAAAGAAAGGGTTGCTGGGACGAACATATTAACAATGTGTGCAACCAGGTAAACAAGACCCTAGGGTTCTAAAGGGGAAATCTGAAGACCGGCAACTCCATTGTGAAAGAAAGAGCCTTTAAAGCCTTTTCCCGGCCACTTTTAGACTGCATCTTCAGTCTGGGACCCATTCACCAAGAAGAGCAACGACGGGCAGCACACTTTTTTCTGAACTGCTACAGGAATACTTCTACTGTTGGCAACATGCTAGAACCACTGGGCTGGTCACCATTGGAGGAAAGAAGACAATTATTCAGGCTCTCCATGATGTACGAGATAAATAATGGGCTGGTCCACTGCTCCAGCATCAAACAGATACTCGTCCCTCTCCCCCCTAGACAAGGCCATGACAGGCAGTTCTGGCTCATAACAGCAAGAACACAGAACAGGAACTGCTCATTCCTGCCAAAGAAAATCAAGGACTGGAACAAGCTTCCAAAAGGAAAAGTTGAGGCGACAACACTTGATGCATGAGGCGTTCCAAACCCCAGCTCCTGATACCCTCGCTGAGTAGCCCTTGCAACCAGTGAAATATCCTCTTCAATACCAGTACCAGGTACGGAGACATTGCAAATCGCTCTTCGTAAATAGGATCCAGAAACATCAATACATTGATCATGGGCCCTTAATATATAGAAGAAGAAGAGGCTGAATTCAAATCATTAACTACCAAATTTAGCAGATGCACAGAGCAAGGAGCAAAAGCTGCCTTTGTAAAAATCGTGCATATTTTAGCCTGAACCATGTGTTCCTTTACTGCAAGTATGGAACAGCTGTCATTTCATTGTCAAAGTAATTCTGTCCTTTCCAGACCACATTCATTGTAGTGATTCATAATGGCATTTGGAATTGCATATGCTGTCATAAGCTTGAGTTGCTGGAATCCTATACATTTTTCACAATTTTTAAATTCACTATCTAAGTTGTCTACAAAACATATCACCAATGACAATTGTTATGTTCCTAACATATCAGCCATTTCATCTGCTAATATTGAGAATCCTACTCTTTTTTTACTGATATAATATTAATTTTTTTTTTTTCTTTAACAATTCCTCACACATCTCTATCAGTTGATTTTTTGATCCTGTGAAAAGTATAACAAGCATTACCAATTTATGCCTACAAATATGTCTCCAGATCTTTGTCGCCAGCCTCCACTTTAAGCTGAAACAGATCATGAACATTTCAACTGTCACTAATTTTGTCACAAAGTGCGATGTCCTGTGTTCCGCAAAAAATTATTGTGGATAATCTAGGCATATTTTTATTTCATAAACTTTTGATTAAAATTAGACTTGTCTGACTAAGGATATCTCTGTCTGAATTCCTAATGATGATTAAGAATGCTGTTGCTCAAGAACGCAGTTGAATCCTGCTAAGCATCTCTGTGTCACTCAATTTCCACATGATTATCAGCACCTTGAGAAAGTCATTGTACTTAGTGAAAGGTGTTGCTATAAATGCCATTTGGTACCCACGATGAATTGGGTTGTGGGAAACAATATAAAATATATGTACTGGATCTTTAAGATGACTAGAATAGGCAAGTCAGTAAAACAAAATTATGAAATTATAAAGCTGAAAAAAAATTTCAAATATTTACACGTCTCCATCATTATAGGATATTTTATATTAAGTAATTAAGGGAGTTTTCCCATTCATCTATGGGGGGTCCCAACCCGTTTTATTTACATATCTCAAAAACCATTTAACTCATAGAAATATAAGAATGTACCGGTATCTTAGATAGCCGAGACAAAACTGAAAAGGACACATTAAAGTCTTTAGGGGGTTTGCTACGGAATTTTAACTTTTACCTGGGTTGTAGTCCCCAGGGTTTGTCATTTTACAGCAGAAAATCTGCTAGAAGAAAAGTAGTGGACCATCTTGGTCTGTGCGTGACATACATGCTTTCTAGTCTGTTCGGGCGCGACTATTTAGGGCTGGCACACTAAGGAGTTTATTTTATTCAAGGTTTTAACAGCATTCCTGAAGTGTGTCATTGTGCACTAGGGTGGTTCATTGAGATATGACAAAAAGTGAAATGTGTGCTATAGAGCAAGACACCCTCCCAAGTTTTTACATCTGCTAATAGTAATGTTTTGGTAAAGTTTTAGCTTTAAATTCTAACTACAAGAGGGTGCTCAAGAGCAATATAATATCCAAATTTTACGAAATTCAAGCAAAATGAAGCAATACGCATATGTTGAATGTTTTAAAATTACAACCAGCAATAGCTTTTTAATATCAACAGTTCAACACTCTTTTGCAAATTAACCACTAAGCTTAAACATATGGTTATTGGCATTTGTCATAATTAAAAGGTCAAATTATGCTGTTCCATCAAAAAACTTGAAAATTTAACCAACTCAAATTCAAGTCACAAAAGCGTGCATTATCAGTAAATGTTATTGTCCTTCTGACATTAAGGCCTGAACAGCAGACTTTTTTTGGTGATTTGTGTTGGAACAGCCTTGCGGTTTGCTTCCACTACTTGCAATTTGCTTCCACTACTTGCAATAAGAGTTGTTTTTCTTCTTCGTCGTTAGTAAGCAGTGTGTTCTATTCTTCAAAAAGCTTCACCGCTCGCTCTGCAGTGTCGTTCACAACACGTAATGAATTAAATCGTGTCTGGCCATATCGATACTGTTCACTCTCATGGTGGCAAATCAAGAAAGGCGCTGTCAATGTTATGACAACAAAGAAGGTTCCCCATTCTGGTAGTTGCAAAGTCACCTAAACATACATCAGGTTCATTAGAATTAATGAATCTCCACGCACTTTTCGTTTGCCAGCCTCATGGGTCATTCCCTGCACAATTCCCATCTTTGCAGCTCCTGTCACATGATCTGAGAACAGGGCTAATCCAACAAGCTTGTCTGAAAGATACCAGAGATGATTTTCTAGGATCTTTCTTGCATCTGTACTGATGTCAGGATCGATGATCTGGTAACTGCTGAGATCAGTCCACAGCTGTAAATCACTGGATGGAGCTTCAGTTGCACGGGGAGCAGTTACCCAATGCTTGGTATAAATTAGTGCACCAAACTTAACAAAGCGCTCAACTTGGGCTTCTTCTTTCTTTGTAAGCTTGAATACATCTGTTTGGTTGCGGAAGAGATATATTTTCATGGCATAAATTAATTTTGCCATCCAGCGAGCATGATGTACTGGTCCAAGAGCCCTCCAGTGGATTGTACTCCGTGGATGTCCCAAAACAATCAGAGTCAACTCAATAAGCTCCATGTAATCATCTCTGACTTGTTCCTTTAGGTGCTCTTTGGTCAGGACTGCAATGGTTACATCTGATAAACTGGAAGCTTCAGGTGTCACCTGGAATTCTGAAAATTCTGCCTGGTGATGACACTCCAACAGCCTTTGAATCGTTTAAAAAGTGGGATATCTGGGGAGTTTGAAGGTCCACAGCAGATGGTAAAAACCTTTGACAAGATGATCTCCATTACATGATGACGACAGGCTAACCAATGAAGTTCACGACCTAGCCTGTTTTCAAGGCCAACACATACTCCATTTATTCTGCCGGTATTTACTGAGGTTGTGTCAAAGCACATAGCCTGAACCTTCTCAACCAGCTGCCACTCCACCAACAATTTGTGAACAGCATTTGCTTCATTCTCACCAGTTCCAGAGCTCACCTTTGGCACACCTAACAGTTTGTCCATCCCATCACCTGAAACTAAAACTGGTAGCCTGTCAACTGAGCCCTCCCCAAATATTGCCGGAAGTATCTTTCCATCCCAATGGATTACTAATGGGCAAGTTGGCTCAAAATTATCTTTCATTGCTTTAGAAATTTCATGCCTAGCACTTGACCGCCCTCGTTGAATAGTGCTACGTGAAATAGGAAGTGCATTTGGATCGTGACCAAGGGCTGCAGCAATAGGAATAAGTAGCCGAACAGCTTCACGATCAGATGTTTTATTACGATCAAAGACACTTGCTAAACTTGGATTGAACAATTGGTCTCGAGAGGTTTTCTTTACTTGAGTTATCTTGTCTTGCTGTTTACCTGATTTGCTAATTTTGGTCGGTATGTACTCATCTTCACATAATTAATATATTAATAGCATGGACTTAAAACAACCACCATGATTCCATCTTCCATTGTACTCTTCTTCCATTCTTTTTTCTGATTAATTCGTCTTACCAAGTTCCATACTCTATAAATTATAAGTCATAATTCTCACCGCACTTAACTCCCTTAACTCAACTTTGCTCTGTGACAGTAATACTAGACAGGAAGTTATGACATAGAACAGTTAAACAGCCAACCCTAAGTAAGTAAAATATAACACGAGGAACATGATACAGTAAGTAAATATACAAAATGTAAATTGTATGAAAGTTCGGCAATTTTTGATGAAATTTTAAAAATCCATGGTCTTTGAGCAACACCTTGCAGTAGGCACAAGAGGCTGAAACTCTGCCCTAATTAAAGGTTTGCTATACTATAAGGAAAAAAGTTAGAGGGTGTCTTGCTCTGTAGATGAAAGTTGAGTTTTTTGGGCCACCCTATTGTGCACCGCTGCCGATTTGGACGTTCTATATTGTCCTTTTTTTCTACGGGCTTTTTCTTAGGCTTTTCTTTAGATTTTTCTTCAGCATTTGTCTTTAGTGTTAAAATAAAGGTCCACAAGACCTGAATTTCTTTAGTGTATGTTAGTAAAACTGTCAGCCTCGTTCATCACCAAACACCCCACCTTGCTACAGTTTTTGGCGCTGTGAGCAGGGTTTTAAAAGTGTGTCACACACACTCCACTCTCCGTTAGCGACCAACATCACACTACTACAGTCTGTTTTTTTTATAGACATCCTAAAATTCTTACTGGCATTTACAAACAATTCAAATTTTTATGAACATCCATATATTTATGAACTGGTGGGCCTGGGTTAAATATAGGCCCGGGCTATAAATGGGCCCTCAAAATTATTTACTATTACTAGCATTAGCATCATAATACTAACAAAATAGGTTAGCATATTTTATTAAAATTTGTAAGCTTATATTTGTCCAAGTCATGAGCGACCTCCTGCGCGCCATGGACGATGGCAAACTCTCTATTCTCATTCTGTTAGATCTCTCTGCTGCATTTGATACCATTGACCACCAGATTCTTCTTGACCGCCTTCATCTTTCTTTCGGACTTACTGGCTCAGCTTTAAACTGGTTTCAATCATATCTTTCTGACAGAACTCAAAAAGTCTCTATTTCCAACCGCTCTTCCAAACCTTCAGCTCTGTCTATTGGAGTTCCTCAAGGATCGGTCCTTGGGCCTGTCCTTTTCATCCTATACATTAAACCTCTATCATCTCTCATTAGCCACCACTCAGTTTCCAGTCAATCCTTTGCTGATGACACTCAAATCAGTGACTCTTGCTTTCCTGATCAACTTGATGCCACAATCCTTCGCATACAGGAGTGCGTGGACGATGTAAAGCGTTGGATGACTTGCAACAAACTGAAGCTAAATGATGATAAAACGGAAATCCTTCTCATCCACTCTCAAAACAAACCTCTCCCTCCATTCGCTCCTTCTTCTATATCTATTGGCAACTCTGACATCACACTCTCTCCCTCTGCCAGAAACCTTGGAGTCACGCTTACGGACACCCTCTCCATGGACAAACATGTCACGAATATATGCAGATCAGCATATAACGAAATTAGAAAAATCAGCACCATTAGACACCTCCTCTCCTTTGATGCCACAAAAACTCTCGTCTCTTCACTCATTCTTTCAAAATTTGACTACTGTAACACTCTTCTCGCAGGCATTCCTCAACACCACATAGACAAACTTCAGAAGGCACAGAACTCAGCATGCAGACTCATTTTTAAATTAAAGAAACATGACCACATTCAACCACACATGCGGCAACTCCACTGGCTTCCAATATCCTCTCGCATCAAGTACAAGTCTGCCAATCTTTGCTTCAACTCGTTCACTGACCCTCACTTTCCTGTCTATCTCTCTGAACTGTTGCTTCCTTACATCCCCACAAGACAACTACGCTCTTCCATTGACAATAGAACCCTCTCAATCCCAAGAACCAAAACTAAGACCATCGGTGAACGCTCCTTCTACTTCCATGGGCCCACGTTCTGGAACCAGCTCCCCTTCCATATCCGTCATTGTGAAACCTCGTCCACTTTTAAAAAGTCCCTTAAAACCCATCTGTTTAGGTCCGCCTATGACCTGTGATGCACCCTCCTTGCCCTGCCTCATTTTCTGTCTCGGGTTGATCCTGTAGTATAGGCCAAAACGTGCCAAAGTGTCCTCGTTTTATAGCCATTTTAATTGTTTCTATAGTATAGTAGTTACTATCCTAGTGTCTCATTTTTATTTTACTTAGTTTACATGTTTTTAATAATTGTAAAGCGCTTAGAGCTTTAAGGTAAGCGCTATATAAAAAAATGCCTAAATAAATAAATAAATAAAACTATTTCATTAAAATTAACCTCTCTCCTAATATTAACCAGGCAAGTATTTACAGATGTGAATTTTTTTTTAATTTAAAGAGTCCTTCTGTCCTAAAATATTAAAACTTAACTGTACTAGAAAAAACAAAAATAGTTCCAGTTATCTCTTTTCATTTACGAGGACTAGTTGTTCGTCTGTTGACTAGGACCATCAAGTCATCAGTTGACTGATGACTTGCGCGAGTGACTTTTGTTTAAATTGAGGAAGAGTTGCACTGCGTCAACCTCACTCTTTCATCCGGGCCCACCATATCCAGTGGCAGGACTCTACGTCAAGACAACCAGGGATGGTTACGGTTTCAGGAATTGTCATTGTATGCGCCTTACGGGACTCCAACTCTGGGTTTGAATTCAGAGTTTCCTTCTCATAGATGGGTTGCCAACCAAGGTTAACGAGTCTCATCGGTCCAGTGTGATGTTTTTGCTTGACTGGCCTTTGGCTGGATTTGAACTACAGACCACCAACTTGAGGTTTGCTCAGTTTAGACCATTCGGCCACCCAGTCACTCCAGTCATAACTCACTGTAATACTCATTTTTCGGAATATGCTGAGAGCTTTTCCATTATAAGAAATCATGTGGTGTTCTTAAAAGATAAATATAATCTGGCTGTTGCGAGTAATCTTTAAGCATGCATTTTTTTCTTCAAATTCCTTATTAAAATTCATTTTAAATTTATTATATTACTAAATCATTTTTGGAAATGCTTGTTCATCCTACTGACAATCTGATTTAAAATTAAAGACTTCTCTGAACTTGATCTGAAGGGGAGATAACATGATTATATTTAAAAAGGCTAAAATATTATATTACCCTAGCACTAACATATATAGGCCTAATTATTTACATATTTTGATGTAGCCATGGGGTGTAACTTATTATAAAACATGGAGTTTTGCATACACATATGCATATGCAGTACTGGTGCACACCATTAGGCCTATTTAGTAATATCAGGATTTTTGTCCAAAAGGTGTTTGAGTGAATTCACAAAATATTTTAAAATTATTAATTTTCATGTTTTCACTTTCAAATTACAATTTAAATTTTAACAATTATTTATAACTGTGGTTTGATCTTCAGGAATTTTAATTGGATCTAATGAAAGTATAAAATACCCCTAGTAAATATGTGCTACGAAGGGGTGTGCTCAGGTTGGCACTTTTGGGTGGCATGTATTTTCATTATGCACTTGCCTTATTCTAGTTCTTTCACCTGCAAAAAAAATTAAAAAATATAGAATTCTGAGTAAATTTTTAAAGACTGGTTTTTTTTTTTCAATATTACACATTGACCCCATTCATTTCCAGGATGAAATTTGAGAACTTAAAAGTAAAAATAAGAATGATAGCTGGTGATATTTTAATAAGGCCGTATGGGGTTTCAAAATAGCTGCAATAATTTTTATATTGTCACAATATCAATATTTTTTGTTTAGTCCACATCTATCAGATGCTGAGAATGCTTCAATTTTTGGAAAGTGCAATAACCCATATGGACATGGTCATAATTATAAAGGTACATTATGACTCACCTCTTAATCTTAACTGATTTATATTAGAATAGTTCTTAAAATGAAATAATCCTACAAAATTATATGTAAACCCAGGGCTGCTTATCAATTGTTCAGTACCCTCCCAATTCCCCTCATCCACTTTCCCCTCCCATACAGGACCATGGCTAAAAACTACTATTCCTACTAGTACTAGAACCTTGGTCTTCTTTATTACAATTAAAATAAATGTTATAAATTGCACTTTTAACAAATTTATTTTAATTTTGGGAATGTTTTTTATTTATAGTTGAAGTCACACTCCGGGGTCCGGTAAGAAAATTTAAAAAGTTATTTATTTAAAATAATCAACTTTATATTGACATTAAATAATAAAGAGTGTAGATTATTTTTATGTATTAACAACAGAAGAAGAAAAAAAAGATTGTACCGGTATTTCTTTTTGTCTTATTTTTACTACTCAGTTTATTTCTTTTAATTTATTTAATTTACTGAAATACCATAGTCCAAAAAAATATTTTTTCATTTTCATCCTTAGGTGGATAAATCAACTGGGATGGTCATTAATATTGTAGACTTAAAGATGTACATAGAGGTAAGTTTATATTAATCACTTGATAATGAAAAGTCCAAATTAACATGTTATGTCATGTGTGCTTATTTTAGAGTTGATGCCATCACCACAGGTCTCTGTTTTGTTTTGATATTGATGTCATGATTTAATGCGCCATGCCACTCCTCTTAAACCCACTCCCCACCGCCCATGTTGGGGAAAAAGTTGTTAACGTTTGATTACATACTATTTGTTCAAAAGAATGCTATGAGCACTTTCAAAAGTGTTTTTGAAGTCTACTAAGTCTCTTAATTAGGACTGGCTTATAAAACTATGTGCAATATGGTACATGACATAATGATGTTTCTAAGTGAGATTTTAAAAATCTTTTGACATGTCAAGTTTAAAACCAGCCTGTTCCTAACATGACAGTTTAAAAGGATCATACAAAATGTTTTTAAATTAACTAAGTGTAGAGTAATAACCCACCTGCAGTTCCCTTACTTTCATAATAGTAGTTTAATAATAATAATTAATAAACACACCTTTCCCCTGGTCACTTGGATGAACCAAAGCAATTAATATGAATTACCTTTCTCTACTCTAAGGCTATCTCTCCTAACTTCTATTGCAAATTATCTAAAATCACATTAAAATATTTATTAAACTTTAGGAAATAAGACTTATTTACTTAATAATTAATTATAATTAATAATATCTTAGTTGATGTGTACATTTTCAAAATACTTCACTTTTAAATTTAAACAGAGTAAATTTTACTTTTTTTTAAAGACTAATTACATTAAAATATACACAACACTTGTCTGTTTAAATTTTAGAAATTAACATTGAATTACATGAAACATTTGCAGGAAGCTATAATGTCAGTGCTTGATCACAAAAACATTGACCAAGAAGTGCCTTATTTCAAGGACCATGTGAGGTACCAGTACAATATATCATAAACTCTGATAGAAGATGTTTTAGAGTGTTTGCCTTTTAGATTTATTTGACATACTTCTGCCATTTTCTACTTGTTATTAAATAAAAACTAAGTAAATTAATGTAAATAAATATTCTAAATGAAAATTTCAGAATGAAATTAAATAAAATTCAACCATTCCCTTGGCTTGGCTTAATCAGAACAACCAATGTTAATTCTTTATCTCCAAATTTAAGAAAATTGTGAATTTTAACTCCGGAACAGTGTTAAATTTTTGATGACTCAAATGTGTAGTTTTGACACCTGCTATCTTCTAAAATAACTCAGTTTGAACTTTCAAATCTCTTGCACACACAGCCAGTTATACATATAATAAACTAAGTTTTTTGCAGGGTGGTCACAAATATGTATATAAAAATGTATTCATACAAAAATGAGCAAAAGCTCAAATTGCATTAACAAATAATGAAAAAGGGAGACAAAAAGTCAATTATTTAGGGGCCATCCATAAAAGACGTCCACCAATTTTTTGCTATTTTTTTACCCCACCTCCCCCTTTGTCCCCTTTTGACTTGATGACCACCCCCCCCCCCCCCCCCTTGGGAAAATGTACAACAATATAAAGAGTATGTATTTACAAAGATTTTTTTTAGAAATTCCAATTATTTGCAGGCAAAATTCTAAATGAAATAATAACTGTTCAAAAACATTTTATTGAATCACTGTATTAAAAAATGTAATAAACAAATAATCCACCATTCTTCAATCAATGGAAAATTCGGGCTGCAGCCATTCAAACATGTTTCGTATAATGAAAACATCTGTTCTTGAGTCATCAATTGCTAATTCAATTTGAGTGGCAGTCTCTTCGTCTGATTTGTCTGCCATATTATGTTCACTAGCAGGAATATTGCAATGGACGACCTTATGTTTTTTCATTGCCGCCTGTGATGGGAAATATGTACAGCAGAAACATATTCTCTTGGAAATTCTTCCAGCCACCGATGGACAATAGGGATCAAAAGGCATACTGTAACTGTGATCGGGGAGTAAATTTGCAGTAAATTTATGCAAAACTGCTGCACTCAAAAAAACACTACATGGACATCCACTTTGTCCTAAACCCCCTCCCCCCTTTGTCCACTTTAGTCCACTTTTTGCTGAACCCCCCCCCTCCCCCCTTTTGTGTGGACGTCTTTTATGGATGACCCCTTATCATTTTGCACATTTCTTTAAAAATCCTTAAAAAATCAAGTAAACCTTTAGAAATTTTATTTTTTGATAATGTTAAAGGAAATATAAAGTTTATTATTGTGAAATGAACTGGAAGAGGATAAATTAAAATATAATTAACTAGAATTATCTTAAATAAGCATGGTCACAGAAAATTTGAATTTTAGAGAATATTTGAAAATCCCAGAAAATTAACCAAGTGAGATATCTTAATAAACTTTTCACCATATTGTAGAAAATGATCATGCTTTTAATTGGAAATAAACAGGCTTAGGTTAAAAAATAAAAATAATGCTTTAAGAAATATTTTTATTTAAATGGGTACTTTCAAACCCAAAATTAAGAATTTACTTTGTAATTTTCAAAAAAAAAACAACATGATCATTTAAAGAATTTACTGTAAGTCTATTGCCATTTAGTTACAATTGTTGTCCAATAATTTATTATTTGTTTTTAATTTTAGTACAATGGAAAATATAGCAGTTTTCATATGGAACAGCATAAAAGAAAAGGTTGGAGGACTTCTCTACGAAGTGAAAGTTCATGAAACAGACAAGAACATTGGATGGTACAGAGGAGAATTCTCATAAATAAATTTTTCTTCAGCCAGTGTTAACGAAAATATAAATAAAAAGGATATTTCTTTTCATGCCAAATCGGTTTAGTACATCAAGTACTCGAAAACAGATCTATTTGTTTTGACATCTTATACTTTAAAACTAATCAGATTTTTTATTACAAAGTTATTTCTTTCATGGCTACTCAGTTTAAATAATCAGGAGTTAACATAATTTGACAAGCTCTGGAAAGAATCTATTATAAACCCAAAATATTTTTAAAAGTAGATCAGTCTGATGTTAAAATTTACACTAAAAGGAACTCTCTTAAATAAGAAACATATGTCAGTCATTTATTTATTTTATCATGTCTGTCTATAGAAGGCAGTAGCTTTTCATTTCCCTGGGTTTGGACTCACTAAAATTCTAGTGCATGATAAAATGTGCTGACACAAAACATTTAAGTTGACTTAAATATTGGTATCCTTGGAAAAGAAGGACATGAAAGGACAATCAAAATATTACACATGATATGAAGTACCAGTATTTTTAATATAGTATTTTTTAAATTACATTCATGGAATGAGAGTATTTACAAACTTTATCTCTGTGAAATACAAGCATTTATTTATTAAACATTCCATTCATTATCATTTCCGGTATCTGAAAATTTATAAGAATTTGTTTCCATGTCTCTAATAAATTTGTTCTATTGAAAGTAGAAACTTGCTTTAGCTGCTTAAATTTAAACTCAAAGTTACAGTAATTGATATAAATTAATGATCAACCAAACATTGAATATCGGCACTCTATCCCAAGAGCAGTTTTCCTAAGCCAATGAATCAACAAATATGTGAGGTAAAGATTTAAATTATTATACAAAGTACTTTAAAATGAATTTTGTTTATATGAAACATTTAATTATGTTAATACTATTTAAATCCTCATTTTACTTTCTTTAACAGTTATTATTTATTATGAATGACACTGGCATTGTAATTCAGTGTTCATGACAAAAACACCTATCATTTAATTTTCATAAGATTTAGACTAGTCATTTGAAATGAATGGTTTATAATGGCAATTTTTAAAATGTGTTTACAGATTTTTTTCCCCACTTAACCAGGACTTAATATTAATAGTTATAAGCGTGTAGTATATGACAGAAATGTTGACCTTATATTATTGAAATTTTATGGTAAAAGTACCTTATTTATTGCGAGTAATAACATGGTGATAAACAGCTGAATGTCATTGTATGGCCTAACTGCTATCAGAGGAATTTGGGATAATAAAATTATAGTTAGGTGCAATCAAATAAAATTGTACCTGTTCAATTCTGTTTGCAAGAAAGTAGACAAATTATAAAAGAAACATATAATATAATGTATTTACATTTTTGTAACTGCATAAAACAATGCAAGTTTTGGATACTTTATAATTTATAATGGTTTTGATGTTCACCACTCAGTTAGTAGAAGTTGTAGATCTTCACATCGCATATGCCTTTTTGCATTTATATTGAATTTATTTATAAGTTTCTGATATTAAATTTAAATCCCATAATATTACATATTGTTTTACCTGTACAATCTTAAAATATTGTTTTTTTCTATTATAAAGATTCATTAATTAGTCAAGTATGATAATGTTTATAGAGTTCAAATTTCATGGAACATAGAATGTTCTTGTATATTTTCAGTGCATAGATAAGTTACCTAATAATGGTACCTATTTCTAATTAAGATTTTGTGTATTTAAATTTATGATGTAACAAAAAACATCTGATCATAGTTAAACACAGTGGTACCTTGGGTTACGAAGGCCTCAGGTCACAAAAAATTCGGGTTACGAACAAAAACTTCTAAAACAATTTTGTCTTGGGTAACGAACAGTGCCTCGGGTTAGGAACGAAGGTTATAAAGAGCAGGGTTTAACGTTGGGGGACCACAATGGAGAGCTCACTACAGATGAGTTTGTGTATCTTCAGAATGAACAGCTGGAAACATTAAAGGAGGATCAGTCATCTGATGATGAGGAGCAAGGGACTGTTTCTACTGGCAGGATTAAAAAAGTCAAAGACTTCATTGTGAACATCCAAACAAACTTGTTGCTAATAGGGCAGTAAACCTGATGCATGATAACGCGATGGCCCACTTCAGAAAGATTCTCCAAAATAAAATGAGTAAAACAGAGTAGGGTTAAACCTGAAAAAATAAACGCAACAAAACAGCGAACGTGTCGGCAGAAAGCCTTCGTCAGCGAACAAAACAACAGAAAAAACGGTATAAAAATAAAAATAAGAAATAGCACTTAGCTGGTAAGAAGTATCTGTGGGCAGCAATAGAAGTGTGCAATAGAAAGATTCTCCAACAAAGGAAGTGACAAATTTCTCTTGAAAGTTTCTTGGTGCAGAAAGATTCCCCGTTGGCTGCCAAGAAACAGCGACAAGAAACTCCTGAAACAAATGATTCAATAGCAAAGAAAGTAACACATTTCCTGTGATTTTTTTTTCTTGGTAAGAAACATAGACCAAATCTTTTTTTATTTTACATTTAATTTATTTGGTTGTTTTCTGTCTCTTTATTTAATACATGAATTTTTATTTTTAAGTAAATTATTATTTTATAATACTCAATTTTTAAATACTTTATATTATTTATAAACATGACTGATATTGTCAAATAATAAAGATGTATTTAAAAAAACTAGTGTTTTTTGTAAATATACATTCACTGTCACATTCACTGTCATACTAACACTAAGAGTGGGGCGGAGGGTGTATCACCTCCAGGCAACACTTTTTTGCTCTTTATTGAGGAGCTCATTTTCGACCAACTGCAGAGTCTTTTGCTGATTGGGAGTGTCAAAATTTTTGCCCGTCCTGGGCGACACTAAACCTATTTATGATTTATGCCACTATACATTAATTTTAGTAGGAATATTTAGAGCTATAAATACCATATTAATCATAATTTCATATTAAATTTTAACAATGTTATTACTGATTATTATAATTGATATAAACCATTGAAGTCAGTGCTGATGAGGAGGAAATAGATGCAAGATGGTGAAAGTGCAATTTTAAATTATTTAATTTTTTAAAGTTGATTTTTCCTGACTAAAGATGCTTTTTACCTTGGCCAAATCGTCCCAGGATCACTGTGATGTTATACTAAATGACTAATCTATAGTGAGGTGCCAATCATATACTGTATTGTATATTACGTACAGATACTTTTCCCCATACATTTATGGATAATGTATGCAGAAATGTGCTTAACATAACATAACACCCCCCCCCCTCTCAGCCGGTTGCCAGATGTCCATTATTTGAGCGGACAATAGTGGACATTTTTTTTTATTCAAAAGCTTTCTGATGAAATGGTACGTAATCTAAAGCTGTACTGTCTAAGAGAAGAAGGATCGGAGAATTGCATTTAGCCATTTTTTCATATGTCATGATAAGTTAGAATGAGGCAAAGATCGAATATCCATTGAACTCGATTCTCCGAAAAAATTATTAAATCATGCCGGTACTCAATTGTTTCACAAGACATTTAATACAAGTTTATAAAATTATTTACTATTTTTCTTAACTCGCATTGACCAATTTTTTTATATTATACTTTTTTCTTAGTTGGATAGGAATGTTTGGAACACTAAATAACGTATCATCATTTGAGGCTCAATGAGTACTAGTACTAGCCTCAATATGTCATCATCATGTCCCTTAGTCTTGGACCGTTGGGGCGCCACAGATGACATGTGAACTATCCTCCTTCATTCGTCTCTGTCTTCTGCACGTCTCACAGCATCGCCTAGTTTTAGTTCCGTCCACTCTTTGATGTTGTCTTCTCATCCTTTTCTTTGTCTTCCTCTTCTTCTCCCTTCTCTTGTGGTGCCCTGCATGATTTATTTGGCGAGCCCTTGTTTCTTTGTTACGTGGCCCTACCATTGTAGTTTGCGTTTTTTTTTACAGTCGCCATTAGGTCATCGTACTCCCCAATTCCCTGACGAACCCTTTCTTTCACTTGATCATTGGAGATATGGTCCTTACAGCAGATGCCAAAAATGCTTCTGAAGCATCTCATCTTCATCGCCTTTATTTTCCTTTCAAGATCGGCTGTTAATGTCCAGGATTCGCAGGCATACAGGAAAATGGAGAGGACTAGTGAGCGCATCAGCCTGATTTTGGTGCTGGGGGCTGTATTTTTGTCGTTCCAAATTTTTTTGAGCCTCTCTAGTGCTGTTGTGGTCTGGGCAATCCTGGACATCAGTTCTGGCTTGGGGCCTTCTTCTGAGACTATTGCTCCTAGGTATTTGAAGGTGTCTACAGTCTGTAGTCTTTCCTCCCCGACCTTAATTTCAGTGGCGATGCCGGTGGTGTTATTTGTCATCAGTTTTGTTTTTTTCTACACTGATTTGCATGCAATAGGACGATGAAGTCATGTCGAGGTGCTTAACTTGTTTGGCTAGCTCTTCTTCGTTCCCAGCCAGTCCGTCAATGTCATCTGCAAAGCGTAGGTTGGTGATTGTTATGCTCCCAATGCTGACTGTCCCTTCATGCGCTACCAGAGCATCAGACATAATTCTTTCTAGGAAGATGTTGAACAGGGTGGGGGAGAGAAAACAGCATTGTCGTACTCCAACCGTGGTTTTGAACCATTCTCCGATGTTGTTGTTGAAGAAGACTGCACTGGTGGCCTTATCATAGTTGTTGCATATCATTCTGGTTAGGTTTGTGTTGATGTTGTAGTGGCTCATGGTGGCCCATAGAGCAGCATGTCAAACCCTGTCGAATGCTTTCTTGAAATCCACAAAGACGTGTTGAGCATATGTTTCACATAGTATTCGGAGGTTTAGGATCTGCTCAGTAGTGCCCCGTCCTTGCCTGAAGCCCGCCTGTTCTTCAGCAATGATTCTGTCGGCATATGGTTTTAGTCGTTTCAATATGACCTTCAGGGGTGAAGTCAGGGGTCCCCCAGGGATCAGTGCTAGGCCCCTGTTTGTTCCTAGCATACATTAATGACCTACCCGAGAAACTGACATCCCAAGCAAGACTGTTCGCAGATGACACAGCGGTGTATAGGACGATTGCCAACAGATCTGACCAAGACCAGCTACAACAGGATCTCAATCTGTTAGCTGAGTGGGAGATGAGCTGAGACATGGAATTTCACCCTGCCAAGTGCCAGACGGCCATATACTTGAGCCAGTTTCCTCCGTAAAGTACCTGGGTGTTACCATTCAAAGAGAGGTCCGCTGGGTCGAGCATATTAACAATGTATGTAACCAAGCAAACAAGACCCTGTGGTTCTTAAGGCGTAATCTAAAGATTGGCAACTCCTGTGTGAAAGAGAGAGCCTATAAAGCCTTTGTCCGTCCGGTTTTAGATTATGCATCTTCCGTCTGGGACCCATTTACCCAGAAGAGCATTGACAGGTTGGAGGCGGTCCAGCGACGGGCAGCACGCTTTGTCCTAACCCGCTACAGGAATACCTCTAGTGTTGGCAGCATGCTGGAAACGCTAGGCTGGTCACCATTGGAGGAATGACGACGACAATCCAGGCTCTCCATTATGTACAAGAAAAATAATGGGCTGGTCCACTGTTCCAGTATTAAACAGAAACTCGTTCCTCTCCCCCATAGACAGCGACGAGGCCATGACCGGCAATTCAAGCTCACAACAGCAAGAAGCCAGTATAGGAGCTGCTCTTTCCTGCCCAAGACAATCAGGGACTGGAACAAGCTTTCAAAAGGAACATTTGTGTCTATTGCCTCAAGCCTTCAAAGACCCAGTGCATGATTCCCTCAAAAAGTGGCACTTGCAATCAGTGAAATGTCCTCATCAACACCAGGCACAGAAACATTGCAAATCCCCTCTACATGCATAGGAGCCAAAATGATCAATAAATTGATAGTGGGCCCTTAATATACAGAAGAAGAAGAGAAGAATAACACTAGGATCAGTCATGCCGTCAACTAGTCCACAAAACCCAGGGCAACAAATTGCCACCTTAATTAAAAGATAGATCTATGTTGATATGACTTGATGCCTCCTAAGGCTTAACCTAAAATGATCTTCTATTAGTATTAGTACGAGGGACACCCCCCGCCCCCCACGCCATTCTTTTTCCTGATGTGTTAAGTGATTTTTGGGATAGAACTCAAAGACCGCCAGAGGTGGCAATAAATCTAGCTACGCCACTGATACTTTTTGAACGTCAACGAGGATCACAATCAGTGACAATCGTATGAATTAAAAAAACACATTAAACGTTCGATATTTTTATGCTGCTAGATACTCTTTTATTTAGAAATAGGAAAATTCAAGCGATGAATCTTATGGCAATGAAAATTAATTATAGTATAACAAATAACAACACAGCAATATGGACGCATACACGATACCTAAGGCAGTAATCATCTTAAGTGGCAAGAGAAAATCTGGAAAAGATTACATTAGTGACCTAATTCTTCACAGGTAAACCGTTAGCGTTTTAAAATTATGGATGTAGAGTGAACAAGTTTTTTGTTAGTCGGCTTACTAAATTATGACGATAATGAGGCCTACGTCTCACTCTCTTACACTTGATTTGGTCGGATAAACCGTACTGTACTTGTACTTAGTCTTAGTTTTTAGTCTTAGTGACTTAGGCCTACACTCTTACACTTCAATCATTTACAGTATCTGTATTGAATTATGGCGTCACATTCCTACAATTAGGGATGTGTGCACTGTTGTTATGGACAACATCGCATGTCATGACTTTATAAGCTTAGTACATTCTCATGAGTTTACTTTATAATTTTGAACACCACATACAAATAATGGTAAGTTAAGTAATTATTCATGGGAAAGTTCAATAGAAGTAGTCCCGACCCAGTATCTGTATGGGGCGCATTGCCGATCATGACACACTGTGTATACCACATAGCCTTAGTTAAGTTAATGAAATAGCTTATTATTAGTTAATAGCAGTTACTGAAAATAATATAGAGAGATATGCTTATTTATTTATTGTACCAGTGTATAAATGCATTGTTGAAATTTCATTTTGAAATGAAAGTTATAGTCAGAATAAATCCTGAAAACAAAATTTGTTAAAAATTGTAATTAAAACACGAGCTATAGTCACTATAGCAGTGACAGCAGATTGACATGAACATCTAAACCGGTTCACAAAATGTATAGGTTTAGTCTATAGTAAAAAAAATTAAAAACATGCTCACACTTAAAAAATTCATAGCTATAAAATTGCTAAAGCTAGAAACTAAAAAGTTACTGAAGCACCTATTTTTAGCCTACTCACTTAGACTTAGATCTGATTTTGTTGTAAATGTCTACTTTATAGTAACTAATACTATTTACTAAACACTTCACATAGTATAATGCTAACAAGTTACTCTCACTCTAGAGTCAGGTGATAATAATTCAGTAAAGAAATATTTTTTTAAGAAACAAAAAGGCATTAAAGTAAAGGAGATGGAGCTTGGCTTTAACTTTAGTAGAGAATTAATAAATAGTAATAGTCCAAATATTATAAGTCTATACTCAACTCTCTAGGCAGTCTAGGCCTAGGGTATTAAAATAATGAATACCATATACTTGTTCTATAACCCATTCATTCATGACATAAGCCAACTCTTCCAAGTTTTTGTTGTTTGTGTAATTCATAGCAAGAACTGCAGGGGCAGTAAATGTTTGTTTAATTTGAATGAGATAATTAAATATATTTAAGGCAGTGTCTACATGTCTGTCGCGCCGGACGTATATCTCCCGCAATATTTGTCTGATGACCAAGTCACATGACCGCCGGAAGAATACTTTATCGAGATATTCATCCGACGACCAAGTCACATGACTGATGTAACAAAGTGGCGCGAGATATTTGTCCGTCAGCCTTATCACGTTACAAGGGCAGAGATCTAATTTGCAAATTTCATTGCAATCACACCTATTTCATTGTGCAAAATTAAAAACTACACTTATTGTTTGGGTTTTCAATGTAATCAAGGATTTATCAAGAAGGCAAAGTTTGCATGCATTCAAAACATTGATAGTTAAATACCGGGTATTTAAAAAAATATTTAGTACTTTTTTTCCATCTTTATATTTTTAAATTTACAGTTGTTCATACTGTTGCACAGTTTTTTGGGGGCTTTTTGTTCCTGCAGGTTGGCATGCTTGTGTTAGCTATTTATATATCATATGGTTGATACATTTGTTCTCAGAGAGCTGTCTTTGCGTTTTAAATTTTAGTTTTTGCAAGGCTACTAACTAAGGCACATATTCTGGTGAGGGTCTGAGATTACTCTCTTATGACCCCGGCTAGTAAATTGGCTATCAACTCCATCTGTTGAGCTGAGCCATACAACATTTCCCTCACAAAGGATCCTCCAACCGCCCTGGCTTCCCCCGGGAGATCTAGTGAGGGACATTCAGTCAACATGCAAGGCTACTAAATTCTTTGAAAGAATATCTATTTACCAATCTTCAATTTACTGGACAGCAGAAAAAGAGTCTTAAGCTCCTCTCCTATTTATTATTTTCAGTCTCACTTAAATTAATCTAATTCTTTATTTTTCATTTTCTAGATTAGGCACAAATAATTGTGCTATTCTCCGTTTATCTGGACCACTTAAGAAACAGTATGCCAAGGTATAGACGTTAAATTACAATATTTATATGATTATAATAATAAAAGAACCTTAAACATTAAAATAAAAGCCACGTAGAATACAAAATGTGAAGTACTAATTTTTCAAAATGTTTTAGGATCATAATCTTGACTATGAGCGGTTATTGGATGCCTCTGAATATAAAGAACAATTCCGTCAAGATATGATTTGTTGGGGTGAAGAAAAGAGAAATCAAGATCCTGGGTTTTTCTGCCGACTAGCTACAGAAAATGAAAGTTCTCAAAAGGAGATTTGGATTATAAGTGATGCAAGAAGACAGAGTGATGTAGAATATTTTAAAGAAAATTACAGAAAAGCTGCCTTAACAGTACGAGTTCATTCTAATATAGATGTCAGAGAACAAAGAGGATTTGTGTTTACCCAAGGTATGGTTTAATTACTTGTACCTTTTGTACTGTACCTTATGTTGTGAACTAAATTTAGGGTCGTGAATGTTTGGTATGGAAAAGATGTTTGTTGTGGAGAGTATTTGTGTAGCTGTTTCTATTTGCTTGGTATTTTGTGACGTATTTGGGTATGGGAAATGATGTTGTAAATGAGTGTTATGGTTTTGGATAGCAGTGATGGAGTAATTATATAATGGAGTGTTAGAATTTCAGAGTTGTTTGTTTAATAAAGAGTAAAGAGACATTTGACATGAATCAATGGTTTGTCAAGTAATTGAATTATCCCCTAGACAATGAAGCTATTGAACTGTGGTAATATCAAGATCTTAACACTGGAGTTTGTGATTTATATTGTGTTTGTACCCCCTGGACAACAGGGAGTCCACTGCCCTCAGTAAACGTACCTACTGTAGGAGTTGTTCATGTGCAAAGAAGGTAGATCCTAAAGGGTGGAAGTTATTAACGTTGGAAAGATCATAACACCTTAAATTCTAAATAATTTTATAGTTAATTTAAAAGGTGATCTTTTAAAATAATAAACATAAGATAAGATTAGATCTAGATATTTTTATTGATCCAAATAAATGGAAATTTGTTTTTTACATTCATCGTACATATTTCCTTCAGCCCTTGAAATGTTTGTTTGTGTTTTCCATTGTTCCTGTAGCAAGACATTCGGTGTGAAAGTGTGCGGTATGAATAACTCTTGCGTTCTTAAGTGAGAACAGTCTTGGATTGTCGATTGTCTTTAAATAGTTGTTTTGATCTTGCCATTTGTTTACAAGATTGTAGTCTGCATTGCACTGCCCTAGTTGGGACTCCACAATATTCCATCAGGGTTGCTGTCATACAATCCAGATAGATTGATGAATGTTTCTCTATTTTATAGGAAGACTTTACCTGATAATTTGAAGAAACATGGGATTCCATAGAAAATCTATTGGTCCATTGTTCAAGTTCACATCTCCAGAAATAAATTTGATTCTTGATTTAGTAATTTATATTGTCAGTGCTGTAACTTACATTCTCGATTCTGTGTCTATAATTGATTCAATTGACGCTGACTTACTGTTAACATATTTATTTTCAGGAATTGATGACGCCGAGTCTGAATGTGGTTTAGATGTTGGTGTTGATTGGGATATTATCATTCAAAACAATGGAGACCAGCAGGAGCTTGACGATGGCATAAACAAGCTTTTAGAACTAGTGTCTTCCTAACCCATGTAATAATGTAATCATTAGAAATTTATTTGATATTTTGCTTTAACTTTTAATGTGTGTATTCCCTTTCATTAATTTTGAGGGCTCTTTTTGAAGTATAACTACCGGTATAACTTTTTAAGGATGTGTCTCTAGAACTTGCAACAACCTTAAACTTAAAATTTACAAATGATTAAATCTAAGTATCTAGTCTTTCAGTAATAGCAACAACAGAAAATAGTGACTATATTTTGCTATATAATACATGTATTCTTGTTTTATTTTCCCGTATGTGGTGTCTGTAAATAAATAATCAATGGTATACTTTGAATTTCTTTCAGTTTAAGGATGATATTTTAATTATAGTTTTATGGTGTTTAGCATCCTTAAGACAAAAATAAAAGGTTGAGAACCTGTACCCGTATTTATTAAGACCTAATTATAGTTATAGTTAGATTCTTTAGGCATGTTATTGCCTAAGCCGGAACACCCTTGTGTTCATGACTGTCAGGTGCATTTCTTCTTTGTGGTCATGAGTCTGTGACTGCAATAGCTGCCCTCCTCTCGTTTGTCCTTTAGTTGAAATTGGTGTGGTGATTTATTTTTCTTTTCTGTTCCCTACCACACAAAAACGATCGGACAAATTTTAGAAAAATTCTGGCTTTCCTTTACTGATGTAAATATGTCTAGGCCCTTCCTTGTGGTGGGATATATAAAACGTAATAGACTGTAGCAGAGACAGACTTCAATAGACTACAAGAGATCATGCCTAGAAACTCCACATAGAGACTCAAAATTTCTTGACTGTGCATGTAAACATTTAACAAAACCTCTTCCTGTATCACTAAATTGTATCTTAATCCGTAATATACTAGAGCTTTAATTTATAATAGTTTAGGCTGCATTTTGTTTGAGAATTAATGTTATGTATTGTTTACCCATTGATAATAGATTCAAACTGTTTTGGTACACAGTATACGACAAGGCATTTAATTAAAAGAGAAATTAAGATACAAAGATTTTAATGTTATGTTTAGTCATGTAAACTTTTAAGTTGAATAATGGTTAGCAAAGTGTGTGATTAGAAGAGTTTTCAAAAGGTTAATAATGTATATTATTATTAATATTCAATGAAATTGACTAAATTAGAAACAACACTGTTTTACAATTTAGTGACTTCCTTTGGTTTGACATTGCATTTTGAACTTTTACAATAAAGTTTACTCAATTATAAATAGGGACCCTGCTGTAAGGGCCATGCTTGCATGGGTTTGGCTATTAATAGTATCCATTGGATTTTCTTGGTCTTTTTTATTGCTCTTTTTGCGTTAGGTGTTGTCTTATTTACAATTTTTTTTTCAACAGGTTTTCCTCTTGTATTTTTCTTCTCTATTCTTGGTGGCTTCTTCTACGTCAGTGCTGTTCAACCTTTATAACTACGTGGTCCAAACATAATTTTTTTTCTGCCACAACGAGGGCCGCAAATAACATCTCAAAAGAAAGATTTTATTTTACTTTTCCAGAAAATTATTCATATTATTAATACTTCTTACTTTATTCATTAAGAATCATATATCCTAGAACATTATCGGCTCATCAAGGCTATATTAATAAAAAAAAAAAAAGGAAAAAATAAGTGTAGCCAATTTTAATTATATATTTTGCTTTGAATTTGAATTGTAATTTTTTTAATTTGAGGTAGTTATCAGTAGTAGTAGTAGCATCTGTCCTCATTAGATTTTTGTAAAAGTTCACCAGTCAAAGCGTTACTTTTTTAGACTTTATATTATGTTGGTCATTACAGAGAATCCAGCTTCACGTCAGTAGGGTGCTTCCAAAAAAATGATCAAAATTTTGATAAACATTTTCAAAGTTGTGGAAATTCATCAGAAGAAACATAATCATCCAGAATTTATTTAACCACCATTCTAGATTTATTTATAAAAAAAAAAATACTTTCAAGAATCATTCCTACAGTCTCTCACAATTTCTCCCTGACTGAATTGCACTAACTATCAACACAGCTTGTATCCTGCTTTTGACTCATTGGATTTCGCTTACTCCGATATCTGAATACCAGGTACTTCTCCCCAATGTCACAACAATAAAGGATGGAAACACTCTCCCATACCTGGCTAGACTATCTGTTTAAATAACATGGTACCATAAATGGTTCACACTGCCCATCGTAGTCATTCAATTGTGACAAATTTAGTAGTCTTTTTCTGCTGAATTATTTTAGGGTTATCGCTTCTTCATCTATTTAAGAATTTTTGAAATTCCAGCGTTGTTCTAAAGATCCTTAAAGATATGTTCATGTTACTATTGTTATTGTTTAAGAATTGTTCTTTTTTTGCTATCTAAGCTGCATATTTGAAAATAGTCTTAAGACAGAATCTAAGGTCAAATCTGCTGAGTGTTTAATGAGTTTATTGAAAAGCAATGGTTGTCTTTTTTGTTCTGTATGTGAATGGTGCATTTTAAAGCCTTCCAACTTCCAATGGCTGAATTTTCAATTTGGGTTTAAACAGATTAACCCCAGATTTCTACTGTTTATGTTTTCATCAGATTCATGTGGACATCAAACATGCATCAGTTCTTGTTAAAACATTCACATTGTACAAAATTTTTTTAACAGCATTGTGAAAATTTATTTATAAATCTGAATAAATATATATCAATTGAAAACCAGGTTTTATTATTAATTACTCATTAGCACACCATTTTTAAATACATATTATTTTTTTGGACAGATTGTAAAAAATGTAAAGTGATATTATTTCAACTTGACAAGCAATTAAAATTTTTTTCATGTAAACAATGTACGATTTTCATGTGGTTTTGATTCCCATTAATCCCATGTGCAATAGTATGGCATGTCAATTTGTTGTATCAAATAAAAAATGGAAACTAAGTTCCCGGACATAAACAATATGAAATAGGGAAATACATTCAGTTGTAGAAATACCCTACAGAGATACATTCAATTGTGAAAATACGTAAGGTGCCACTCTATTGATCACAGAAAGAGAATTTTAATCAATGGATTATTATTTAAAAGACATTAGTGAAGATGAAGCAGTAAAGACACCTCAAGCTTAAATTTTTAAAAATGATTAAACTTTAAAATTATTTGATAATTGCAGCCAGTATTTTGAAAAATGAAAGTTAATAAATTGAAGTGAAAAGTCAAATTGGCAGATGCGAAATTTATAAGTTACAATTCAAATAACTTTAATCACCACTCAAGATTGGGAACAACCTAGCACAAATGTTAATACTATTTACACTTGCTGAAAACTGCTTCACACATTAGTATTTGAATAAAAAAATAATTTAAAAACTTGTATAAAAATACTTTTTATCAATGACAAGTTAAAATGCACGAAAAAGTAGAAAATAATTTAAAACTTCTTAAAACGCAAAGAAAGGCTGTCCAGAAGTGTGGATAAACACTCTATGAAGCAAGGATTTGAAATGAATGTAGACTTAACTAAAATATGTTCTATAATTATTCATTTTTGGAAATATTTTCTGCACAGACTTTAGGACTAAATGGTATCTATAAAAGTAGAATTATTTACTTTTTAAACATCAATTCCTTAAAAAAATCCTGGTCAAAGTGACTTTTAGGATAAACTATTTACTTGGGTATAAAAATAAAAAAAGTTACCCACCCACCCCTTCACTCAACCATGAAACTGACATGGTCAACCATGAGAATTAGGGTGACCATGTCAACAACGAGCGACAGTATCATTTTACTTCTGTTGACCCATGAGTAGATACGATGTTGACACAACACAGTTGCAATGAGACAATCATCACTGTTAAATTGACCACTTCACGAGAAAATGATTTACTGAGCGAAAATGTCAGTGTGTAAAAAATAGTAACGCTCCATCCTCACATCCACCCAAATAGAAAGAAAGTCTATTAAAAATAATCAGTGTACCATGGTTGGTGTTACACTAGGTATAAATCTTTGTCCATTGGTCAACATAACATTTATCACATACATCTTGAGGTTTGCATTATGGCCATCATTCTACATGTTCATGTTTCACCAAATTTTTATTCATATTTTGTTGTTGGTCTTGAAATTTTTCAGGGAGACTTAACCAGATTATAAATAACAGGGTTAGGGTTCAGTACAACAATAATCCAAGCTTTTAAAAAGTTAACCTGCTTACGTACAGTAATGTTGGAAATTCAGAGCATCAAAAAAACAGGTGGTTGAATCAGGTTTTTTCTTTTGTGAGTGAGAATTTTAACAGAACATGGTTTAAAATTAATTGATTCACATCTCTAAACACAACTAAAAAAAATTCTAAGTGCTCATGGGCACCACCATGACAATAACCTTTCACATGTCACCAGGTAAATGGTGACCTTTAGAGTTTAAACACATGTTTATATTTAGATGAAAGACTTTTTTTCCATAAATAATTGCATGCACAATACTTTGTGTGGTTTGAAATACAGGCATATTTTTTGTTAAGTTTTGACTAGTGCAGTAATTTTGTTTCCTTTCTTTCTATTTTTCCAGTAAACTAGTTTTGTAAGCTAAGTTATATTTTTATATTTAATTTAATGAATTGAAGATACCAGGATCACTATGGGATTTGAAAAATCCGGATGAAGATAAGTCCGGATTATTGACGTCTAACTGTATGTGACTTTTATAACTTAATATTATTTCCATTTAAATATGAACAGTTATAACATTAAAAAAAATATATTTTTAATAATCTTAACATTTCAGTGCAGAGGCAACATGTTGATCCCCTCATTAAAAAAACATGAATAATAATAAAGCTCATTTTTTTATCTGGAAAAAAATAAAGATACCGAAAATCTGTGTAAAAATGTGGAGTTCTCTGAATATATTCACAGATAAATAAAATTACTGAAATTATGCAGATAGAAATTAGTGAAAAATTAATGCATTGTCAATTGTTTATGGTCATTTAAATCCAACATACCTCAATGCATTAAACCATTCATATAATTTGACCACATCCAAAGTACCAACTGCAGCTTAGATTAAAATAAAGGGTAACATTTTAAAAGTGTTGCTCATGGGTTTGTCATATTTTTTCATTTTTTGTATACATGGAAACTTGTTCAAAAGTTAACCATTAGATTAAAATAGAATTAAGAGCTTAAACACATGACGGAAAGAATTTACATTATACATATATTATGTTAAAGCACAAATAAATAATCACTTTAAATTGTCTTGTTTAAAGAAAAAATTAGCTGTCCTGAAATAAGTTCAACGATACCCGGTAACTAAAACATAATAATATACTATACATTATTTGGATTTCTCTTTATGCTTCCTCTGTTTTCCTTTTTCTTGATTTGGTCTATCTGAAGGCACTGATGATGACTTTAGCGATTGTGGACTATCTGTGTCATTGTTGATTTCTGAAATTAACGGTTCCTTTTAATGTTAGGTATTTGTACATCTTCCACAGATGGCTTATTAAATGTTCATCATAACTTCAAGAAAAGAAAGACTTGCCTGATAAAAGATCAATAGGTTCTTCCAAGAGAGCATCTCGCTGACTCTGCGCTAGGTATCTGTAAAATATTTAATTTTTTGTTCATTCAAATTTTTTTTTTAGAATTAAAAGGAAGGAGTACATTAAGTAAATATATATATATATATACTAGTACTACCAGTACATATTGAACTGAAACGTTTTGATGCTTTATGCAATGGCTAAAGGCATATAAAGATTGTAAGTTCTATTGCTAATTAATAATTTACTTTAATTGACCCTAATGATATGCTGTATATTAGTACCGGCACTGGAAATGAAATTATTTAAAACAATATATGTTACACTTTGATAATCAATTATATGTTTCTTAAATATAATAGGAGCCAACAGGATAATTTTTTACTTATGTCCTCTGATTTTTAAAAGAAATGTAATATGTTCACCAGTGAATATTTTTTTCAAAAAATAATAACACAATTTTATAGAATATATCTATTTACCTCTGAAGCTTAGATGAAATAAAACCAAAACCTCCACAACCTACAACTATTAACACTTGTAGGATGGCATACTGCAATGAAACAATATTCAATAATTTCTTTTTTAAATATTACCATCAGGAGGGATTTACAAGAGTATGAAAAAGTATACAGCAAAAATGCAGTCATGAAAGTAAACATAGTGAAGCTTACCTGCTTTTACAACATGGATGTGGCTTATAGACCATAGAAAATAAAACGTTGCAATATTTAGTAAATATTAACTAAGTCTCTTTATATTTATTTAGTGAAATCTAATTCTTAGCTACAAATAAATTTATTTAAAATCTGATAAGTTTAGGAAAAGTTTTATTGCTAATCAATAACCCCATAATGTGAATTTTTCTATAGCGTCAAGCCATTTTTAGCATTTTCTTATGCTTGTCAAAATCCCATACTAAATTAATTCAGAGACCCTAACAATGTATACATTTTCTGAAAGTATACTGGACAAGGTATCTTATGGTAAGAAAAGAATTTAATTTTATATTGACCTTGACAGAATAAGTAAATTTCACTACTCAACTTCAGAATTCAACGCAACATAACACTCAATAAATTGTTCAAACTATCATATAATAAAGGTTTAGAGATACAAGAACTAGAAGCAATATTATTTCAGAAAATTTCAAGTTATAGGTACCCGGTATTTATATTTGAAAATTGTAATATTGGTGAATGGTTTTCTTCTTCTTCTATATCTTAAGGGCCCACGATCAATTTATTGATCATTTTGGCTCCTATGCATGTAGATGGGATTTGCAATGTTTCTGTTACTGGTGGTGATGAGGAAATTATGCACTAGGGGTTTGAAGGCTTGAGGCAATAGACACAAATGTGTCTAGTGTTGTCGCCTCAACTGTTCCTTTTGAAAGATGGTTCCAGTCCCTGATTGTCTTGGGCAGGAATGAGCAGCTCCTATACTGGCTTCTTGCTGGTATGAGCCTGAATTGCCTGTCATGGCCTCGTCGCTGTCTATGGGGGAGAGGGACGAGTTTCTGTTTAATACTGGAACAGTGGACCAGCCCATTATTTATCTTGTACATCATGGAGAGCCTGGATTGTCGTCGTCGTTTCTCCAATGGTGACCAGCCTAGTGTTTCTAGCATGCTGCCAACACTAGAGGTATTCCTGTAGCGGTTTAGGACAAAGCGTGCTGCTCGTCGCTGGACCGCCTCCAACCTGTCAATGCTCTTCTGGGTAAATGGGTCCCAGACTGAAGATGCATAATCTAAAATCGGACGGATAAAGGCTTTATATGCTCTTTCTTTCACACAGGAGTTGCCAATCTTTAGATTTCGCCTTAAGAACCCCAAGGCTTGGTTTGCTTGGTTACATACATTGTTAATATGCTCGTCCCAGCGGACCTCTCTTTGAATGGTAACACCCAGGTACTTTACGGAGGAAACTTGCTCAAGAATATGGCCGTGCAGTTCGTATTGGTAGTGTAGAGGAGTACAACTTCTAGAGATTGATAGTGTCTGGCACTTGGCAGGGTGAAATTCCATGTCCCAGCTCATCTCCCACTCAGCTAACAGATTGAGATCCTGTTGTAGCTGGTCCTGGTCAGATCTGTTGGCGATCGTCCTATACACTGCTGTGTCATCTGCGAACAGTCTTGCCTGTGATGTCAGTTTCTCCGGTAGGTCATTAATGTATGCTAGGAACAAACAGGGGCCCAGGATTGATCCCTAGGGGACCCATGACTTCACATTGACAAAAGAGGAGCTTGTACCGTCCACCACTACTGCTTGGCGTCGGTGGCTGAGGAAGCTAGAGATCCATGTTTTAGTGGTGCCTTGAATCCCATATATCTGGAGTTTGTGTAGAAGCAAACTATGATTCACCCGGTCAAATGCTTTTGCGAAGTCCATTACCAGCACGTCAGTCTGCTTGTGGTTCTCCAGATTGGTCATCAAGTCTTCTACAAATTCGAGAAGCTGGGTCTCACATGACCTATTGACTCGGAAGCCATGTTGACAGTCATTGAGTATATTTTGGCTTTCAAGATGCTTCATGACAGTGCTTACGATTATGTGCTCCAACAGTTTGCAGACGACGCTAGTGAGGGATATCGGACGATAGTTGGCAGGGTCGGAATGCTCCCCTTTCTTGTAGATTGGAGTGACATGCGCTGTTCTCCAGTCTGCTGGAACATTTCCTGTGCATAGTGACGATTGGAAGAGGATTGTCAGTGCAGGAGCGATTTCTTTGGCTAATTCTTTGAGCACTCGTGGTTTAATGTTGTCAGGACCACATGCTTTGTAAGGGTTAATGGTATTGAGGAGGGCAAACACACCTTGTTCTGATATCTGGATATCTCCCATGATAGGATAGGCTCTGTTCATCATTTTGGTCTTCAGAAGGAACTCAGTCTCAGAGTACTCTCTACCGTCACCAAAGACCGACTGGAACTGCTGATTGAGTATCTCCGCCTGTGCTTTTGGGTCAGATGTCAATTGGCCATCCCACCTCAAGGGGGAAACTCCAGCGTTTGAGGACTTTTGGTGTTTCACATAGCTCCAGAAGCGCTTGTTCTTGACATCTTTGGTCGGGGTGTCTTCCTCTGAGAAGATGCCGTTCATGTAGTTCCAATACGATCTACGCAATAAGCGTTGAATGGTTCGGCGGAGTCTCAGTACCTCCTCTCTCAGTTCCATCGAGCCATTTTTCTTCATGCGTTTGTATTGGCGGTCTCTCCTGTGGATGAGCCTACGGATTTCAGCCGTGACCCATGGCTGATTTATCCTAGGTTTGGTGATTTGGTGTGGTATAAATTTCTTCACTGCATCAGTGATTGTAGTCTTGAACTTCACCCACAGCTCGTCTGTTGTCGCTGTACCTTGAATCACCTTCATGTTTGAGCTTAGCTCTGTGGTTGCAATCCTTAGGCCATCCCAGTCTGCCTTGGCATAAATTGGGATTTCTCGAATGATTTGTTTCATTTTTAGTGTGTTGACCTGAAATTCACAATAAGGAATGTTGTGGTCCGAAATCCCGGGGATGACCTCAACTTTTTGGACACGATGTGGACAATTGGTGAGGAGTAGGTCAAGAGTGTTTTCCCCCCTCGTGGGTTCTTTAACCAGCTGTTCCAGACCATGGTTGTTAATTATCTCCATGAATTCTGAGTGTAGAACAGGGTATGGGGACTTGGGCTTCAAGGCAGGAATCTGCCAATTCCAACCAGGAAAGTTAAAATCCCCCCCTATAAGGAGAAAAGCGTTTTTTGACTGTGTTGCTCTGTGAAGCGATACCTCGAACCTCCTCAGGCTTGGTTCATCTGCTGTGTTTGGTCGGTAATAGGCACAAACGTAAAGTGTGCGTCTACCCTTTAGTTTCAATTTTACCCACAGGATCTCGCAGTCGTCAACATCGAGTTCTGGAACAGCGTGGCAGTCCAAGTTGTGATGGACTGCAACAAGCACTCCTCCTCCTCTGTCTTTTCTGTCTCGACGAAATACTTTGTATATATCTGGTACAACCTCTGCGTTTGCTATGGAGGGATTCAGCCATGTTTCTGAGCCCAAGATGATGTCGGGTTTTAGGCTGTTAATTAGGTTAGCTATCTCTACTCGCTTACCACTTGCAGACTGGAAGTTTACATTTAATATGCGCAATGGCCTGTGTCTCCATTTGTCTTGTTGACTGCAGCGCATAGGAGTAGAGCAGTGTGGTGGTTGAAAACTTCGAATGTCTCTTGGTGTGGAGATTGAGTGGTTCAGAGAGAAATCTGGGAAGGTAGAGTCTGTCCCTGCACTATGTGGGTCAAACACAGACTGGTTAATCTGGCAGCCGCAGACAGTACAGTGCCATGGCACGTCAGAATTTTTAGCATGTTGGTTGTAATTAGAAGTGTCGATGCTTTGGCATTGACGATGGAACCATTGCCCACATTGTTCACAGGCAACGCCTCTGTCCTCCACATGTACAACATGGTCACATGCTCCGCAGATCCATGATGACTGGGATTTGGAACTTGATGGGGTATGCAAGGGAGAACCAGCACTAGTAGTAACGTTCGGTCCAGGGTTGGGTTCAGGAGAGTACGAATTTGCCAGGAGGATGCAGGCCAGATACAATAGTACCAGTTTTTGACGGCCTAAGGGCCTCTGAGTAGAGCATGATCGGGATGCTCTATGTAAAATGTCTATAAACACACAGTGAGCAGTACCAGCTATGCGGAAAACTGTCTTCCTACTGAAGTCCAAATTGTCAAATATAAGGCCTATTTCTGGTCTCTCGGCATCAAAAATGAACAATTTATTTACCAGAGCCGTTACCACAATTGTATATAGTGTAATATTGTATTTGAACATACCACAAGTCACTCCGTGTGTTTCAGTCTGAGAGCACAGACAGCAATAGAGTTTTGCTACGCTTCAAGTAAGACAGGAAGTGGTAACAAAAATGGCGTCGAATATCAACAATGCAGTACAAACCCCGAAATCACATCATTAACCAAGCATTTTGAAGACAGTGACTTTTGGCTCATCCCTTGACCAGCAATGGTGACATTTTAGATTATACATCACAGTTTGTTGAGGATTTACTTGACTAATAATGTCATAGTCAAAGAAATATTCCTCATAAAAAAACATGTACACTAATCCCATCTAACCGGAAGTTTTCATTCACTAGCTTCCCATTTCTGTCACACAAAATCCAAGGGGGAAAGCATGAAATTAGTTCAAAAAGTCCTTTCGTTTGAAATGATTAAAATCCTTTTTGTAATTAATACATTAGAAAATACACAAACATAAAAGACATTGAATCTTTTTAAGGTAGGTCTTAGGGATACAGTCACTGTCTGTTCTGTTTGATTTCCACTTTTACCCAAACAAATTTGTCTGTAACAATACAACTAAGCTTAGGGCTAAAATTGTCAATATCTGATTCTTATAGCGCCATCACAGCTAGAGCTAATACTGTCATTACTAGCACATGAAATATCTGTGAAATGATTCCATTCATTTTAAATATGTTAGAAATCATTGCAATAAAGAAAGTCTATGTTGATTTTGCAATCTAGAGGGGTCCCTCTCCAGCATCAGACATTATGGCAATCAAAAAAATTGAGAAAATTTCACAGCCTATACTATTAATAAAAAAAAGCCCTGATAAAGCACCTTAACACACAGACAGAAACATAAATAGTAAGCAAACTCATTTGTATAGAAAGATTTCCACTTAACCATTATACAATAAATCATTCACATTTTTAATGACAATTTTGCTTGCGGCTATGACACCACAGAAGGTGCAGATGATCAGCTATTATGGCAGTTATAGGGATAAAGGATTATTAAATAGAGCAGAAATAGTTTAATTAAAAAGAATATTTAAACAAAAAATGTCTTCACAATTGTTCATCATTAAAATTTCTTACATGTATTGAAGGTTGTACAGCAACAAACTGATCAGCAGCTACTATTAAAGCACCAACTGCAAGGCCAATACATGTATACACTATAGGCTTGTGGGTAGCATCTGTAAAGTTAATAGCATTTAATAGCTTAACTTTAGCGTGAAAACAAGAAAATTTGAAAATGAAATCCTGCAATTAAATAACTATTAATAACTAAAATTAAAGCTTGTGAAATAATTGCAGAATATTCTGAAAGTTTGAAATGTCTCATTTAAATTCATTGTTAAAGTTATATAATTAAAACATGTTATTTGTCAATTTCTGGATGAGCAGCATGTGTTTATGTTGACGCTAATTTACCAGGAAACTTTTTATCTCAAAATGGTCCACAACATTTAATTTCTGAATAACTTTTAATAGAAAGGCTGAATTTATCCTACCCGAGCTTTGCTTCCCTAACTTTTTTCAACAACTTGTTGAGGTGGCATAGTTATGGAGTTCATTCAGTAATATGTCTTGTGCAAGAAATTTTCAGTTTGGCACATGATTTGAACCACAGAATACCTTACTTAGTTATATCATCCCATTGACTTAAAGGAACAAACCTCTTTTGTCCTTTTCAATTTCTTTATTAGTCTTTGCTATGGCAGCTGCTATTCCTTCAATATTTGGATCACGAATCAGTGCTTGCTATGAATGAGTAAATAATACATTTATTAAATAATTAGTGTATGAATTCTAACAATTTAAAACTTAAATAAATGTTTCAACTTCCTGAATGGGTGGTAACAACTAAATCAATTTTTTGAAATAAGAGATTAAGTGTTTATGAGCAACTATCAGTACTGTTTCACTGACCTTGTAGGACACTAATGCTTTATTATAATGCCCAGCTTTGACTTCTATTTCTGCTTTTCTGAAATATCCCTAAACAATTTTTTTTTAAAGTGAAAAAGATTATATATATTAAAAAAAAATTAATTTGAAAATGCATATTTTAATTTTTAAAATACACAATTTAATTTTTATAATACGTACTGCATTGTTACAGCAGTGTAATCAAAGTTTTTTTTATATGTAAGTAATTATTTAAATTTCTTAAAATCTCAAGAATGAAATTTACTGGTAATGTATTAAAAAGGGACATAAATTTACAGACTTTGGGCCAACTAGGTTCCAGTTTGATTGCTTTCTGAGCATCTTCCATGGCTAGAAACAGCTGATCAATCTTAAGAAAGGCTAATGACCTATTACTATAAAGAACTGCAGTGTTTGGCTCATGTTTAATAGCTTCAGTGTAGTGAAAGACTGCTTCTGTGTATTTTCCCTCTTTTACACATTTGTTTCCTTCTTCTTTACACTGTTCTGCCTGTTAAATGGGACAATTTTATCAACATCTTGATCAAACAATATTATAAGAATTTTGGTATCATTGAACAAAATTCATGTTTATTAAACACCAAACAAATAGCAGCCTTATGGAGCAATGGTAGCATGTCTATCTTAAACTAAAAGGTAAATGGTTTGAGGCTATGGTCAAAAAGCAGCATGAAATAGTCTCATCAACCCTCAAAGGAACTGACTTTTGGGGAAAAGATTTAAAGACAGCAGCACATTTGACATGGAATAAAAATAATGTCTCTCTATCCCAACAAAAAAAATAAAAAATTGGATAAACTGTAAATAACAACAAAATTGTTAGAGATCTAAATAAATAAATTTTTTAATAACAACAGCAAAATTTAGTTAATATTCTCTTACTTCTTACAGCAGGTCATATTCTAAAAATGTATATTTTAGGAGGTTAGCTTTGATGTATGTCTAAAAACAACCAGACAAACTGAGATAAGAATAACAGCCAGCCCTGTGTGTTATATTCTTGACAGGGATAGGGTTTGAATCGAAGGAATGGACTTTTCTCCATTTCTAAAGTGTCTCATAATTACATCATGACAACGATTGATTAGAACCAAATAATAGTTTATATTGATTTATTTATTTACAAGTAAATTAAAATTGATTTATTTACATGTAAATTAAAATATTCAGTTCACATGTAGGACTAGGAGAAAATCCACATTTTCCTTTATCTCAAAGCTGTACAGACGGAGGGAAGTGGATTGAGACTGAGAGGTTGGGAGATGGATAAAGGAAGTGGTCACTTGAATTAGAGGTGGATTGCAGAGATAGGAGCTGAATTGAGCGATTAGTGGGAGCTGGTTTTAGATAGTAGGAGGGTGGGGGAGGGGTTGGATTGATGAGAGATTGAGAATCAGAATTGGATGGGAGGTGGGTGGGGGAATAACAAACTCAAAAAAATCTTTAAAACCCTTATGTTATATTGTTGATACAGTATAAATATACATGCTTAAAATTAAGTCAGAGATTGGGTGGATTTACAGGGTGGGAGGTAAGTTGAGAGGATTGGTTGTGGATGAAAATGAAAGGCGTGTGGTGAGTTGATGAAGTGGGTCAGGGTATGAGTTGGGCTGGATGAAGGTGGTGAGGGAGGATGAAGAAGGTGAGTGTTGGTTGAATAGATAGATTTGGAAGTGGCAGGAGAGTTCTGAAGTGGATAAAGACACTAGAGAGGTTGTTGTATGTGGTGAGATGGATTAGGAGAATGACAAATCCAAAATTAACAGAAAATAACTAACATGCAATTAAATATTACTTATAAGACTAAGTTCTTCTTAGATTTGGCTTTAAAATATCTCACTACGCTCAGGCAGGCGCTATACTATGACTTTTATTAGTATATAATATATAGAAAAGATAATTAACTAGGCTAGTCTAGAGCCTAATAAAGGCACTCCAATACTCAAGCTGCGGGCCGTAGGAAAATGCGGGCTGCGCAACACCGATCACTGTGATCAGCTGGCGATAACCCATTTCAGTAGATGTTGGGATTTAGCGCTGTTTTGTGTCATTTCTTAAAGTAGATGAACTTCCATATTTTAATTCAAATCGACAGTGCATGACAGTTACAAGGGTATAAACAAAGTAGAAATCCTAAAACACTGAGACGATCAGTTGGAAAGTGGATGTTGGGTACATGATTTCGTTGTCCTTTAAAATTATTTTTTTTTAAATAGTTGTTTAACTTAGAAATTACTTCATTTCATAGTTTATATATTATAAAAACAGAATCACTTGCTTCAAAAGAGTACTGATTGTTGCTGGGCTTAATGATTGCTTCTGAAATGTGACTAAAAGTTAAGTTTAAGGCAGCTAAATGGATGCCATTTTTTCCCACTCCATCTATTGGAAGAAGTAAATCTCTAACAGTGGTTATTATTACTAGAAATGTTTTTGAAACAGGTTAATAAATATTTCCTGTATTATGACATAGTAGTTTGATTATATAAATGTGCACTTTTAAAATAGATTTTTAACAATGGTTTCACTTAAGGCCTTATATTGTTCATACATAAGAGTAGGCTTTGGATCAAAAATATATAAATGATGTATAGGCTAATAAGAGTGAGGTGACATGAAAAGAAATTTAGATAGCCTCTAGTCCTATATTATTAACAATTATAAATGTACATAAACTAAAGAACATTGTGTAACCTGTTTAATTGGTTTTTATATTATATATATATTCCTAATTAGTAGTCATAAACTCTTTTTTTATTTTTTAGAGTTACATAGTTAAGTCATCATACCTTGTGATTGTGCTCTGTTTTGGTAAATTTTAGATCTTGTCTCTGAACTTTTAGTCTTATAAAATGGTTATGGCTGATGTTAAAAAAAGAATTTAAGTTTTTGCAAATTTTTAATTTTGCTCAGCATGCCTCACAAAGCGTTACAGGAATGGCTTTGCTGTACACCTGTATTACAGCAATGGAAAGCATATGTCAAATACTGCAAGAATACTTTCTCATTGCTTCATCCAAATATTGATTCAGTCACTATCTATTTGATATTTGTACAGAAAATTTCATTGCAGTGGCGTTATTAGCTCAAAAGTTATGTGTTTAAATGTAAAAATGTCTTGACCGAGGTAGCTTTTCATGAAATGTTTATTTTTAATATTGCATAAACTGATCTGCATTATATTTATTTATTAATTTGCCTTAATTTCAGATAGACATTAAGTATTTGTACTGAAAATTTTATAGCAATAGCTTTATTGGTTTAATAATTATGTAATTTTGTGTCTTTATCCATGCCATATGCTCATAAAATCATATTTCATAAAATATAATAAGTTAATTCACAATTCATGTGTTTTGTTTCATTAAACACTGTATTGTAAATGTCTCCTCCAAATATGAGCACTCTAACTTAATAAGCCACATACACACAAAAAATAGTAGAAAAAGAGGGTCCATTACTGCCATCTGAGCCATAGTGTGTGTCTGTGTAGGATTCTCTCCGGGTTGTTTATCTTTGTGTTGTTGCTAGAGTTAACTTTTCCTTAATGCATCGATGATTGAATTAAAATTTTATTGGATGGTTAATTATAATATTTAAATTTTCCTGCATTTAGGAAAATTGGTTGAATTATTGTGTTGTATTGATTTTCTGACAACTTTTGGGTTTTATTTTTGGTGTGTAAAAGTGTATTTTAAAATAATTTTGTATTGTTTTTCTTCATTTTTACAGTTTTCTTACCAAAGTATGTAACTGTAGCCACACACATGTTTTAGATGAGGGAAACAAGCACGTACCAGCTGAAATTATGGCAGGGAAGGGGGCAACCCCAGGTCGTTGACACTTCTTGCCAAATATCTAGATAACTATATGGATACAATAAAATAGCTATGTTCACCACAAAATTTATGTACCGGCAGAAATATTGTCATTAAATTATATAAATTTTTGAACTATTTTCTTTTCTCTGGGTAAATAGCTAAACCAGCACATTCTCTTCCTTTCCCCTCCCCATTTTTTTAGCAGATGTGTGTTTATTTAACATGGCCGCCACCTTGGTTGCCATGACCTTCGACGAGTCAAAGCAACCAAGGTGGTGGCCGTGGGAAACATCAGAGCATGGATAGCATAAATGGTAAAAGTGCAGTTCAGGTGCATATATTATTTATTAACGCATTTTGCATTTTCTCATGTAAACTTACGTGTATTCTTTAATAATTAAATACAGGGAGTTATAGTTAACTAATACTGAATTATACAGCGCCTTTTTTCTTTTTATTTGATTTCTGAAGCGTCTTTAAACATCCCCCAACCAAAGTTACATAGCTCCATTTGTTTTGTATTTCTTTTTTCACCCAAAACGCATAACTACTACAAAATAGATTTCAAAGGCCCCCTCAGTGCACCCAGTGGTTCCCAGAATATAAGCTGCATCACCTGGTGACCTTGTTGCCCCCGAGCAGGGCCATGAGAATGTGATGAAGAGCAACAGGCGCCAAAATCAGGGGGTGCCAAAATTATCTTTGGAAAGGACCTTTATAGTGAATTTAACTATAAAATCCCATTTACTTCACAAAATAGTCCTGGTAACGCAATCTCATCAGTTAACAGGACCTAATTGGGATCCTATCGGGAAACGGGATCCCACCAGAAAACAGGATCCCACCGATATCGGGAACCGGTTACCCACTGGTATCTGGATCCCACGGGGACCGGAATCCCACCATGATAGGGATCTCACCGGAAACGGGATCCCAATGGATCAGGATCTCATAGGGATTGGGATACCATCGGGATTCCACCGGAAATGGGATCCCACCGGAAATGGGATCCCACCGGAAATGGGATCTCACCGGGATTGGGATTGGGGCAACTCTGGTTATATTTGATAGCAAATTTATAAAATAAATACAACATTTATTTTAACCAAGACAGAAGTGTTATCCTTGATTTAACCCCAATGGCTCCGTAAAAGACAAAAGAATCACGAAAATATACTTTTTTTTCATCTCGTAAAATTTGTTAAATTGTGTTGTATTCCAATAAAAAGATGGTATTTTACTTTTCAAATACTTTTATAAAGAATTAACATAAGTTGAAATACGAAATTCAAACAGAAATAACATATGCACCTGAACTGCACTTTTACAGCATAAATTAACCAAAAAGAGTAATAATTCTAAACCCGAATTAGATCACAGTTTTTACAATTAAATACAAAGCTAAATAATAGTAAATGGTGGTTTAAAATAAATCGCTAAAAAATTCATTACTTTTCTCCTTAGTGATAGAAATAGAAAGATAATCTTGGTGTTATTGAAAAGCTTAAAGCCAGATCTTTCCAATGATTCTGAATGATATGCTCTTTGTATATGTCAGAAGATGTAAATAAAAATGTATATGGACATTTGAGTTGGAGTGCCTACGCCACGGCACGGCCTACCTGTACACTGTATTGTACAGATCTAACATTAAACTTAGAGACTTAGGCTACTTACTACTTAGTGACTTAGACTTTTAGAGTAGGCCCCAGTAGTTTAAATGAATGTAAAATAATAATTAATCAGCTCGATCATTTATTTTATCATTAACAGTCCCTACAGTGATTGGCTCATAAAAACTTTTGAGGCATCATCTTTTTTTTTACTAAAGTAAAGTATTGTTATGGGGCATCTTCTTACTTTAGTTTTCATCGTGCTTTTTCTTGGTCAGTCAGACTACTCAGAATATTCCCTTTCGTTTTGTTTTTTGACATCATAAGCGATCTCCCCCGAAGTGACTCCGTTTAGGTGCAGCTAACTTGTTTTTAGAGCTGTGTATTTCTAAGCAACAATGCCACTTTATCAACACTGCCTTTTATCAACCCAACCCTGCGGGGCGGGGTGTGGGCAGTCTGTCTAGGGTGGCACATTGAGGGGTGGAATGTTTGGCCAACTGCAGAGTTTTTTTTTGTTCTGCTTCTGGTAATGTTTCGTTGCTGCATCCATGTACTGTCATCTTTGCAACGGTTGGGGCGGCGCTAAACCTACTAAGCCATTGACGATAACCTAACGTTTGTAAGCATTTTTGTCAAAGCTGGAGTGAAAAAAACTTATTCTTAAAGCTGCCGACACTATTAATAGTGTATGAGAGATTATCTCGTAGTATTATCTCTTAGTATCACGAAACTTCTTAAAGCTTATCTTGTGATATTGCTGGTAAGAGTGTGCTTTTAAACCACTGCTCTTCTTGTTCAAAGCCATTGGTTTTCAAAGTGAACGGTACCGCACGGGGGGAGGGGGGCTAAGGGGCACTGAAAGGCTTAGCAAAGAAATGGCTTAGAAATAAGAACATAATGAAATTTTTGCGAACGGGTGGTCCATTAATTATGTCAACAAAATAGGAGGATGGGTTTGGAAATGTTTGACAATTGTTGACAAGGGGGGGGGTGGAAGGGGGGGGGGTAGATTAGACGTCAACAATAATCTTTTCTCTATTAAATTTTTAAATTATTTTAAAATAGTCAATATTAAAAATTGACTGATTATTAAATCATTTTAACAAATTTAATGAGTATAAATCAAAATAATTATATAATTTTTTAGGCTTTCAACAATATAAGTATAAGATTTATTTAATATGTGTCTGTCTGTGCACTGCTAATGGCTGGTCAGAATGTTAGCACATTTAGTTAGTGCAAGATAAGTCAAAAGTTGGCCTCTCTTCGCCTGTAGATTCTGTTTGTCAAGGTTCAAGTGTCATGTGCAGTCAAGGTAAATGATATATAGAGTAGAAATACGATATTTTGAGAAATAGGGGAAAGTAAATTGAGTAACAATAATAACATCGCTGCTTGAACGGCTTTGCAAAATCTGTAAAATCTATTTTGCATCACAAGTCATGTTGAAATAGCAAGTTCAACAGCACCAACAATGCATAAGAAGTTACCACCTGCTCCTCAACAAAAAATGATTTGACTAATGCAAGTAGCTGCAAGGAGACAGAGAGAGCTTATTTCTATGACAATTATTGCACACACTGACAATGCTTCTATTTTAAGTGCTGAATAGTTAGATGAGGATGATTTTGACATCTCTGTTATATCCGTTCCGCTAGATGAAAATGATAAATCAGCTACTATATCAATTGTTACGATAGAGAAACACCTGGCTACTCCATGGGAAGATGATAGTAGCTAGAAACTATACTACAATTGTCAGCAATACTGACAATAATCATATTCATTCTTCCACAAACAATGATATTTAGTCTTTAACAACCTTTTCATTGATAATGCATCATAAAATTTAAGGGACCGTCCATAAATTACATCACGCTCCAGAAGGGGGGGGGGAGGGGGTGTAAGAAAGTGTGACAGTTTGTGACAGGGGGGAGGGGGTCAGATCGGTGTTGCGCAGCCCACATTTTCCTACGGCCCGCAGCTTGAGTGTTGGAGTGCCTTTATTAGGCTCTAGACTAGCCTAGTTAATTATCTTTTCTATATATTATATACTAATAAAAGTCATAGTATAGCGCCTGCCTGAGCGTAGTGAGATATTTTAAAGCCTAATCTAAGAAGAACTTAGTCTTATAAGTAATATTTAATTGCATGTTAGTTATTTTCTGTTAATTTTGGATTTGTCATTCTCCTAATCCATCTCACCACATACAACAACCTCTCTAGTGTCTTTATCCACTTCAGAACTCTCCTGCCACTTCCAAATCTATCTATTCAACCAACACTCACCTTCTTCATCCTCCCTCACCACCTTCATCCAGCCCAACTCATACCCTGACCCACTTCATCAACTCACCACACGCCTTTCATTTTCATCCACAACCAATCCTCTCAACTTACCTCCCACCCTGTAAATCCACCCAATCTCTGACTTAATTTTAAGCATGTATATTTATACTGTATCAACAATATAACATAAGGGTTTTAAAGATTTTTTTGAGTTTGTTATTCCCCCACCCACCTCCCATCCAATTCTGATTCTCAATCTCTCATC
>CAXITT010000053.1:1947823-1969334 GCA_964033795.1 Lymnaea stagnalis | reverse complement strand
AAATCTATAATTTACCACATTTAAAACAAACGCAACACTACAAAAACTAATTACTAGCATACAATTGCAAAGTCTTTCTAGCCATTTCAACCCCAATATTAATAGCCTACATCCAACAATAATTTTTCACCAGTCTAGATCTAATGCATTATATGATTATTCGCAGATTTCGGTCTGCCGATAACGCTAAACATTATTCACAGAGCTGTGTGGATAACGCTCGCCGTTATTCACAGATTTCGGTCTGCCGATAACGCTAAACGTTATTCACAGAGCTGTGTGAATAACGCTTCCCATAAAAATCTGCTTACCGTTTCATCAAATGCACTTTTACACACTTTATTGCTGGTTCCACCAAAAATAAAATGCATAAGTTATCAGAATTATCAATACCGGTACCCATTCCAAAATGCCTGCCTCGGTTCAAATATAATAATTAACCCACCTAGTGGAATATTAATTTAAAACATTACTTCAGCATATTGATATTTAAAAAAAAAAAAGAATTTAACTCATGTAAAAATCCAAGAAGAAACAAAAGGGCAATAATCCTACCTACACAGAAACTTGAAGATTGCGTAAATTGACCAAAATTTCAGTAAAATAAGTTATAATAAGTTAAGATTTCCAATCTCAACCTGTGATTAGTCTGAACCAGGGTCATGAAGCAGCGTTTTTATTGTGAAATTGCATCTGACCATCTTTGGTAGGGTTGCATCAATAAATCAGCAGATAATCAGTAATCTTTTTTTTTTCTTTTTACCAATTTATCAGCTTTATCTATATTGCTAATTGGCCTTATTATTAGAAAATAATGCGATGGTCTAGGGTGAGTTGAGCCCTAGGAATAGGAATAATTGTGGCTTCCGTTGGCTCAATTTGTTATTGTAGCATTGGACAAGCGCTATAGCGGCATATTTCAACAATTATAATTGTATATACCGGTACAGGTAATCTTTTGGGTTGCAAATACCAACATAATTTTTTTAGGATTAGAAACACTACCGTTTTTATTTTTTTAATCGAACTGGTCTTTGTTAATTAGCATACTATTAGATCTTTTAAATCTCAAAGATTACAAAAGATAGTATGAGAATAAAGTTTAAGGAAAATAATTTTAGCTGGATGGAGAAATCAAGTCAGGATTTTATGAAGTTTTTTTTCCATTTCTGTACATAATAATAGGTGTGTTTTTTCCGTACTGCATTATTCTTTTAGTTGAATCTTCCACTTGTGAGTGGCATGACACTCAAACAATAAGCAGACTGCTCCATTACAGGAGATTCAGCTGGGCTGTGTTTTTTGTTGAAGGAATGACTTGAGACACTGGATGCTTTTTCATGTCATTTGATAAGAGAACAGTTGGATTGGAGGAAGTAGAATAGTAACAAAAGAAAACAAAACAAGATTGTTAAGGTTGCCTGAAGGCTCTGTACACAAGAAGGCTTTGTATACAGAAGAACTAACAAAAAAATTAGTGTATTGTTATTACATCTTTTTAATTGGTTTTGTTTTAGAATTCTGATTACCCTTAAAAAAAACCAACTGAGTATGCCAGCAAAGTACATTACAGATAGATCATTAGACAATGCTGCCCTATAGCCTATTAATTAAAGATAGTACTTAAAGTCATATACTATACCTATTTAATTGTGTTAATATGTATTTTTTTATTTAAAAATGAGCAATTGAGCATACAGGTACTAAATAATTCTCTTTTGTTACAGAATGTCTTATGCATCATACAATTACAACAAATTAATGTGATATGTTAATGAAAAAATGAGTGATATATCAAGATCGTCTGAATATTTAAGCTTCAGAAGTACTATTCCACAAAGAAAGGTAAATACAACCAAGTTAATTGTAATTTTTTTTAAACAATTGAAACAAAACCTCTTACTTGGTGGAAACACATTAAAGAGCATAAACTAAGACAGGCAAAAGCACTGAGTAAAATAAGTTATTAATATAAAAAAAAGAATAAATTGATTACAGAATTAGTTATTAACATCAAATTTCAAGAAACATACATAAAAAGCGTTGTTTTTTTTTAATTAATAAAAAATATATGAATGGTATTACATTACATATTTTATTAAAACAATATAAAAGAAGGATTAAAATTTGTTGCATGTATAAACAGATAAGTAAGGAATTACCTTAATGGATCCTCATTGAATCACAATTTATTGTAAACTATTGACATGATTAAACATCTGGAGACCATTTAGTTTTATAGTTGTTGGGTTTATTTTCAAAATAGAGTTTTAAAAATTAAAATAAGGAGTAATACTCATACATGGAAGATGCTCTAAATCAAATAGCCAAATTTCTGGGTAATTTGATGAAAATGTGATGACTAACATCTAATTCATATATTACCTTGTGAGATAAAAATGTTTAAAAATAGAATTGTTGTACAATGTATGTTCCTGGAATGGGAAACTATTCATGAACTTTTTATTGCTATTCAGGAACTTTTTATTGCTGCTATGTTAAATATCTATTTTGACTGCAACATGTGGACGCTAACTGGCAAATCCACAATAAATTATTGGAAATTGTAGTAAAATAAACCAAACCATTATTATATTTTTACAGATTGATGCATATAAAAGCTTTCTTTTAATTAGAATATGGTGATCTAAATTAATTTTCATAAAAATAATTTCAATTTGCATCAAGCATACCAGTAAATGAAAAATGCAATTTAAGTATGCTTAATTTAACTATAAATGGTTTAGGGTCTTTAGTTGGTAGACTGTAAAACAAATAGCATTACGGTATAAAAATATTAAAAAAATTATAGTAAAAATAATAAATTTTGGAAATGTAATGTATGCAACAGGAAAAGAACATAATATTTGTCTTATAATACTTTTTTGTTGGATTTCCTCTGAAATCTGCTTTAGTTAAAATTTATTTTTCAAACTAATCATTAACATGGGGGTCGCACGACCCTTTTACAGGGGTCGCCTAAGACCATCGGAAAAACCTATACTCTACGGTTATGGCGTAGCAACGAAAATAATTTTGTGTTTGGGTGTTGCACAACACGAGGAACTGTATTAAAGGGTTGCGGCATTAGGAAGGTTGAGAACCACTGATCTACAATGTTTATTTTTCTAAGGAAAACCTGTAAAAACTACCGGTACCTGGATAGGATATTTTAAAAAACATAGATAGAAAAAATAATGTAACTTACATAACATATCTGAATGCAAGCAATCAAAAATATAACAATAATGTCAATTCTTTTACAGAATTAGAAATACTTTACTGTGGCAGTGGAATAAACTTTTAAAAAACACATAATTAACAGTGTTTTAATGATTGTACATCATTTGACATTGGCCATGACAATGAAAATTGTCTTTCTATATTTTTTAGATGAAAACAAAATAAAATTCAACAAAATGTTCTTAATTCAAGATGGTCACCAGGACATGCGTTTCTCTATTACACTGGCTAGCTGCTAGTTGCCATAAGAAAATAGTTTAAAAATAAGCACACTTTTAATATAATTTATTCATGTCTGTTGAGCCCTCATTACCCCAAAGATTTCATTTTGCCCCTTTGGGGTAATTTACTCCAGTTTGCTGACTCCTACACTAGTGCTTGAGGCAATGACCAGATAATGCCACATGTCTCTTGGCTGCTTCTGTCGGAGCTGTTTGCAGTCAGGTTTCTATTGCACAATTTCCTTTCTTTAGTTCTACCACGGTTTCTAGTTCCCTGGGGTTGTCTAAATCCTGAGATCTTTGAGCTGTCTTTGTGAGTGAGCTTGTTGGCACTCTACAAATATGACCAAGCCAATTCAAGCAAGAGGCCCTTGTGGTTTCTATAATACTAATAATAGTATTCATTCCCAATATGTGTCTCAGTTCTTCATTGGATATTTTCTTTGGCCTCTTTTCTATGGATTCATTATAAATATTTATTCTGGAAAACTTGTAACACCTTTTAATTCATAGGGTAAAACACAGACATTTCTTTTAAAATTCCACTCTTGGCATAGAGGGTCAGTTTTTTTATCTCCATATTTGATGTCAGCATTTGAAAGGACTGATTTGCATTGCATCACAGATTCTTGCGTTAATTTCCTTACACAATTGGCATCTTTTGTGACTTTATTTCCTGGTTACTCAAACTCTGACTTATCCTATAAGGGTATTAGTCACAATGAATGTGTCTTAGTAATGGACATTTTACTATAGTTTTTAAATTTATTGTATTGTATGGATTACATTTTATTATATTAATATTAATTTCATAACTCCATTTACTTTTATTCTTGAGTATTTCTCTTCTAACATTTTCAGATCATCGTTGATGATGACAATAGAAAAGAATGGACATTATACGAAGCAGGACCAAAAACTGTTAAAAGTCCATTAATCTGTTTTCCACCTGCTAGTGGTACTGCTGATGTTTACTTTCGGCAAGTTTTAGGTCTCTCTGCATTAGGCTATAGAGTTATAGCAGTAAGTGACATGTTTTTATGTGGATTTGAAAAAGAAAGTAGGATAATGCTAAATTATTATTTACGGTAGTTTCATTACCCAAAGAACTATAGAAAGCAGTACCTTTTTCAGAAGACATAAGTAAGTATAATAGTTATTATATTTTAACTAAAGACACTCTTTTCAAGTCTATGCCCCCCTTTTCCCCCCCCCCCCCTTTCCAGTGTCAATATTACATTATTTTACTTAAAATGGTGATAAAAACAGAACAATGTCAACTTAAAATAATAATAATATACATGCTCATTTCTTTATAGGGATATGACCACTAGCCATCCTATTGTTTAATAACTCAAAATTTTTAAATCATGTTTTGATGAAGTATCAACTAATATTATACTTGAGATCTTGATAAAGTATTCATTGTCCTCAAATAAGTCTTCCTTGAGGGCTCTCCATCTTTCTTACTCAAGCCCATGTTTAAACATTTGTGCATCTTTAATCTTTAAACCAACTATGGAACCTTTCAACATGTTTTTCAATCATCAAACCTTGGGGATCCTCCATCATCTGACTCCCAAATATACATTATATTATATGCATATGTTAACTCCCAAGTGTATGTTATATGCATATGTTAACTCCCAAGTGCATATATTTTTATTTTAAAATATAAAGAATTTAAATTCATGGGAACATTTCTTCTACACTACATCTAGAATTATTCAGTGAATATTCCAGTTACTTCCCCTTTAAAATGATATAAACTGGGATTTTTGTATACAAATATCAGTTTTTACTAAGGGCTTAACTTCTTTTATGTGCATAGAAATTTGAACAAAAAAATACTTTCAGGTTGAATACCCCATTTACTGGACTATGAAAGAGTTTGTAGAGGGCTTCAGAAAACTGTTAGACTACCTAGTACTAGACAAAGTGAGTCATTTGAAAATTTATCTCTGATTAAATCTCTTCTTTTTTTTCCCCAAAACAAATATTTTATTTAAATAAAAAGGAGATATAATAATAAGCTAAATATAAATTTTAATATATTTCTGAATTGAAAGAATGAAGTAATTATTTAGTGAATTTTGATAAACCATTTAAAACATTAACTAGAAATTCTTATTAGTCACTTGGAATATACTTGACTGTCTTCCTCATTTCACCATACCACTGCATATTATTTAATTATTTTTTTTAAAAATGTATGTAATGTATATTATTTAATGTAAAGATTAAGATAATATAAATTAAACACAGACATTTTTGGTTCTCATTTTTTAACATCCATTCTGATTTCACTTTTCAGGTACATATTTTTGGAGCTTCATTGGGTGGATTTTTAGCTCAAAAGTTTGCTGAACATAGTGCTCGATCACCTAGAGTGGCATCTTTGATTTTATGCAATTCTTTTTATGATACTACAATATTCCAACAGACGAGCTCTGCACCAACGTATGTATTGATTTTATAAAAAATCATATACATCTTTTGAAGTACTTTACTATATCCGAAGAAAACGGTTTAGATATAACATTGGTCAAGAAAAATTTGAGAGGGCGGAGGGAAAAGCTGAATCTTTAAAAATAAATGAATTTCTATTATCAATTTATTTTAAAATGGTATTTACTTTTCAGATTTTGGATGATGCCAGCAGTTTACCTAAAGAAAATGGTGATGGGAAGTTTTGAAAAGAGAGCATCAGATCCAGAAATTGTTGATTCAATTGATTTTATGGTTGAAAAAGTAATAAATCAGGAACATTTTAGTTGAAAATCCCTAGTCTCTTTCTACTACATCTTTATTTGCGTGTGTGCTAAATTTAATTAATCATTATGTAAGATAATAAAATCTCAGATACTCTGATAGCAGTCACGTTTCTTTTTGAGGCCCCCGTGCCACTTGGTTAAATTTAGTATTCAATGCACTTTAAAATAATTTCTATTTAATGTTTTTTCCTAATCCCTTCGGCCACCTAACATACTTTAATATTTAAGGCAGGGTTCATGCGATGTCCCTGGGTATTCTAGTGCACATAGGCACATAGCTTTGGAGGTAACTAACTTATAAATATTCAAAAAGCTAAATATATATATTCTACAGTTAGACGGCATGTCACAGCAAGCTCTTGCCTCTAGATTGACTCTAAATTGCATGAACTGCTATGTGGAACCTCAGAAGCTGAGAGATGTGGATATTACACTGGTTGATGTAAGCTGTTTATGAGAACTTAAAAATTAGAGTAGTATGTTTTATTTCCCCAACTAAGAACAAGTCATTGCCCTTATGATAAAACATTGTTTGTGATAACTACCTGGACTCTGGATTTGTTACACTAGGTTATGATCGGGCATCCGACTGGGTTAAGTCTAGAGTCATTGTCTAATGTTGACAAGACCTTGCTTAAAAGTGTGGCAGTAAATGACCAAAAATATTAAAATAAACCAACAAAGTCACACCTGCTGCTTCAGTCAACATAGAATATTTGTTGTTTATATCTATATGACGTTACAAACACCAATTGGCCTTTGTGCAAGGCACATTGATGTTATTCAGTTGTTCTTAGTAGAGCTCACTTCACTGATACTTGAGAAGGATCTAATTATACTTTCTTCTATTACGTTGCCATAAGAAAATCATTTCCTCTTGGCAGTTTTACTTTCTTGACCAACTTTAAGTAGTTAGAGGACAGATATGCTAAAACATTTTTAATGGCTGAGTATATATATAAGATAGAGAGATTGAGCATGAATCTACTTTTGCTGCCTGATATCTTTTTTGGGGTTGCTATATCATGTCTAATTTGATTATACTATGAAGTGAGATAGAAAATCTTTGTCTTGAACACCTCATATTATGGACTTCCAATACTGGTAATGTCACACCCAAGCATTTGAAAACAAATTTGTGATTTCTTTAAATCTTGCAAGAAAGTTAACATTTTCATTTCATTCTTACTGATTTTCCTTTTAAGGTTTTTGATGAATGTGCCTTGTCAGCTAGTGTAAGAGAGGAAATGTGTAAATGTTATCCCGAGGCTAAACGTGCACAGTTGAAAAATGGTGGCAACTTTCCATATCTCAGCAAAAGCACAGATGTTAATGTCTTTCTCCAGGTAAGGATATTATAAAAGCAGTTGCAATACATGCTAAGGGTCTCTTTTGTTAATGTTAATATGCATCCAGCTAATTAGAGACTCTATGATAGTATTGTAAATACAACATTTATGTTTCACATTAAAGTTGAGAGCATATTACATGTGCCACTTTATACACTTATGTGATTATTTACCCAAGCTCGATATCTACTTCAATTAAATAAAATGTGCTACAAGACAAAGCAAATATTACCCTTATATTTACCAACCCCTTAATATCCTTCTAATTAAATAAATCAAGAGAAAAATTCCTGAGGATGAGATTTTACATATTTCTTTGGCTGACTTCACACTTTTGAAAATTAATAATTACTCTGCATCAGAATAAAAATTAAACCATTATAATCATCATTTATAAGTATATAGTATTAGGATAATAAATACTGATGTGTGAGCTGTCAATTTTACTTAAATTAGTAGAACAAGCAGATATTGGGATATTTTTTAAATGTTTATTTCTATCAGATCAAGCATCTGTACCTTAAGCTTAAATTATTTTGAATTAAATATTTATCTTTGTAGATTCACCTACGCAAATATGACTTGGGACCTTTGAGAGCCAGGGAACTAACAGAAAATGAATTATATTTATTGAAACAAGCAGGAAACATGGTTTCCTAAATTTCTTGGTTAATTATTTTTCTCATGAAATCTAAAAAGCTTTTAAAATTTAGATTTTGAACTTTGTGATTTTTAATTGAATGGATATTGATAAAAGAAAAGATTTACTTTTTCTTCACTTCAGTCAAAAGTAAATTGAAGTGAAAATTTAAACAGATTCTTTTTATAATTATAAAATGGTATTGATTTTATGAATTTATCATTTTCAATGTTTTCAGAGTTACTTAGAGCAGAAAATTGTTTTGTATTTTATTTAAAATTTTATGAAAAAATTATCTCGGCGCAAAGAGTGTGTTTGTGTTACAGCGGAACTTAAGAACAAAAATGCAAATCTAGAAGAGTTATTCATTTTTTTCTTTTAAAAAAAATCATTTCATTTTTAAAATGTTGTTTATGTGCAATTATTTCCATATTGTTGCATTCTTTCTCATTATTAATTGCTTTCATTCAGTTTGTTAATTACTGCTGTACAAATTTACATTTGTCCCTGTTTTTATGAAGTCTGTCACACTAAGAGAGATAGCTTAACCAAAATTTACATTTGTTGAATAACCATTATTTGTACAAGGTAATTGATAATGAAAAAAGCACTATTCATAAAAATGTTGACGTATTAAATAACTATTTAGTTTCATTTCATATTTTAATTTTATAGAGAATGTCAGCTATATATAATTTTTATTTAAAAGAATAAAGAGAGTTGAAACCGATTTATTTCGATGACATATGTACGGTAAATCACCAACCTATATAATCATTAATTCTAAACAAATAGGAAATACATTTTTCAAACCATTTCAGATTCTTTGTGAAGTGTTAGACACTTTTGCTGGTGACATCGAACACCATTTTAATCTTTACTTTCTTATCTCTGAAGGCAAACGTACTTCTTGATCCATTCACTGCTGGATGTAGAGAGCAGGTTAAAACCAACTACCGGAAATGTACTTTTTAATTATTATTTTCTTTTTTTTAACCAAAAAGCTACAGGAATGTATATATTTTCAACCCGGTTTCTTAAAATTGTAGTTCTGACAGGTCTTGGTCTTAGCGTACAATTGTAAAAATAGTACATTGTGGCCAAAATCGTAAGAGTAAACAGGTCTGCAAGACTTTGTAATTTGTAAGGTTTGCCTCTTGAAATCTTTATAAAGTTATCCATCATCCTCAAGCATTATGTTGTACTAACAACATACAATATAATAAGCTTTTTAAATACAAATAAGAGGTAAAAATTGTCTATATTTTCCAATTTGTAGCTTGTTATATTGTCTAATTTTTATGGAATAAAAGATACACATTTTGATTTAATTTTTAGTACTAATCAAAAAAAAATTTACAATTTTCATATTTAAAATCCAAAAAGCCTTTTGTTGACTAATTTTTGTTTAGGCTTTTCACAAATTTCTGAATAAGATTTATTAAGTAAAATTGCTTCACATGTCTAAATCTGTCACTTATCATTTAGACTATTATTATTTGATTGGACAATAAAAACATTCCTTCATTTCAAATAAGTAAATACAAGTTTAAGCTTGCAATCTCTGAAACAAAATAATCTTTAACCCCACCCCCTTTTCCCCCAACTGGAACAATACATCAATTGTTATCTTCATTTTAAATTTTTTTTTAAAATTTTGCCAAGTTAAGATGGTTTGATTGCAGTAGATTAAGTGATTTACAGATGTTTGTTTTTTAATACACAGAATGTACCTTTAATAGAAAATTCTTCTGTTTGTATTTTTGGTGTGCCTACTAGTTTTACTGTAATTTCCATCTATCTAAATATAACTGGTAATCTGTAATAATGCATCTTCTATTAAAAAAATAATAATTCCAGTGAACTAATTTTGAGAAGGCTTTTCTGTGATGATTGTGACATAATTGACTTTAAGAGCTGTTGCATTGTGTATTATATTTCTAAACTTTCAACAGAAAAATGCACTTAACAGTTATAGGGTTAAAAAAAGGATTCCATTTTGAACTATCTTGTCATTCAGAATTTAAAAGGGAAGAAATTTTTTTAATATGAAGTCTCTTTTACTATTTCTCATATGTCTGTATCTATATATACATACACTGGTGCATATGTTAAATAGATAATTTAATAATCTTTCAGTAATGTTTATTTTCATTTAATTTTATTACAATAAACTTCAGTTTATGTATTTTAGTTGCATGCAATAGTAAAATAAATAAATTGTTAAAAATATGCAACACAGTAGACAAGCTTATTACATTATGCATCTCTACAAAATGATGCATATTTTCATGTTTGGAAAAACTTAAAATTCATCAAGTTAATAAATAATAGTAAAAAAATTATTATACATTATAAGAAAAAAATTAAAACATTTCTTCAGAATTAATGAAACTGTCTTTAATATATAGTCTTCTATAATTGCAGGTTATGTTTTCAGCCTTCAAGGAAACAAATGTTACCACGCACTGGTCAATATTGTTGATTTGAGTTTATGGATTGTGACAAGAGTCTTGTTTTTATTATAACAGTCATACCTTTGTTAATTATAATTCTGTGGGGGTGATTTGTAGAATGATGATGCAGCTTTTAAAAAAAATTACATTTATCTTGACACGTTAACTACCTTGCGCATTTATAATATATTATGCAAAGCTCTGCTATAAAAATTGTAATTTCCTCTTAAAAAAAATAATAAAACAATTGGTTCAGCTGTAGTTCTATAACTTGGTTTCTTTTTTTTTTGTATTTACTTATTTTTTATCTTATACAATTAATTATTATATTATTTCAAAATACGAGATTATCGTAAAAATAATTTGAAGGCCAAGTCTACTCCAATTATTCATATAACAATCATCTAAGTTTCATGAAATTGTGGAAGTGCATTAAAATTTGTTGTTAAATTTGTTGCTTGAAATAAATACATTTTAACATTTTTACTTGAAATAAAAGTGCTATAAAGTTTGAGATGTGTTTTTATTTGTACATTAGGTTCATTATGTTACTTTTACAAATAACTAATACTTTTGATTTTCCTTACATGTAATCAAGTAGTAGTAGACAATCAAACATAAGAAAATCTAGTTAGATTTTAAATGAACTTTTTAATTTCAACACTTGCTCTAGCAAATGAAAATATTGACAATGCATTTTTAATAAGACTAAAATTTAACTATTTTTGCAGTTTTCTTTTTCATCTTTGTTCCATCACTGGGCTTAACAGGAGCCTGATTAGGCTCTGCATCAGCACTCTCTCCATCTTCAACTGTGTCCACTGTAATTTCTGTGTTCCCTGGAATATAAACATCAATTTTTAGACACGATTTATAAATATTCTTTAACTGTCAAGTGCATTTTTCTGTAGCATCAAGCCAGTTTTAGCATTTTTATGTGCTTGTCAAAACTGACAAAAGCCCATACTAAATGAATTCAGAGACTTTTACAAGTTTACATTTTCTGATAGTACATATGACAATCTTCCTGTTTGAAAGATTTTTTTTACATAATGTATGTTGATACTTACCGTGACCATTACAGAATGAGAACAATTTTACTACCAGTACACAAATTTTACATTCAAATAATACGAATACTCTTATAAATTGTTCAAACTATCATGAAATAAAGTTCTTGACATACTAGAATCAATTTTCTTTTATAAAATCTCAAGTTATGGGTACTTATTTTGCAAGTTGTATTATTTTATGAATTTTTTTTTTATTTACTACCTTTAAATTTCTGTCATACAAAATACAAGGGGGAAAGCATGAAATGTGTTCAAAAATTCCTAATCAATTGAAACATTTAATCCATTTTTTACCCTAGAACAGTGCTGTCCAACCTTTTTCACTACGTGGGCCAAAATATTTTTTCTGGCACCCGAGGGCCATGACATCTCAAAGAAAATTATTCATATTATTAACACTTCTTACCTTATGCATAAAGAGTCATGTATATCCAATGTAAAGTGAATAATAACTGTAGCATGTTTTAATGATATATTTTGCTTTCCCTTTGCATTGTACTTGCAATTTTCTAAATTTGGGGTACTTATGTAGCACCTGCCCTCATTAGATTTTTTAATGTTCACCAGTCAAAGCATTAATTTTTTTGGGGCAATGTTGCTCATGAAAGAGAATCAAACTTCATTGCTGAAGGTTATTTCCAAAAAACATGGTCAAAACTTTGTTACAACATTTCCATAGTTGTGGAAATTCATCAAAAGGAACATTATTCATCCACTATTCATTTGGTCATGACATCTTTTGTTTGTTTATTAAAAGAAAATTCTTTCAAGATCTTCCATCTCACAAAATTCCTCCCTGACTGAATTGCAATAACTACAAACAAACACGGCTTTGAACATACCATGCTCTGATCTCTCAAAACCAGGTACTTGCCCCCCAACGTCACAACAATGCAGGATCAGACACCCATACCTGGCTAGACTACCTGCTCAAATAACATGGTGCCATAAACATGATTCACACTGCCCACCATAGTCATTCTATTGTGACACCTTTAGTTCCCATCTCAATTACTCTGACCCAAAGACTTTTCTGGCTGTAGTTAACTCGATATGCTCACCTATCTATTACATCTACTTAGTCAAATTGGTGGGGCATAGAAATTTTTACAATGGCCTAAAAGCTGCACATCAAATAGCTTTTGGTTCCCCTAATCATCTTTCCAAACGCTGTGACACCTCCCTTGTACAAGCAAAAGAAAGAAGGAGAAGATAGTATCTGATTTTATGTCACACAGGTCCCAAATTGGTTGCTCTGCAGATGTGCCTAACATAAATTACTGCTTCTTTCTGCATAAGGACTCCTTAACTTTTTGTGACTTCCCCTTTTCTATGTTACAACTTCTCCTGTGCTCTCAAGCGATTCTTCAACAATACTGAATCAATGAATGTGGTTTAAAAATATTTAATAATAAATGTATTTCTACGTACATGATAAAAATTTCTGATGCCGTGATGGGCCATTTAAAAATCAACTTGTGGGGCGCAGGTTGGACATCACTACTATACACATACACGAACATAATGTCTTTTTAGGTTAGGTATTTGGGATCTTATCTTTATTTTTTCTGGAAGATTTCCACCATTTCCTAAATGAATTTGTCTGTAACAATATGACTATGCTTAGAGCTAAAATTGTCAATATCTGACTCTTATGCCGCCATCACCGCTAGAGCTGAACTATCATTACACCGCGAGAGCTGAACTATCATTAGACCGCTAGAGCTGAACTATCATTACACCGCGAGAGCTGAACTATCATTATTAGCACATTGAATATCTGTGAAATCATTGCTTTTATTTTATTTTGAATCCATTTGAAATAATTCCAATAAAGAAAGTCTGTGTTGATTTTGCAATCTAGAGGGGGACCCTCTAAAAGCATGTTAACACCTGATAGAAAGGGAAATAGTAAGCAAACACATTTTTATAGAGTGATTTCCCTTATACATTAAATCATTTACATTTTTAATGACGATTTCGCTAGCAGGTGATTATATCGCCACGACACGACAGAAAAGGGTAAAACAGGCCATTATATCAGCCATGACACCACCGAAAAGGGTAAAACAGGCCATTTTATCAGCCGTGACACCACAGAAAAGGGTTTAACGGCAGATAATCATAGTGGTTTATATTGTGAAATACCTCTTCTCTGCAAAAACTCTGGACAGTCTCTTTTTAAGTGCTCAACAGATCCACATTGTTTGCAATTCCCACCTGCAAATTTTAAAAAATGGTATGCTTTAGTTAAAGAATGCAACAAAGGACATCAAAAACAGTTCAATAAAAATGTATAAAGAGTAAAAAAATAAATAAATGTAGGCTTAATGAAAACATTTATGGAAAATTTGAAGTGAAATACTGTTGTAAAGTTGAATGAGTACCGTTAGGATACAAGCCCCTTGGATTGTCTGGGCACTGCTTTGATAAATGACCTTTCTCACCACATATATAACATTGAGCAAAGGGATATGACTCTGCAAAAAATAAAATTACATATTTTATTAATCAGCTGCAAAAGATAGAAACCATTTAAGTATTTTGGGGTCCTCAAAGTATATACTTTGAAAGACCTTTGACAGTTTAATGAAAAAAACACAAATAGAATTATATTCACTTCCTGCAAAATTATTTTAATATTTAAAACCCAAGTAAATATCTCCCATTTATTTTATAGCTACCTTTAGGGATTTTAGCATTGCAGGATGATGATTTATGTTCTGTTGAGCCACATTTGAAACATGAAGCTTGCTGACCTGGCTCTGATAAAAATGGACAATTTGACACCTGGTGGCCAGGACCTCTGCAGTTATAACAAACCTGGGATATCAATAAAAGTATAGCCAGAATATTTATTTTAATAAATTGGTGCATATTCAAAAATATTTACATGAATCTTGAAATAATGTTCCACCAGATTGCCTGTGAATTTATATTTCCTTTATTTTTTTTTAAAGTTACCATTATAGAAAAGTATTTTGGGTTGCTCCTTGCTAAACAACTTCAACAGTTAAGATTAAAGTTCATATTTAGATTAGTTTCATCAATCAAATAAAAAAACAAAAACATTACTGAACAAAACTTTCATTCTTACTCTTAGCTACCTTGAGTGAAATACGTTGATCCTTCCTCTTCAATCTTCTGTTTTCTCGTCTACTATCTTTGAAATTATTTCTATTAGTATAAGCAGCTAAAAAGAATTGAAAATATTTTTACAGACATTAGGAAACAATAAAAATAAAATAAGAATATTAACTAACTTCTGTAGAAAAATTCCCTCTCTCAACTTCTGTCTTGACTTTAACCTCTTCATTAGCAAACTCTAAGATTCCTATGACATGGATACAAAATTACTGCATCTCTGTCGGAAACAGTTCCTTAGATCATTTACTATGATCATTTTTCTTGGTCAACTTTTTTACATTCCACCCACTTCAAGAAATCCTAATTCTTAGATTCCTGACCAAAAAAAAATTACCCATCACATTATACCAGGCTTAAAAAGGTCACTGAGTAGTAACTGAAAAATGAAAATAGCTTATACTTATACCTACTTCCTTTGATTTCTTGCATTTCAGACCATGGTGTAGGCTCATTCAGTTTTCTGTTGTCATATCCCCTCTTTGCAAATCGTGTCATTGTCTAACCTCTAGATTAATAGAATAATAATATTTACTCCTGCTCTTATAAATGTAATGGAAATTATGTTTTGCGCCACATATGCACTTAAGCAAGCTATACTATATATATATAAGTAAAGTACTTAGATTTAGCATCCAGTGAAGTTTTCTACACATATTTCAGCCTTTCCTAGCAACTCAAATTAACAATGTATTACTAGGTATTAAGACTAGTGCTAGTTAAAGATTGAAAGTAAAGTAGGTCTGGTCCTAGTAACTACAACAACTAATATTATGCCTACTATTTTAAACCTCTTAGATTTGATTTGGGCTTAGGCCCTATTATTTATCGTTTAATTATTTAGTACTTAGACTTAGAACGGAAGTGCAACATTTAAGTGAGAAATATGAAAATAAGAATTGTCTTCCTCTCCCCAAAATTGCCAAACACACAAAGTATCTTTTCTAAATTGTGTGCTAACCCAGTGGTATAACTTTAAATCCTGCCCAGGGCGAACCCTTAAATTTACACTTCACCACAAAAACACACATTGATTAAAGTTAAAGGGATGCCACTGGATAATATATCCTTTGTTAGAGCATGGGAGGTTAGAGCAGTGGTTCTCAATCTGTGCTCTGTGGAGCACTGGTGCCCTGCGTAGCCACTTCAAGTAATCCGCAAAAAAATATAAAAATACATTAAAATTTTTTTTTTTAAAAATCTATACAATGTAAAATTGTTTTGCATGGGCTTCTATTTAGCAAACATGAATGACAATTTCACTTTTTTTGTCCATTTTTGAATTGCTGTGCCTGTGCAGTTCACATTGGAATTCTTAGCAGTCAATGTGTGTTATTTCACTTATTTTCCAGTAATCGTATCAATTCAATTTTGTAAAATTAAAATAATTTATGTGGATATGTCGTCACGCTGACTGGCTCAAGATTCATGTTTCGAGGCTCTGCCAAAGTTTAAAGTTGTCTGGAAGTACGTCGAAAACAAACTGGTTTGTTGTGCTAAAATAGTACGCTGCTCTTGCTTACTTTAATACTGTCAATATAAGTATGCAAGGAAACTACGAAAATATTCTTCCATCTACTGAAAACTTATGCATATTGAACAATTTTTTTTTTAAATTTTACTATGAAAGAGACAAGTACTGGTAAGAGAAACAAACACAGAAATATGCAGGATACAAATGAGGCAATCATTCATTTAATAATTGAACATTTAACAACAATAGAATAAATGTTAAAAAATATTTTCCATAGTTAAACACAGGACAATTTGATTGGATAAGAAATCCATTCATTTTTTCCAACTTCTCCAGTTTTACTCTTAATGAAGAAGAACTGACATCGTTCTCTACAGTTTGTGCATTCAAATTGAAATTCATTATAAAAAGCACTAAACACATTATTATTATTTTCCATGTCATATCTTTGCCAAGCAGGAATTTCAACAAAGGTTAATATTAAAAGAAAGAATCTAGAGAGCCTGGAAAATTTAGAAGATGAGATGCTGAGTTCTAGCTTAAAAATGTTGTCTTGGCCTTGGTAAGAATACTTTTCTATGTGACATGCCCAAATGAATATGTTATCAATAATGTATTCAAAAAAATATTTCCATTTATTTGGATTAATAAAAGAATCTTTTTTTCTTATTCTTATCTTATTATAATTATTAATCTTATAAATAATTTTTTTTTAAAATAACAAGAAAAGGCCAGTAAAATATATCACACTTCATAAACTTACACGATGTTTAAACAGCTTAAATGCAAGATTACCAAATATGTTCAATGCAAGGAGATTGCGCCATGCCGTCATTTTTATGTTTTAGTTAAGTTTCTGTTTGGTTTCACTCCCCTTCATTTTGTTACTACAGTTAAATTTTCCTTAATATGATGGAATGTTTTGAATCAAAATTTGATTGGTTGATTAATTATAATTTTAAAATGGATATGGTGTTGTATATTATTCGTTTTCTGACATTTTTTGGATAATCTTTTCAGTGAAACCTGAAATAAAGAGTGTAAAAGTGTATTTTATGAAACTGTAAGGTGGGTTTTCATTATTTTATAATTATTTTGTGTGTGCACTGGCTTGAAATTACGTGAGGAAAGGGTGCGACCGCAGGTCGTAGATGCTTCTTGCCGCATATCTAGAGGGGTACAATAAAGTAGATAGGCTCACAGCGAAATTTATGTACTGGCTGTATTACCCGAGGAAAGGGAGCAAACCAAGGTCGTTGACGCTTCTTGACACATATCTAGACGGATACAATAAAGTAGCTACTTTTACCACGAAATTTATGTACAGGCAGACATTTTTCATTACATTTTAAGTTATTTTATTTTTACACAGGCGCCATGACCCTGACCTTTTTATTGATTTCTAAATCATCTTTACACCCCCAAACAAAGACACATAGCCCCATTTGCTTTGTATTTTTTTTTTCACCCTATGGTCAGATTTTTAATCACCTATAGTATGCTAAACGAAATTTCAAATTGTAGGCATGTTCACCAAAAAATAAAGAAATAGTGGAGAAAAAAAAAATGTTGGGGGGGGGGGGGGAGGAACGGACGACTTAGATGTTCTGTTTTGGGATAGGGGCCAAAAATTCCTGTTTTTTTTCTTATATGTGATGTATAGATATAATTCCATATTCACATATTCTAAAGGGTGATGAACTCATGAATTTAATTTTTCCTAAAACTAGATAAATACACGGCGTCGCTTATGATGGCATTCAAAATTTAATAAAAATTGTTTTAGACGGAAGGATGCTATACATATATATAGCTAACATCTAAATTAATTGGTCTGTAAAAACACATAAATAATTTTTTTTTTAATTTTCTCTTCTCCCAAGAAAAAAAATAATAAAATACAATCCGAAATGTATCCCGATCCCCCGTGGTATCCCTTCCCAGTTTTGATCCCATTCTCCAGTATGGGATCACTTCAGTTAGATCCTGATACAATAGGATCCCGTTTCCCAAAATGATTGTTTCCCCATTGGGATCCCAACACATGGGATCCCAATCCCAATGGAATCCAAATTCCCTTTGTGAACCTGAACCCAGTGGGATAAAGTTTTCCGATGGGATCTCTATTTCCGGTGGCATCTCTATTTCCAGTGGGATCCTGTTCCCCGGTGGGGTTCTGCTCTCCGGTGGAAAGTAAGGCACATGAGCGTGATGAATGGAGAATTATTGTGGATGGCCTATGTCCCAGACTGGGTATAAAGGCATAAGAAGAAGAAAAAGATTTTTAATTTCGGCTTCGGTTTCCGCCGAAAGTCTCTTTAAAGTTTCAGTTTCGACCGAAAGTCATTTTTTAACTTTCGGCCTAGTTTCGGTTTCGACCGAAATAAAAAAAAAATCACTTTCGGGTCGGTCTCTAGATGCAGCACTATGAACTGAACTTTTACCCCTTTTTGTACTACATGAACGTACCCAAATATGAAGGGAAAAGATCGCAGCTTCTGCCCTCTCCAGGGTACTATTAACGTACATCAATAGAAAATAAATGTTACAATCAGTATGGAGAATTTAATCTCTTATTCAAGTGTATGGCTCGTTACAAAAGACGATACAAAATAATAACAATAACAAAGAATATGATACTCAAACCATTTTTAGTCTTGTTCCAGCCCTTAATAATCCTCTCGGCGGCCATGTTTCTAAGTATTGCAGAATTACTTATACTTATATACATTTTATGAAGTTTCTATATTTTCTAGAAGGTTCTATTTACATTCCACATTTAAAATCCAAAAAATGAAATACTAGATTTTTCATTACGCACGAGCGCCCCCTTCCACGTCCCCACCCCACCTTCTTTTTTTTTTTTTCCCTCAGAGCGCTCAGAATATAAGGATTGTCCCTTGAAGTCTTAGGGGGTGGGGGGGGTGTAGAAGATGATCACCGACTTTATTCTATTTTACATTATTATAATTATATTTTTCTACGAATATGTTATGTGCCAATGTGTGATCACATGTCCACTTAAAAAAATAAATATTTATGACGTTGCAGAAATGGGGGAAATCGGAATGATAGCGTGGGGTCATTTATTGATAGTCATCTCATACTAAAGGCTGCAAATACGCTGTCCGTGATTGGTCAGCTCTAATTTGAGCACCCCCTCCCCTTTTTCCGTATGCAAATGCGCTTATTAATGGTGAATATTTGCGCTGAGTAAAATAAGGGTGAGGGCTAGTGATTAGTAATAAGACGGACTCGTTTTGCAGTGTCGCTGGTAGTGGGATCCTTTTGTTAACCAAGAAACAATAATTGAAATTGTTGATCCAAGAGAAATTTTTAGCATTTGGTTTAAACGCGCACTTTGTGAGGCAACAAATAACGTTAATACAACTATGGAATTGTTGGTAAGGCGCTGGTAACAATTGCAATGTGGTTTGTAAACTGGCTACATATGTCAAGCATGTGAGTTCCCTATAATTACCGGGATCTGGATCTCACCGGAAACGGGAACTCACCGTAACCGGTATCCCGACGGTATCGGGAATCCACTAGATCGGGATCCCATCGGGATCTGGATCTCACTGGGATCAAGATCCTATCGGGATATCACCGGAAACGGGATCCGATCGGAATCGAGATTCCACCGGGATCTCACCGGAAATGGGTTCCCATTTGGGATTTCATTTAGTTTGGGATACCACCGGAAACGAGATCTCACCGAGATCGGTATCTTACCAGGATCGGGATCCCACCATGACCAGGATTCTACCGGAATCTGGATCCCATCGGAAAACGGGAAAAACGAAAGTTTTACATAAGTTATTTAATTTTAAGGGTTTTTATTTGAGACAAATTAATTAATTTTTTTTTACTATAGTGGTGTTGTTTCGATGTTGATTATTTCGCTTAGTAGCAATGTGAATTAAAAGGACGTAGCAGATGTTTTTTTTTCTGAATGCAATCCCGAGCAAATCCGGTTTTATTTGAAAGTAAAGTTTAAGTTATAAAATAAATGCATATTTTTTTAAACCAAGATTCATCCAATTGGGCAACTTTTATAACGTATCTTCAAAGACAGAAGAGTTATCCATGATTTACCACAATGGCTCTGTAAAAGACTTTTTTTATCTCGTAAAATTTGTTAAATTGTTGTTGTATTCCAATAAAAAGATGGTATTTTACTTTTAAAATACTTTTTATAAAGAATACACGTAAGTTTACATTATAAAACACAAAATGCGCTAAGAAATAATATACGCACCTGAACTGCACTTTTACCATTTGCTTAAAGTTGAAGTGAAAGTAGTAAAATCTCACTCACACTAACACTAACTTAGTTTAAGTTTAAGTAACTGCCGGGACTAATCTTGTTCTTCAGACTCAGGATCTGCTGAAGTGGCTTCTGCCTACTGCAGTTGGCCTATGGTCTGCCCAAAAATTCAAAATAACTTCCTTGATTAAAATCAAGTTCCTATACTATTACTATTAGTAGGATTTTAACCTACGGGTTACAGATTTTTTTTAAATGAAAAAATAAAATTTGTTTTGATGAAGCAAGATGTAATGCGACTTCCGGAAAGATGTGTTTGGGAATAGTGAATAGGAACATTCGTAATTTTGTTTAAAAATCAAAGACCTCCAGAACATAAGATATTTTCAATTAATAACTTAAGTCATTGTTAATATTTAATGTTACCGTCAACAAATATATCTGTACAAATTTACCAACAATGAACGCAAAAGTTCCACATTCCCCACAGCACACAGATTCATTTATATTTTTTTATTTGACCATTTTTTTTTTTAATTTAAAAATGTGTAGTGTAGATTCCCTTCTTTTTGTTTTAAATTATTTTAATTAACAACAAATTCAACTCACAAAAAAACCAAACCCCGCAGTATGACTTTTTACGTACGGTACTGGGTATGTATGTAAATTGAGACACCTAACTGGTTGACCAAGACAATATTCCACTGAGTAGCAGCCTTGACTTGATATATATTTTGTTTAAAATGAGGGAGAGTTTCAGTTGCTCAATTCGTCAGTCTTAGTCTTACTCCTCCGCATGGGCGCCCGCAGGTAGTGGCAAGGTGGGGCACTTGCCCCCCCCCCCCCCGGATTGATTGGATAAAAAAA
>CAXITT010000053.1:1885844-1945655 GCA_964033795.1 Lymnaea stagnalis | reverse complement strand
AAAATTATGATTTTTAGGGAGGGCCAAAGCCCCCCCCCCCCCCCCAATCCAAATAATATAAACTATGTAGGCCCAGGCCTAATTCATTCTAAAAACTTTCATTGGATTATATTATTAATCTACCAAATACAGTGGTGTAAAATACAAGTAAAGTCTAGCTTTATAGAATATTTTGTTTGTAGGCCTATGAACTATTTAGAAACGGTACCTGGTACGCTAAACAAAAAAATTGTGAATTATTTTTTTTTTAAAATCTAAAATTTCAATGTATACAAGCACAGTCTCTGTAAATTAGAGTGTAATAAAACGCTTGTTAGAAATTATATTAATAAAGATATTGCCAATAATTTTGTTTGCAGAAATAGATTTATTGCTGGTAAAATCATTTATCTTAACTATTAAAAAACATTTTATAAAAAGTGCTTCTGCCAACATATTTGTAGATTTAAATATACATACCGGTACTTAAATTTTAAACTACTGCAGTATGTTAACAAAACTACTGAAATAAAATTTCAACAGAAAAAGATAGTGTCCACCTGAAAGCTATATCATAAGTAGAATTAAGTAATCATGAATATTACCATGTTATTTTGTTCAAATTGAAAATATTTTGATGATTATTAAAATATTTAAAAATAGATCTAGTTATTTTTAGAAAAATTGGCCATTTAATATGACTATTTCAAGAGGCCTACTACTATTTAAAACATATTTAATAAATGTATCATTGTTAAAGTTCTTCACTTGAGTTTTCTGTAAATAAAAAGATAAAATATATATTAAAATATATTGATACTGTTATTACATTAAATTTACCTCACAATATACTGATATTATTAATAATAAAGTATGCATTAAATTACTTAAATTTAAATATATGCCTAAATCTCAATTTACCATATTTTGTAATATGACTATAACTCATAGGATTGAAACTTTCAATTTAAACATATATTATTATAATTATATATAGACTAATTTAATAAAATATAATTTTATCCACTAAAACACACATTTTTATAATCTATGGAAATGAATGTTTAGTGTTATAAAAATGTTGACAAAATTAAGTTTTTAAAAATACATTGTTCAGTGGTAACCAATGTGAGTTATTTATTTGTAATGTGAAAGGTCTTTTATTCTGAATATTATTTTAAAGAATCTAATGTTAGGAACATTTAAAAATAGAGTGATAATAAATTGAGCATGGGTTGTTAACATATCTAAAAGCTATAATATATGTTTTAATTTTCAGCTGAAGATGTGAAAACAAAATGGCAAAACTTGAGGGAAACCTTTCGTGAAAAGCAGGTCAAAATCTCAAAAACCACAACAGATGATGTAGCTATATGTGATATCCACATGTCTTCATGGAAGGTTTACTCCCAACTTTTGTTCCTCATGGATGTTTGTTCTCCAAGATAAACTAAAACGAATAAACCTGTTACAATTCAGTGCTCTGAGTCATCTTACTTAATTTCACAGCAAGAAGAAAATTTGATGGCAAATAAGATCATTATCAATACTGATTTTGAATACAGCTGCTTTAGTGGGGAAACACAGGATGACGAAATGTTTGGAGACCCTGCTCAAAAAGACCATCTTCCTAGTACAAATCCTATAACTTTCAAAAACCCAAATATCCAAATGAAAGGAAAAAATGCTCTTGATAGGTCAATGCCATTAATCATATTCTTTCTATGTAACAGAAGAAAATTGATTATATGGAAAAATATTAACAGCAGAAGAGATAGAGATGAAGTAAATAAAAGATGACCATCATTTCCTTTTGAGTTTGCTACCACATTTTCATGAAATTCTAAAGAGGTTGAAGCTTGAAACCAAAATTGAAGTTGAAATATTTTTTCTAAATGCAGTTATAGCTCAAGAAGTAGAAATCTCCTATTCATTAAATTAATCATTGGAATTTAACTTTTATTCTTCAACTTCATCACCAAACATGACCCATCGTCTAGTGTCATATATGTTCAGGACATTTCATCAAAATGAGTGGCTTTGTTTGTTAAATAAATTATATTTAAACTTTCTAATAAAAATAATAATTGTGTTTGTTTATAATAAATTAATATGGCACTGCACTTGATTATTAGAATACTAATCTTTGCTATGCACCAAAGGTTATAAAATCACGTACATAGTAAATACTTACTTGATAAACATAATTTTCCTGTGTGGTTCAGGCATATGATACACCCCAGATATTATTTAATTATTACATTTAATGAAATTCAATTGTAAAGTAAAATGTTCATAATATATTTAAATTTTTTTATGGGGAGTATTACAAATATCAAAAAGTGATTGCTCTTGTTTTTGGTGTATTAAATATAATTATATTGCTTTGATTTCATTAAAAGCATTGTCTCTATTCAAATTAGTGAGTGAGCAATGTCTGAGGTGCTCCCATGTCATTTGCCATTTGCACTTAGGGAAATAATCTTCATCAAGAAAATAAAACGGTTATCTTCTTGATACATCAACAGATTCTTGAAACAACTCTATTCTATACATCTATAAGGAGAGTTTTTTTCAGTACCGTACATATGTTTACAATATCTCAAAATGGGGCAATAAGTTGCAAATTAAAAAAAAAATATATGACAATCTAATGCTTAAACAAAATTATTTTAAATCTTAAGTGACACACTATAATTTTAAATTGTTTGCATTTAAAAGTCCACACTTACAACTTACAATCATGTTAAGTGTTAAGTACCGTAGTAAATCGTTTAAGTGAAAAAATTAAGCCCGTTAAATTTTTTAATATCAAATCAATGTTTATTTATTATTGGAAGAATACTTGTTAAATGAAACCAAAAATAAATTTTGAACAAACATGATCATTTAATAGCTAAATATAATTGTAATTAGAAATGAAAAATTAAGTTTGCATATTCATATTCTGTTACCGTTAGACTGCAAAGTAATAACATTTAAAAATAAGTTCAAAGTGCAATGAAATGTTAATCACTTGAATTTATATGTACATTTTTGTTACACAATAATGAATCAAATATAATTTTTAACATAATAATTATTAATTTTATTAGGTATTTAATTTTGTTGATAAGGTTGCATGTCTCCAATGACTGCAAATTTACAACATTCAAATAATTAAATGAAAATAACTATTTAAATTTTTTAACCATTACTGTGTCAGATAAAAAAAAATGATGTTCATAATAATAATTAACTGAAATTCAAAACAGTCATAAACATACATTTATGCATACATTAGATGTAGTTCCATGTAGAATATATATATGCTTTTACCAAATTTCTAAATTATTTTTACCTACATTTTCAATGGAAACTAAATTAAAGTGACTATAAACAAATTAAATTAGCATTACTGACATTGATTACGCAGGTCATGGTAAGCTATTGCTAGATTATTATGGAAACTATGGGGAAGCTATACGAAAGCAACAGGATCAATTCATAATAATAATTCATGTATATTTTTAAAAAATGCTATGCAACAAACAGGAACAAATGACTAGCTTGTCAACATTTTTAGGATCAACTTGAAGTTCTGTTTTCATGAATCACCATTTTGCAACAAGTTGGTCAAATGCACATTCCACTGTTCTTTTGGCCCCACTATGTGCTGTAGTGGTAAACTTCAATTTCTCGTGATACAGTATTACCACTGGTGGTGTATGGTCGCATCAGAAAATTCTTCAGAGGATAACCTTGGTTACCAAGAAAAATATTTGAGAGGTGTATTTGATCCAAGTTATCTGTCTTGTTTGGGGAAAGAGCCCGTTTCTATGTGGTTGTATAGATTTGATTCAACAAAAATACCACAGTCACTCTGCTTGCCATATGCCCCACAGTCAACACTAAAAATACTTTGCATCAACAAAGCTGACCACATAGGACATAATAGTGTTGATAATTAAAATATTTAATATTTGACATTTAAAGCGGGCATGCTTGCTGACAATACAATAATACTACCAACACAGTTATGAAAATTCAATATCCTTTCGACGTCATTAGCAGTCTTTTCCATTAATTCTATGGTGGGAAGAGCCATATGCTTCTCAACAAAACACTCCCAAATTCAAATAGCATCACGGGTCTCATTAATAATAACCGATATTGATATTGTGCAGGGGGCTGTCTGATAGGAAAATGCAAGAAATTTTTATCCTAATCCCGTAATGTGTAGTCAAAAGTTTGATGGTTCATTCTGAAATAATCAAGAAAACTTTTCTGGTAGCTCCAGCAGCCTTGGAAACAAGGTATGGAATTCTCCACACCCTTATCTCTCTGCAAAAATTAGTCATTAATAATTTAAAAAATGGATTCTCCATCAATAAGACATGTTCTTCCATTCCACTTTTGTTTTTAAATGTAAAATACAATATCAATAAGCTCATTAAAAATCTATGTTTATTTTAATATTTGTTAGCTCTATCAGAAAGACAGCTAAATCAAGGCCGTAGTTATGATAAACAATAAAGATTCGGATGCGATCGGTTGCAATGAATTCTCAATTTCTATAATAAATAATGTCCGACGTGCAGTTCTACCGAATGACCGATCTTGTCGTCAGTCTTGGATTTCACCGAAATCCGGACCTAGTGTGGGCTAACCCTTAGTCAAAACGACTGGAAATAGACCAGGCTGCACTAGTTAACCAGCACTGTTTTTTGTTTTTTTTCACTTTGCTCTTAACACATTCCACATCGCATGAGTTGGAATTTTCACTGTGATTGTGTTAGTGTCATACCACCTATGGGACTCAATCTCCAAATTTGATTTCAGAGTTTGCCTTCTTTAGATGAGCCGTCATTCAAAGTTAATGACTACCATCCACACGGGGTGCTGGTGTTATTTTTGCATTGTATAGGCCTAGGCTTTGCTGGGGATTGAGCTCTGGTCCACAAGCTTGGGTTTTACTTGGTTTAGACTGTTTGACCACCCAGCACTCTAGAATCAGACGCCCCCCCCCCACACACACACACACTTTTATGTTTGGAAACAACTTTACTTTTATTTTGGTTTATCCTTGTGATTTTAATTTTGATCACGATGTTCGAAAAAAAAAATATTTCCACCCACCCCGAAAGGAAAGCAAAGGACCGTGATGAATAGAAAATTATTGTGGACGGCATATGCCTCTGGAGGGGTAAAAATTAAAAAGGCATACGAAAACTCCCCAAACTGTATTTTTTTTACCCTTAAAATTTTACAAGAGTCATAAGAGTCTTTGCTTTTCAAATTACTACAGTTTTCCCAGGCATTATATTTTAGTATTGAAGACTGAAGATCCCAATTGACAATTTAAGGTATATATCGCTTGATATAAAAATGATAGCTTCTCAAAATGTTGCACACCCTTATGTTCCTCTTGCCATCCAAAGCCTGCCGATGGAATTAAATTAGATCTTTAAAAAATATGTACAGTTATTGTTTTCTTTTCATTATAGATATTAAATAAAGTTCATTTAATGTACTTTAAATCTTTTAAATTTCACTATAAATACAATTAAATACAAAAAGATATTTTAACTATACATACCCGGTTCCCGTATGTTATTTGTTCTGTGAATGTTATTATGATTCTTTTTGTGAGCGTATTTTAATTTGTATTTTAGAATATTTGTTGTTTATGATTTGAGAGTGAATAGTATTTCTCATGGATAGCTGTGGTTGGTTGAAGTTTGAATGTCAATAAATATGCTACAATTTTCATGTTAAAAGCACGTGGATATTTCAGGAGTGTGATTTTTATTCTGACAGTGGCAGGAGCGTTAGTTGTCAGTGACGTCAGAGAGTTTAACTGTCATCAAGTTGCTGGGTTTTCTTTGGACTGCATACTTCATGAATAAACAAGAAAATTTGAGTGTGTCTGAAATTTTCATAATTAATATATCATGTGTGGACAGCAAGTGGCAGAAATATCCCCATAGCAAAATTGAACCATCAAACTTCCTTCCAGAATACAGGAGTTCTTAACACCATATTTTGAAATAAGAAGTAGAAAATGTGCTGAAATTTGGTATTTAAGTGTGTTGCCAAACTTATGTCCCATTATGTGTGTATTCCACCAAATTTCAGACTTTTGAGTTAAGTAATGCCCTGGAGAAAATTTGTCTCAAAGATGCCAAAATCATTAATCCACAACAAAATGCTATCTTAAAGTGTAATAAAAGGTTTCAATAACGAGGGTTTTAGATTTTTAATCAGCTTCCATTTATTAGCAACTTTTAAACATTTTCATGTGCATGGAGCAACATAACATAACATACAAGTATCGGTACAGTACATAAGTGCTTTCTTTCCACATAATATATAAGAAATTAGTAAAACAAAGTAAGGTTAAACCTGAAAAAAGGAACGCATCAATACAATGAACATGTCGGCAGGAAGCCTTCATCAGCGAACAAACAGAATAAAATTTAAAAAATAGCAATAAGCTCAGAAGTAGTATCCAAGAGGGCAGCAAATCCCACAATTCATTTGCTGCCCTCTTGGATAATACTTCTCAGCTAAGTGCAATTTTAAAATTTTATTCTGCTTTTTCTGTTTGTTCGCAGATGAAGACTTCCTGCCGACACGTTCGTTTTATTGTTGCGTTCCTTTTTTCAGGTTTAACCTTACTGTGTTTTACTAATTACCTATTGTGCTAACCTGATTGCAGGCTCTCCCCTTATTACCTCACATGATACATACCAGGTAAGTGACATATAAATATAATTAAAAATGTCCATAGGAGACATTAAGAACATGGAAGAACTTATGGCTACTGCCTCCCTGTTAATTAAGTATATCCAACAAAACTGAACCATAGAATATATTATTTAAGTTATAAAAAAAAAGAAAAAAAAAACTGTCTTAATGAATGCTTAAAAAGATAAAAACCTTAAATACACAGCAGTTTTAATTGTAATTACACATAATAAAAAATACCAAGAGATTTTAAAATGGAAACAATAAAGCATTAAAAATATATTCCTTGAATTACAAGAAGAGAAGTCAGTAACATACTATTATTTTTTTAACTTAAGTTGCACAATAAATTAAATCTCTAAAAAGTGGAGGTCGATTTTCAGAAAGCCAATTATCCAAAACAAAGGTTATCCGAGAACTGCCCCATCTTTTTTTGCAGAATAAAATAATAATTCCAGTCCTCAACAGTTTTTGATATCATCAGCGGACCCAATATATTGTTGATGATTACTGTCCAAATACACTGTCCAGTAAGTAGCATTCATGTATAAGGTAAGAATGTATTGTATGAAATAAATTTGTTAACTGAACATTTCTGAGGGATTATTAGATGATCCAAAACACCCCTGGTACCAATTAGTTCAGAAAATCTGCACTGCTGTATTCTTCTTTGTAATCATAAATGATTTTTAAAATATTAAAATGTGAACAATGAACAATATTTAACTTTGCTTCATTAAATTATTTATTGTATATATTTTATTTAAATTATATGATTGCACTAACAATAGCAAAAAAAAAGCAAGTAAAAAGGAACCATCAAATTACATAAACCAACATCAATTAACATTTTATATTTAAAATAATGTAAATCATGTAAAATAATTATCACATTATTATTAAATGCTCTGAACTAATAAAGAATAAAAAAATAATTTTGTAAGCCCCCAATATCGGTATAAAATAACAGTGGCATTTCTGATTTTAACTCTGAATAACATTTTAATTGTATTTCATAAATGTGAAAGTAAAAGAAAATAACCATTGGTCCAAAATCTACAGATTTTCTTTATCACTATCACTTTCTTCTCTAGATGTTAAAAGTGTGCTCTTTGTTTTCAGATCTTTAACATTCCAGAATTTCACAAATTTATTCTTTCTTTTATGTTTAAAAAGCAATCTGATTCCAATTAACAATAGTAAACCCAAAGAAAGTCCACACAATATGACAATCATATTATAATAGGTGAAAAATACAGCCACATTAGTGCTAATGATATCAGGTTGGCTTTTTTTATTGTCTAGATTTTCTTCTTCTAATTTAGATAAGTTAACATAACTGTCTGACTCATCTTGCAACGAAACGTTTCTTTCCTTTATGATCCATATGCTGTCTAAGGAAGTATGATTATTAATAGACCGTTGTTCCCAAAAAATATGTGTTAAATTTACAACCCGTAAACAACCATAACTATTTAGAGACTTGTTATCTAACCGATAAGCCGACCAGTCAGCTGCAAAAGAAATAAAACAAAAACTTTATATAAGGAAAAGAAAACAATAATGTGAGTTAAATTAATGGTTTAAAATGTTAGAAAATAATTGTCAAGATTTAAAATTTTTGCCCAAAGATTTTTATTTATCTCAAATAATAAATATTGTTTTAATCCACATGGGGTTCTGATGTTTACTTACGCTGATTATAAGGCAAAAAGTGATCTGTTCCTTCTATGCTACCAGCTGCTCCAGTGATAATTTGCACTGGTACATCAGGATTAATGTATGAGAAATTTGAAACTTTCCCATGGTACAATGGCCATAGACGCTCATAATTATGTTCATGGGCTTGAATTATTAAATCAACTGACCAGTTGGTAAACAACTCTTCTAATCTGAATTAAATGAAGATAAAATGAAATAAATAGAATTTCAAATTTTAAAAAAAATTATTTAAAATTACTTCATTGAAAATGAGGAGTTTGTTGTCTAAAATATTTGACCAAAAAAAAAAGTGTGACTGTCAATGCAATGTTCAAAATTAAAATTGATTATACTTTATTTTCCAATAGATTAGGAGGAATATAAATTAAAATCTCTCAGCTGCTCAGTTACAGAGTCCTCCCTTATTTAATGAGCTCCGATATTATTTTAGTTATTATGCATTAGATTCCTTTATCTGAATTAGTATAGTAACATTAGATAAAATAGTTACATTAAAAATATCTGATACAAATCTACTTTGAAATTACTGAACACTTGACAAAATATCAATTTTCATACATAAACACAATTTTTTAAGTAGGTAAGTAAGATGAACCAAATTATTTTAATTAAAAACATTTTTAAAAATAGAGTAGCATCATTTTATTACAATCCAATAAAAACATATTTACTTTCAAATTTCCTAGAGTGTTTTGTATGCAGAATTGAGCATGCAGCCAAAGAAAAATGAAAGGGTACATTTGTTATACCTCCTTGTTTCCATGCGCTAAACAGAAAATGATATAGATCATAAAGCGTTAATACCAGTATAAGAAAACAATTACCCTTCACGAACTCTGGAATCAATTCGAGAGCAATCATCGCCAATATTAGTACTGCAATACATTGGTCTATGTCCAAATGCAACAATCCAAGGTGTTGTCTCTCTTTTGGTATTTGCTTTTTTTAAATCTTCATTAAGCCAGTCTTTTTGTTTCTGTACACTTACTCCATTGTTGGTAAAGAATACCTCTGTAGAATAACTGAAATGATCAGATATTGTGGGAATTAATAAATTAAAAAACCCAGAAGAACTCTGAAACACTTTTCCCCTTTCATTATTTTTTTTCTCAGTGATAAGATCATAGTGATGTAAACAAATATCTAACATACATATTCTGGAAGGGACTGAGCTTTTGCACTTTATGGCTACTGCTACTACATTTGTAACCAGCTCCATCTGCTTGGCTGTGACATGCACCATTTTATTAACATTGGACTCATCAAGTTCCAGTTTATGGCACAAAGTTAACAGGTGTACAATTGTTTCTAGAGCCAATGTGCAATTCGAGCAGTTAAAGTCCCTGTTGTTGTCTAGCTTGCTGAAGTAGGAGTTTTTTAGGCAGTGTTCCGTTATCATCTGAGTGTTGTGAACTAGATTGTTGTGAATGTTGGGTAGGGGGAGTTGTTGATCGTGAGACTGTTTTGTGAGTTGTAAGTCGTGAGGTCAGAGCGTGAGATTGGTTCTTGTTATTGAGTTGTGCATGCTGAGTTGTTTGGGTGGTGATATAAAAGGGCTGTGTGTTAGTAAGTCAGGTAGTCAAGAAGTAGTTGGTAGTAGTGGTGCTAGAAGAGAGAGACACGTTAGTCGAGAGCTGATGTGTGAGAGCCCAGAGAGAGACAAATTGAGAGTTAGTATTATCGCTGTTGAACGTTGTCACTGTGAATTGATATTGGATCCTGTAAATAAAGAACTGTTGTATTTCCATGCTGGAGTTTTGATATATATATAGATATTAAGAAACTGTTGTAAACCCCTAGACAACATGGAGTCTGCTGACTGTGAAGTAAACGTAACTACTGCGGGATGTGTTGAAGTGTCAGGACGAAGATCCTAACATGTCAAGTATTGAGAAGGCCGTGACTAGACCAACGTAAGAAGGCCGCAACATTTTATGGAGGCAGCGACTTAATAAAGAAAGGTCGTGACACTGAGTTACACAGTCAGGTGTTGGCATTTTAGCTTCCACCACGGATTAGACTTGCTTGGATGGGGCATGTTAGAGCGACACTTCTGGCCTTTGTGCTGCCTGTCCATTGACTGAACCACCAAGAAAGGTGACCGATTTCATTGTTTGTGGGTGTGCATATGATAAAAAAAGTGATTGTACTGAACAAATTGATTAAAAACATGGAGTGTTGCAAAATTTTAATTCTTAATGTATTTGTATTTGATTACAAATAATGAGCAAATTTTTATTTGTTTGTTTTACTTTATTTAGATCTCAAATTAGTCCACCAAATATCTTATTTGTAAATACCAGTAGCAGTATTTAAAATTTGCAACTTTTATTTATCGCAGAATCAATATGTTTTTGATTTACAACTAGCATGTTGATTTTAAGGCTTCTAAAAACTTTGCTACTTTTGTAGGAAAAACAAATGAAGTCAAGGGCATAAAAAAGCTTAGAGAGATTAATTTCATAAATAGAGATAACAGTTTACCAAAATTGACTTTTAGTTGAATTCAAGTATTATGCAATTTAAAGGTTATCTTATTCACCTAATAAAGTGAACAGGTCCAATGTCCATGCTGTACCACATTTTATCGAATGGAATGGGCCATTCTGAGTCAGGCATTGAGAAACGATGACTGTAGTGAGAAAATCTTCCATAATCGATTTCTGACAATAGAAAAACACAAAAAGGTTAAACATTTTAATATCTTTTTATCGCAGGGCAAAATGGATTTAGCTATATTTTCATTTATATTATCATGAATAGTTTTTAAATTTTAATAATTTTCACAAAAAGGTGATTACCAGTATAATTTATATCTTTTTCAGATAAAAATAATTATCACATTATTAAATATAATTACCATGATTTCCAGGACATGTCATGTATGGAATGTATGCAGCCACAGGCTCAATCAGTTGCATGAAGTAGTCACCAATCTCAAGCAAATGATACATTTTCACATTAATTTTAATTAGGCTCAACTCTTTTGTATTTGTAAATCTGATGGAGCCTAGATTATGATTTTATTTTAGTTACATTTAAATAATTATTGTTACAATGATTTAATGATATTATTAGGCAATTCACTTGTTTTACAAATCAATAAAGAAAAGGGGTGCACTCAAGCTCAAAATTAGAAAAAAATCCTCTTGAAGCAACTAACTGTTATGAAATATGTAATAGAAATGCTTACTTTGTTGCAAAATAATTATAGACTTCAAAATAAATTAAGAAGTAGCAGAATTTTACTTCATTGTTTTAAAACTTTTAATTCATTTTAATTATTTTTACTCTGGTACTCTTTCAAAAATAAAATTATTCAGATGTGACATTAAAAATGTTAAGATATTCAAAAAATACACTTTTATTTATGTATTGAACAATTTATCTTTAACGATTTATACAGGGCACAACAAATGTTTAAATAAGTAAAGGAATGTACAAGATAAATAATGGGCTGGTCCACTGTTCCAGCATTAAACAGAAACTCGTCCCTCTCACCCATAGACAGCGACGAGGCCATGACAGGCAATTCAGGCTCATACCAGCAAGAAGCCAGTATAGGAGCTGCTCATTCCTGCCCAAGACAATCAGGGACTGGAACAATCTTTCAAAAGGAACGGTTGAAGTTGAGGCGACAACACTAAACACATTTGTGTCTATTGCCTCAATCCTTCAAACCCCTAGTGCATGATACCCTCACAAAGTGGGACTGGAAATCAGTGAAATTTCCTCATCAACACCAGGAACAGAAACATTGCAAATCCCATCTACATGCATAGGAGCCAAAATGATCAATAAATTGATCGTGGGCCCTTAAGATATAGAAGACGAAGAATAGAGGATATAGCTAATATAGATCTCAAGAAATAATATAGAGCTCTGAGAAAATGAATTGTACTCACAGCGCCATCATTGCTTTTTAAATCATAGCCAAAGTCACCCACATGGAATAAAGCTGTATAATTGCCAGATAACGCTTCATTTATTAGTGATGGTATTGTGTTTGCATGTATACCCAGATCTCCAAACATCAAAAAATTAGGTGACCAGTTCTGGTTGGGGAATATAGACAAATACATTTTAAAAAAATTAAAAATGTAATATTCAAACTTATAACTCTATTGCTATCCTTGATCATGCTTCTTACATTTGCTCCAAGATTAAAATTACAGCTGTTGGAGTAAAAATTAAAATCCTACTAATTAAAAAATCCATTTTTAAAAATGTAAGAGGTATATTTGCCATTTTCTTCTTCAAAAAGACTAATATTATATGGTGGTTATTAACATACCTTAAGTAGGTACCCATTATCAAAAAGTTTCTCTAACTATACCCCCCCCCCCCTTAATTATAAACACACTAAATTTACCAAATAAATCTTTTTGTTAATATGTTTTAAATGTGGCTTTCACTATTCTCTGCCACTTTACCCTTTGATTGATACAAAAACAGCATTCATTAGAACAGTGGTTCTCAACCTTCATAATGCTGCGACCCTTTATACAGTTCCTCATGTTAGGGCGACCCCCCAACCACAAAATAATTGTCGTTGAAACTTCATAGCTGATGAGAATGTGTGTTTTTCAGATGGTCTTAGGCGACCCCAGGGAAATGGTCACGTGACCCCCAAAGGGGTCGCCACCCACAGGTTGAGAACCGCTGCATTAGAATGAAATAAAGAAATGTTTGGAATAAAGATTTAACTTAAAAATTAATGATTTATAGTATCTAGAAAACTGATCATAGGACTCACATTTCCTTTTATGGGTGTTTGAAAATAAAATGGTCCAGCACTGTTTTCATCATTGACTGGTAAATAATAATACACTGTTTTAGGAGCCAATTGCTGGAAATAAGATTACATTTATTTTTTACCTAATGTTTATTCAAATAAAAATAATTTCCTTAATTATAATGCCATGTTATTAAAAAAAGCAGAATCAACTGTTTCCTCACAATAATCTTAATGTTACCTGCAATTTAACTCTGTACAGATGGTGCATACCGTTCTTATTCTGATCTATGAAATATTTATACTCTGCAAGAATTTTAGTTTCTTGACCCCATGGGTGAGTGCCATATCTAACCTGTTTTAGAAAAAAGGTTAATTTCAAAAGTCAATTTAATGTTGCGTTGCATTGCATTTTCCTAGTTTAGTAAAATTAACTTTTATACAGTTTTTTTTCATGCTGAATTATTATAGGACGAATTTTATTTTAATTTTTTTATTCATTCAGTTAACACTTAAAGAATACAAACTCAAAACGATTAATTTTTATTTCAAGCGTAAATGCTTCCACAAAAAAAAAAAGTTAAATGCAAAAATTATTTGTAAATAACACATCAGAAATTCTGATGAAAGCCTGGTCTAACCTTTTGTAAACATTTCTTTGTCTAATGAGAAATATTTGGATACAAAAATCTTTCTCTCATGTAGACCTGAACACTAGTGCAGTTCAAATTTTTGATATTCTTCATACATGCTGCTCTCATGATACAGCTATTAATTTTACCATAATGGCATGGTAATAAAAAGAAGGTATTGACAAATTTATTTTAAAATTTAAAAGCTGATTTTGTCAAAAGGAAATATCTGGGTCTTGACTATCCCTGTATTTAATGGCATTACATAAATTATTTTACCTCACCAACACATTTGCATTCCGTAGACCAAACAATTATCATTTCATTGGTTGTGTCGCCAAATGATAAATGCACATGCTGCGGCCTGCAGCAATTATCTAGGTGAACAGCTGAAATTATAAAACTTGTCATCACATTTGAAATTATTTTTGTTACTGGACCATTATTAAAGGAAATAAATAAATAACATAAATGCAAATTTCATTTTATTATGGCACAGTAATTACAATTAAATGTTTTAATGATGTTTTAGCAGGAATCAGACATTTTTTATTTTATAATTGACTGCTTATTTGTGGTATATATCTATACAAGCACATACAGTATAGAAAATCTAGCTCCGATTTTCAGAGGAGCATTTTCAAAAAGTATTTTTTATTGTTATGAAAAAACTAATATTTGAAATTAGTAAACTACTATATTCATTTTTGTTTTGTTGCTATTCAGAAAAAACTCAGATTTTTTTAAAGAATTCATTTCAAGCCCTTATTAAACACTGAACATGCAAAAGGCTTGTACTGTTTTCAAAACATCTTTTGTTAAGTATCACATGAAACATATTTTAATAATCTACTGAAAATAACCACCTGTAATTTATATTTACTTTTAAATAAACAAGAATTTTAGAATTAAATTTATCATATGTCTTAACTCTCTGGAGACGGAGCCTTTTCGGGGTGTATGTGCCAAAAAGACGGCGCACTTTTTACGAGCTCGATACTCACATTGCAAAAAAATGTATAAAAATAAACTATTCCCTTAACATATGTAAAACTATATATATTCTTGTAGGAAATTGAATGAACTAATACAATATTTATGAATAAAACTGAAATATCAAAATTTATGCAAATGAGCTACCCTTATTTGCATAATTTATGCATATAATTTTTTGTTACACCTAGAATAAACATGACTTACTTGTATCAATTGTGTGAATTGTTTGATGGATGAAGCCTGAATAAGTCCTAATACTTATTTTTTGGGGAAAAAAAGGCCCATGGAGGCCCTTGAGACCCCTCTGGCACATGGTTCTACTCCTTTTCCACCCCACCCCCTATTTTTCAGTTGTTACAGACACACTGTAACAGGCCCCCATTTATGACCTCGGGACCTTCTCTTAAGCTGGATGTTACTGAGAAAGTTGTCTGCATACCTATTGGTCTCTCTCATTAACACTTGAGTGATATTTAGTGTAAAAAATATAATAAAGTACTCAAATGGGATGCTTATGCCTTATTTATATAGGACTTATGTTGTCTAAAGAGGGGTCATATCTGTCCATTTGAGAACCCCTAATACTAGTAATACTAAACCAAAAGTTCACAACATTACCATTACCCTCAATTTAAAAGTCTTTATTTGCTCGTTTTCACCATTTTCAGTGTCAGATTCACTGCAAGAATAAAAAATCACTAAGCACAGTTTGATCAGAGTCACTGTCAGACATGTTTGAATTTCACGATGTAACTATACACAAAAAAAAAAAAAAATTCCTGCTCACTAATATACTGAGTTCACCTTCAACGAACGCCGCCATTACAATGCCTGGATGTGCAGGAATACGTAAGAATAATTTTGATTCTCTGGTACAACGCCATGCCAGCCAATCGTGAGGCTCGGTTTGTCGGGCCGATAGTTCAGACTTATGTCTTTCTCGTCGCTAGTCAACCTTGGGCCGATAGATCGGCCCTTACGTCTCCCGAGGGTTAATATCTAAAAATAAGTTTTTGCTAATTAATGAATCTAGAAAAGTATTAAATTATGGAAAATGTACTATGCGCAAACAAACAAATATGCAGTTATATCATTAATCTAAAATTTAAAAAATTAGATTTTAAATTGCCTTACATGGAGTTGTATCTTCTCCATCTTCCTTATTAGTGTCCAAAACATGACTGTCATAATCAGGAAAACTCTGAGTCAGTGTTAGTAGGCAGACAAACATGCAATACAACTGGTAGTATAGCATTGTCAAGCATTTAACACACTCTGCATCTGATAGCCATCAACTAGTTGCATGCATAAAACCTATGAAAATGCATTAACTTGATCATAATACATAAACAGTCCACATAAAGATTATTGAAATTTGTAACACTTTAACTTGCATATTAAATTTTATATTAGTAGTTTTTTTAGCAACCTGAAGTATTTAGGGACTATATAATTTAACTCTTTCATTTAAGTATCACAGACCTGTTTACCCTCAAACTCTTAAAATCGTAGAATATCATCACAAAATCGTTCAATACGTTATAATTATAGTAAAAAATTAACAGTATATACAATCTATACGCCTAAAAATTGTACATTGTACGCCAAAATCGTAAGAGTAAACAGGTCTGGTATCAGATTCCTCTGGAATTAATATTGCTTTAAATTCTTTAATAATTTTTATTGTTAAGAAATCAAAAGGATATTTCACAACTGTTTATGCATGTCTTCCCAAATATTTGATGGCTTAACTTCAGTAATTTCTTCTGTGTGAAATTTTGTTATGAATGAAGCTTAGAGTCAGGATTACCAACTGTATGTAAATTTACAGGCCATCATTATAAATTTGACCAAATATGAATTTTCCCTTTAAGTCCATAACAAAATAGGAAATCTAAGCACTAATTTTTGCTTGCTTTAAACTTTTATTACAATTTTGTGAACTACCGGTATTTAAAATATTTATTAGGGCCTCAACAAGTTTATTTTAAAAAATGCATTCTCGAGACTTGAGACCAGGGGTTCTTAACCAGGGGTGTGGGAAGATGCAGAAATTTGTCTGGAAAAAAACATATGAAAATCTAAAATTAAACTAATAAAATATAAAAATGAGAGCTGATTATATTTTTCATTACCTGTAGCTTGAAGCTTATGTATATGTGTCAGACCAACATTAGTTTGCATGTGCATTACCGAAAACATGAAAATGCAGAAAACAAATATGTTTATTTTTCTTAAATTTCTTAAAACTCTACCCTGTCATCTGCAGTATGGATGTCATTTTGGCAGTGTCACATGACCGCCAGAAGAATACTTTATTGAGATATTCGTCCGGCGACAAAGTCACATGACCGCCGTAATAAAGTGGTGTGAGATATTCGTCCGCCAGCCTTGTCATGTGACAGCGAATAATTCAAAACTATTGTTAATTTTAAACTCTATTTCTCTACCATGTAATTTACTGAGTATCTTGCTAACAAATAATATAAAAAAATAATTGGGTATTGGGTATATTAGGAAAACAAAGTGGGGGTCAAGCAAAATGCATTCTAGAAGGAGGCAATGCTAAGAGGGAGAGAGAATTACAGTAATAAAAAATATGAATGCTAAAAAAATAATAGTGAGGGTGATAAATAATTGTGTTTAAGGCGGGGAGGCCGATAGTTCACAAAGAAATAGACCCTACATCTTAATATAGGGTTGATGTAGTGGTAGCCTAGCCTACTTCTCATGCAATACTAAATACCAATCCTGAAATACAACTTTATTGACATAGGTCTATTGAAGTCTACTGGTCTTATTTTATTTGGTTCATATTTTAAATTTAGGCTTCAAGGTAGAGCTTTACAAGTACCAGTACTACTAGTTAGTATATAGGCCGACTAGTTTAATATTCAAAGACAAACACTTTATTTATCTCAGAGCATTTGAATATATTAACATGTTCAGCATTTATTTATTATCTAAGGATCGGAAAATCAAATGCAATGCAACTATTTTGCCGGCGACCACTTATCACATGACCTGCCGGAATAATAACGCCTACTAGTCGTCCGGCGGTCATGTGACCTGCATGTCGGATGTATATCTCCCGCACTATGATGTGTCTGGCGCGCCAGACGTGTAGACACTTCATATCATTTTTTTATTTTAATATATTGTTACAATTTAATGAAAACTGAGACGGTGTGTGCCACTGCAAAAAGGTTAAGAAGACATGCTTAAAAAACAGTTGAACTTCTGTTTATCTACTATAAAATTTAGAACATTTGCTGGCCATTTGAAATAGTTGTATGAAAATTTCATTTTATTATATGGAGTTGGCAACACTTCTTCTATTAGAAGAGTAAAACAAGTATGGCTTTATGAAGTTCATATCGTCATTTTTCATTTATTAATTGATTTTTGAAAACCTGCAAAAATAACAATGAATGAAAAAAAAGCAGCCAGATTTAAATAGTTTATGAAAATTTCATTACATTTTTTTGTTTCATAGCAGGGTGGGCAACTTTTTCTAGGAATCTAATAAGTCTTAGACAATATTGAATAAAACAATGAACACATTTGAACATATTTTAGTAAGCATTTGGATGAAAATTTCAAAACATTTTTAAAGTACAAAATACTGGTAATTTACAGGGACGACTGCCACTATTTTATCGAATTTCACGAATGTATTCCTAAATCGATCCCTATGCCTAACCTGAACCCTAAATCGATCCCGCAACCTAACCTAAACCCTAATTCACTGCAACTATAATTAACACACAAAAGACGCCGTGGCAGCCGTACTTGGATTTAGCCAAACTTTCTAGCTCAAGAGTCCAAGACTCAAGTCGTAAAAGTTATGAAGTTTTCCTCCCCAATTAAGTGTGACCCCCTATTTGGCTTTTGCGTCTATAACTATATTATATAATGTAATGTAACTAGGAGTAGGGCCATAACTTTATTACAAATCTGACTTGCGTTCGATCAATCATCAATTTTAACTTATACTCACTTATAAGTTATTCTTTATAGTATAGTATAGTAACGGTCCGGTTAGTCCGTCCGTTAGAACGGTTAGTATTCGAGGCCCGAGGCTTAAGCCGAGCCTACGCCGCTTACGGCACTACATTTTGCTGGATTAATGTACTTGAATACTATACCTTCAAATTATTCCTTAGAATTGAAAAACAAAGTCGTCGTGGGCCGCTTTATCTGAAATAGCCAAAAATATTTTAAAGTTAATTGTTTGTCCTACCAAAACATGTTTGGCTTAAGTGTATACGCCAAATTAAATAAGGCTAAGGCTAAGGTAGTGGTAATCATAGAGTCCAGCACCCAAATTATATTTATCAATTACTTCTTACCTTACTTGTTTATGTGATAAAGTTAAATTAATGAGCGGGAGACTTGATTTTAATTTTTAGAAAAAAAATAAACGCCTTGTTAATGTTATAATTTAGCCTAGTTTTATTATTAAAATTGAGATAATTGCTTGGAGACCACGCTTACCCCAGGAAATAATAACATTGGGAAAGTTACTGATACTGACAACTCAGCAGATAGCACAGGTGTAGGAGGCTTGGATATTATTATATTATCCTCTTTGACACCAGAAATTTTAACTCAGTGTAAGTGTAACAGAAGATGTGTAGTCTGTCTAAAACAAAACAATTATAGGCATCAAGAAGTAAAGTAAGAAGTAATTGATAAATCTAGATGTAATATGGGGTGCTTAACGCCATGATTACCACAAATACAAAGAGTAGTGCTTTGATATTGATATGAATCGTGAATGTGTCATATTACTATACATATTTATATTTGTAGTGAATTACGTCATGTTATATTAATATTATGATCTGTCTTGTTGGCCACTTACTGTAGTGCAATAAATTCAATAATTAACTTTTTAATATTATTTTTAGGCGGGCGTTAGTAATAGATTAATTATAATAATTACCCCTTACCGGGTATTATTAATATAGCCTACGGCTTATTCTTAACTTATAGTATAGTAATAAATTATTTCTAATGAAAGTGAAATACATAAAAAAATTCCTAGTAACCTGATGGAGCTACATTTATAGTATTTTAAAAGTAAATTACTGTCTTTTTGTTTGAATACATTGACCATTTCATTTAATTTTAACAATACCAATAAAGTAGATTTCATTACATGTCTCATGTCATGAATCTTTTGTCATGATTTTGTTTGTCACTAAAGGCGCCATTTTGGTAAATCTTCAAAGATGCTTATAAAAGTTGCCATGTGCATGTATCTGGATTTAAATACAGTCATACCTCGCCACATCATGCTTCGATTTTTGCTTCTTCACTCTATCGCGGAAGCGATGAGGTGTTCATGGCCTTATAATATTTTTGTTTAGGAAGGTGAGGACATCGACACAGTCACAGCGGGTACCCAGTGGACCGGAATCAGTTTTATGTGGAACTTATGGGCAGATTTATGGAACTTCTGGGTAGATTTCTGTAAATAATGCACGTAATGCTGCATATCCTTTGCGGTGTATGTCTGCTGCGGTGACCAGCCAACTGAACGCAGGACAAGAAATCCCATGACAACTGAAAGTAAGACATCCAAAAACAGGATAAGTGAACCAACGGATAAGTGAAAATGTAGGCAACTGAACCCATGAACAACTGAACACAAAATAAAAATATATGCTCATGCACCTAAGCATGAGGGGCTCCACAACTTTAAGGGGTGCCGTGACCCAATTTGACATCCCTAGGTTTCCAAAGATGGCTGATCTAATTCTAGAATATGTATGGCTGCATGTGGCCAGGCCCCAGGTTGGCCACCCTTGGCATAGTGTACAGTCTAGTAAGAAGGGGAAAGTGCATAAATCAAGGATAAGTTACCCGGTATTCAAACATGTTGTGCATCATTAAAAGATTACTGTACGGGTTAACTGTAACAAAACATTTTAACATATGGAACTGGAACATAGTAATCAAAGTATGCTGTTTCTTTCCATAAAGGACTGGGTCTGCATAGAAAAAGGTGTTCTTGCTTTTGAATATTTGATGTGGTTATTCGTGAGTTGTAAAAAACAAAGTTAATGACTACAAAATAATTTTTTTACAAAAGATTAAGTAGGCCTACATGTCATATCCAGGCATAAAAAAATTACACAACTAAAAATACCGGTATGGTATATATCATTCATCAGAATTGGTATCAGAATAATATGGGGTGTTCAAAATAATGCAACCGAGACACAATCGTTCTCCATGTAACCAAAAAAAATTTTGATTTTTGGACAACCATGGCGCCAAAACAATTTTAAATGCCCTAGTTTTAAATTTGTAAAAATTTTCAACTTTGAAGTTCTAATTGAAGTTTAATGGACCTGTAAAGTTCAAAATAACAGGATTTTCACTGATAACGCACTCATCAAGTATATGTATGTCATAAAATATATTGTCTTGGGCTTTACATTTTGCATTATGGGGATGGGAGGAAAGGCTACAACCAACAACCTTCAGTGTTTACTTGCGGTAAGAGCCACAAGGATTACCACTCTGTGATCAGACTCCTGATGTAGACATGTGCTGTACAAAAAAAACATACATCAAAACAATTGGTATAAATTAAGAAAATGAAATAGAATAAAAAGAATAAAAATTCAATGTAAGTTGTAAGTCTTAGCTCACGTATTATAAGCTTGGTCTATAATTCCAACAATTTGCGATTAATAATACTTCTTACTTCTCAAAATAAAAGTAAAATAAAAATAGCTTGGCCTAACCCATATTTATATACCAGTACAACAGGTAGTTACTTTTTTCTATTTGGAGGAACCAGTCTTTAGGGTGGTCCAAACATAATGTCTCCCTCTGCTTACATGTGCACAATTTTTTGAATATGGGAAGAGAATTACATTTGCAATTGATATACTTAGATAAAGGTCCTATTTATTATTTGGACCCCGAAGTCTAGTCATCAGTATACTTATTACTAGGCCTTCAAATAAAGTCAAGTTAATAACTTAATACAATACTTAACTTATTATTTGCTCCTCAGAGTGATATGTACTGTTGTTAAAATCAAGTACTGGTAGGCATCAAATTAAAAATTTTAAATCAAAAAGAGGTTGAAACTACAAGATTAAAATTGACTATGGCTAACAAGGCTTCACCTGTAATAAAAAGGCTAGATGAAGTTGTGGTCAACAGAATTGCTGCAGGGGAAGTAATTCAAAGACCAGCAAATGCTTTGAAGGAGATGCTAGAAAACTGGTATGTAGAGACAGGTTTTACTAGACTTAGGTACCATATCTGTAATAATTTGTTAGCAACAAGATTTCAGCTATATTTGATGTGCCATTTCAAACAATAGCCCCTGTCAAATTATTTAGTGACAGAACTGTTTAAACATGTGTGTTTGTGCAGTTGTATTTTTGCTTCAATGGAACTACCACTGTAACAAATGTATTTTACATCTACTCTTTTCAGTTTAGACGCAGGAGCCACCAACATTCAAATCACAGTGAAACAAGGGGGACTGAAAATGTTACAAATTCAAGACAATGGGTGTGGAATCAGAGTAGGTTTTCCATGTGTCAGTTCTCCTTAGTTAAATACAGAGGAATAAAATGTGTATTTTTCTTCATGTGTGAGTGTGTAACCTACTCCTATTGTAAGACAAGAAACAAAGTCTTATACTTACATTGCTCAAATGTTTCACTTGAAAAAGGCCTACAGTTCGTATGTTTAAAACCTTTTTCTTTTATCTGGAAATTTAACTTATACTATTTTTTGTCTCTTTTAAATAAAACAGAAAGAAGATATGGAGATTGTGTGTGAAAGATTTACTACTAGTAAACTTCGGCAGTTTGAAGATCTTAATAGCATTAATACTTATGGATTCAGGGGCGAAGCTCTAGCAAGTATTAGTCATGTAGCACATCTAACTATTACAACCAGAACAGCTTCTTCCAAATGTGCCTTTAGGTAAATTTATGTCACACAATTTTAATAATAAATGTTAACTACTTTGCAACACCAAATATCTAAACTGTCTTTGAGCTGGAATTTAATGTATTACCATTGTTTAGAATAAACTTCTGCTGATTGCCTGGTAGAATAATGGTCTGAACAAGAAATGGAAACAGTCTTTTAAGCAAATTATACAATTTATTTAAAATTTGATACATTTCTTTTTCTTAATTCCTGTCTGAAAATTTACTTTTTTGTACCGGTACTCGGAAAAAGATATGCTAAAGATTCTAGTGATTTTAGCACATTATCACCATTTGAGAATAAGTGTTGAAAGAATTTGTTTGAGGTTTTCTTCTTTAAAATTACTTTTATTGTCTTCAGGGGTGTATACTCTGATGGTAAACTGAAAGAGCCAGTAAAACCATGTGCAGGAAACTTGGGAACACAAATAACTGTATGTAATATGCCATGATTGCCTTGATCTTTAATTTATAAAAAAGTTTAAATAAGATTGATCTTATAAAGCTATTGCAAAAGTTTATAATATTAATAATAAGCATTACTTTTAACCCCAACAACAAGCTTATAATTATGTTTGTTAGGTTTTTATTTTAATAATTTAATTGAGCACCGTAAGTGTTTACTTTTGCCATGACACTGTAGGAACATATTTATTATTGTTAAGGAGATTTTCAAATTGTTATATATATTAAAATAATTAAAGATATGAAAATACTTCACTTATTTTGAAGGTAGAGGATTTATTTTACAATATATCCACAAGGCGCAAAGCATTGCGAAGTCCAGCAGAAGAACATGCTAAAGTAGTGGATGTTGTAAGCAAGTTAGTAAATTATTGCTTGAAAGACAAATTAAAAATTTTTAACAATGTTTACTACCCCAACTTCTCAGGAATAGAAATACATTGACATTAAATAATTTAAGAATCATGTTGAATTTTAAAGAAACTGAATGAAGTTTTAATACTCAGAAAATAATAATAATATTTTTAAAAAATTAATTTTTAACATGAACAAGTAATTTTTAACCCTCAAACTGGGGTCGGCTGACAAAATCGGCTGATATTCTCGTTCTGTGCTGTGGCGGCCGAAAAAATTGGCCCATAAAAAACACAGTCCGATAGCAACTTCCAATCCAATATTTAACCGAAATCATAGCCACTTACTTTTATTAATCATAAATCAACTTCAGGGTCAAGCTGTTTCTTGATAACTTAACAATAAGTACTTTTTAATCAGAATTTTATATCACTGTTTTTTTTAAATTTTAATCAAAACCTTAGCAAACTATACATTTTCTGAAGGATAAATAAATTAGCTACAACATTTAGATTTGTGTTTTAAGTGTATCTATAAAAATTAATGATGTTATGAGCACTTGAGAGCAAGACATTTTGTCGATTTTTATTTTTTTGAGCACTCCAATGTCAAGGACACTGAGCAAAAAATTATTTACCGGTTGGGCAATATAGCCAACTTTATCTCCATCCATTTACCTTTCTAAAAATATATGACTATTGGGGTCTTGGATCAATATTTCTATGTCATGTAATGCAATTTCAAAAGGCTCTCAAAAATCTCTGAAAAGCTCCACACCACAGAATGATGCATGCCACAGTTCGAGGGTTAAATGAAAGTTTAAGCTTTAATTTTTAAAAACTATTCCGAAAAAAAAAAAATCACGTCTAATCAGCCTCATTGAAGTTTTAAGAAAGCTGTCATGCCAGCTGAATGGACTCATTTAAATCATTTCTCAAATCTTGTTATGATATCTCTTAATTTCAGATATGCAATTCATAACAGTCAAGTGGCATTTACATTAAAAAAGGTAGACCTATTTTTAGCATTTAATTCCATTTCCACCCAGTCATAGTTATGTACCGGTATCAGATTAAAAATATCTAAAGATTTTATTCTTATAAATAATTGTTCTGCTTTATTCTTCACAATGGTATTTGGCAATGTTCCTTTTAATTATTTTGGGTTATTTGTGAAATAAATTCAGAATTTTCAAAAATGAAATGAAGCAAAATCTATGGATATTCAAATATCAAAATAAATAATATTGCACCTTATTTCTTTATACAAGTCTTAATAACTTAATTTTTTTATCAAAGTGACGTTTGATGCACTGATCTCTTTTTTTTTTTTTTTTTTTAAAAAAAAAAAAAAAAAAAAAAAAAAATTTTTTGGTTAAATTTTAAGATTAAATTTTGCTTAATTCAAAAATTCATATAACTTTTTGGGTGCTATAAATAGTTTGCTGTGTTTACAGGTGATATGGTAAAGCTCATTTTATTTTTATTGAATGCTTAGCCCCTATTAAATTTTTTTTTTTTTTTTTTTTTTTTTTTTTTTTTTACATTATTGGTTAAATTTTAAGACTAAATCTTGCTTAATTCAAAAATGCATATAACTTTATGGGTGCTATAAATAGTGTGCTGTGTTTACAGGTGATATGGTAAAGCTCATTTTATCTTTACTGAATGCTTAGCCCCTATTAAATTTTATTTTTGCGTAATTTCTATCGTTGTAACCAGTAAATATATCATAACACATAACATTATTTTTAAAAACAGCAAGGAGATAGCATTGCTGATGTCAGGACCCCTCCAGCATCAACATATGTTGATAATATACGTGCAATTTATGGTGTAGCTGTCAGTAGGTGAGTCTGGTAAAATTCATATTTACATAGCTCATTTTAATGATTATGGCTCCAATATTCTTTAAAAACTCATCAAAATTAAAATACTTAAATATTTAACTTCTTTGCATAAAAAGTATATAAATTAATTTAAATGTCATTATGAAATGCCTAATTTTAAAACTTTTTTGACAATGCTGTTCATTATCTGACTTTAAAAGATTGCAACAGATTTTTATAACAATTTTTGTAGAGAACTACTAGAAGTGAATCATGAAGATTCTAAATTGGGTTTCACAATGCACGCCTTCATTAGTAATGCAAATTATTCGATAAAGAAATCATCATTTTTGCTGTTCATCAATCGTAAGTAAAAAAAAATAATTTTTTTTAAAATTATGTAATTTTATTAATGACTGGTACCATAATATTATTCTTGTTTTTTTCTGTCACTGCTGTATGCTTTATCAATTTAAATGATTTAAACAGTTCTAATAACCTCATTTACCTTAAATTCTAAATATTTTTATTATAAATAAAATTGTCTTAGGAGAGCCCAGATAACCGATTTTAATATGGTAAATAAAATTATAAATAAAACCACATTTTTATTAATTATTTGCATTTTGGTTTTCAATAATCATAATAATACCTGAATTTTTATAATACAGGACATTTTTATTTTAGATAGACTTGTTGACTCATCTGCCATTCGGAAAGCTTTAGACACAGTGTATCAAGCATATTTACCTAAAGGATCACACCCTTTTATTTATCTAAGGTAACACATTAATGAAGTGTCAGTATATATTCAGCTTTAACTGGACAGCTCTTAAATGATTTTTTTCAAAAAGCCTTCAGCTGAATATTATTTATCTTTTCAAAAGTTTAATGTTTTATTAGCTCATCTGAATTATACCATCACACATGTAACAGCTAAAAAATGACAATAATATATTGTTTCGTAATTTAGTATTAACATAAAGTTTGATATTGAAATGTCATGCGCTGAAGAGGGAGAGGAAGTGTGATTTTTGAACATGGTCAAGGAGGATGAAATTGAATTAATGAATGTGTTTGCGCTTACAAAGAAATATCTCATAGCATCGGACTATATATCGTCCAATTGAGTGTATTAAGAAGTAAGTGAAGTTAACAAGATGATGAAAATTATGTTTACTCCAATCTGGAGATTTATTTCTCATATTTGTGAAACGTATTGTGTAAATAAAATATAGTGATGCAACCATATCGAATTTACCTCATGCGTTCAATGATTATTGTAATAATTATTAGAAAGCACTAAATCACCACTAAGGTGCTGGATACACATATACAGATGTAAATGATAAGTAAATAAAGAAGAGCGTTCAACATTATACAATAACACAACACTATATTAAAGTCTTAATCTCTGAATGACTATTTTCAGTTTAGAAATTACGCCACAAAATGTTGATGTGAATGTCCACCCTACAAAACATGAAGTACATTTCCTGCATGAAGATGCAATTATTGCTTCTATTCAAACTGCAGTGGAAGCAAAACTCCTAGGTTCAAATTCATCCAGAACATTTTTTACACAGGTTAGTTTTCTATGATGATGTTTTTAACTTTATCACTGAAGATCATAGGGTGGGAACTAATTTGCATGAAAGGAGTGGGTATGTAGCCCGATTCTGGAAATGGGGATTTTATGAGATTTGGGGCAGGAAAAGCTATTGTTTACTGATAGGATGTTAGGAGCCTTATTTTGATGTTTGTACTTCTCCTCATCTACCTCTCGGTGAGACTTGATTGGCTGTGTGAGAGGTTTCATTAAGGATCTTTGATCCTCCCTCTGAAGACAGCAATTCTTTCTTCTAGGTTAGCTAATGCCAGGTGATGCTTGAGCAGGTCATTGTAATGCTTTCTAGGAGCTCCTATTTTACACTTTATATTTTTATATAATTTATTTAAATTTCAGTAAAATAGCATAAAAGAAATTCTTTATTAGATTAATTTGAAAATTTAATGGTTATTAATTTTATTTCCAAGGCAATGTTGCCAGGGCCAGCTCCTGATGAACAAAAAAGTAAACAAGATAATGCTAATGGTAGGAAGCCAACCTATTCTCATCATGTCCCATAGCCTGAATAACTGATGCAACTTAAATTTTTTAAAAGTGTGCTTTAAACTAAAATATTTGCATCTATCATGATTTTAAAAATAATTTTCTCTGTATTTAATATAATTAGAAGAAATAATTTTTCAACAGATGCAAAAACAGTTAGAGCACAAGAAATGGTACGGACTGATAACAAAGAACAAAAACTTGATGCATTTCTGGGAAAGCCTGTGTCAAGTAACTCAACTAAAACTTCAGTCAATAAGTATGATTCAATGTTACTGTTTGTATCACTTATGTTGCCAACTTAGTTTTATTATAAGGCCTTTAACATAATCTTTTAAAAAATACTAAAGACAATAATGAATACAACTCTACAGAATGTAGTGCGGCTTATGCAACACTACATGAAAGGGCATTATAATTCTTAGAAAAAGTACTCCAATAACTTAATCAAGGTTTGAATACCTGAATCTCGATCTTGAATGTTAACAGTTTTTTTAAAAATTTAACTAAACTGCATATTTTATTCAAATGCAGGCAGGATGAAGAGCCTACCCCAGATTCATCATCTGTAAAAAACAATGACCAAATCACCCAGCCCAAAGTAAAAAGAAGAGAAATACATTTGAATAGTGTTTTGCAGTTACGACAGAATGTTAAAGATAATGCCAGCGACAGTAAGCCATCGTAACTTGCTTACAATGATTTCTGTAATAAATATGTTGAAATAAAAGTTCAAATAAGTTACTTGTAAATAAATCTGATTAAAATTCAATTAAATCATCTTCTTTTTTACTTATAAGGTATGCGTGATATCCTTCAAAATCATTCCTTTGTTGGGTGTGTTAGTGAAAGCCATGCATTGATACAACATAACACCAGGCTTTTCTTGGCTAACACAACAACCTTTAGGTAAGTAAAATTCTGGAGATATTATTGTTTGTATATGTAGAAGAACAAAATTCTGCGACTAAGATATTAATGTTAAATAAAAATTAAGCTATTTGAATTACATTTAAATAAATATTTGAACAAAAACAAAACATTTTGCCTTTCAGCAAGTATCTCTTCTATCAGATAATGCTTCAAGATTTTGGTAACTTTGGAGTTCTTCGCTTGTCGGTAAACAGACTTTTTGTAAACCTTAAATGAAAATATTTGATTGAAAGACTTTGGGTTCACAATATCAATTCATTAACTATGCAACAATTTCACCTCCAGTTTTCAATTATGAAAGCACATTTGAGATTGCTGATATTTTTTCTGATATTGTAAAATCATTTAACTAGTCCACTTCTATTGTTCATTAAGCAGTTGTTACTGGTTCGTAAGTACAGAAAGTTTAGACCTATTTTGCTTTTATCAATTGTGTGTTTTATTAAGGCTACACTAGTAGTTTTCACATGAAAATCAAATGACTGATGTAAGTACATGCAAAGTACTGAGTTAATTTATTCATAACCATTTTAATCACTACATTTTTATGAATATGGTTTTATACCCAGTTTTATTTAACTTATTAGCATTGCCAGACTGGGTCAATCTGTCAAATGTTGTGCTGCACTGACACTTTTTAGCAAACTTTCCAGTATATGAGAGCGTTGAAATACTGCTGAAAACATATCTTGTGTAACATTTTCATAATTAATTTTTTAGCACTAATCAGCATATTTGAAATCATTATTACCATCTTTCCATAGTGAGGTAGGAAGACGCCTGTGTGCACCTTTTATCAGTAGATCAGATCCATTAAAATAAGGGCAGTAACTCTAAATATCTAATCATATAATCACCAAGTATATGGGAATCATGCTAATAATGTGACTTTCATGGGTTTGATTCCCCTTCTGGTGGATTTTATTTTTCAAATTAGTGACATTTGCCTACTAATACAAATAGGAGTGGGCCAACTAAAATTGACTTGGTCAGTAAAATTTCTTGGACAATTTCAGCATCTATTAAAGTCTTCGTACATACTTCAAACTATAAAATAAAAGCATGTACCCAAATGTTTTAGTTTAGTACACACTACAAACTATAAAAACATGTACCCAAATGTTTTAGTACATACTACAAACTATAAAAGGATGCATCCAAAAAAACAAAGTTGAAGTTGATATTGAAAACACATTGCCTTTTGCAATACTGAAATTTAATTTTTGCAGTTTTTTCATTTTTACACTACATGCCTAAAATTATCATTGGTTTGAAAAGTCATTAGTCTAAAATTGAAACAATTTAATATGATCACTAGATAATGTAATAAATAACAAGATTGAGTACTGGATCTTAAACTTTTTTTCTCCATATTTCATTTTTTTCTCATTGATATTTGTTACAAAGAATGGTTACTGAGACTGAAATGGTAACATTAGTTAACTGAAAGGAGGGGTGGGTTACCACACACCTCAGGAAAACTATAAGACTCATGTAGACTTTCAGGATATAATTGACAGCCTACCTCTTTTCAGTTTCCTGGGCTATAATGGCTTTTTCACTTAATTAATTCAAACTACCATACAACTAAATGTCACTTAATGGTTATGTCTACATTATCACATGTAGAGGAGATCTAGTTATGAATAATTGTGTTAAGCTGTTTTGTATATTCTGCCAAAATAAATTAGCTCATAAAAAGCACTAGTCTCCCCTTAAGTGAGACATTTGTCACAATACTTCCATTAAACATTCATTTTTTTTCCTTATTTATTATCTCAAAATTAATACAAATGAACATGCAACTTTTTTTTTAAATTCTGGGAATTAATTATGAAAAAAGTTTTGATAATATTAATAAAGTGTATGGAAAATTATTTTTTACCTATTATGGAAAAGCATTTGACAACTAATTTTTATTTATTAACTTAAGGAACCAGCTCCTATTAAGGCATTAATTCTTCTGGCTTTGGACAGTCCAGCCTCAGGGTGGACTCCTTCACATGGTCCTAAAGAGGAGAATGCAGACTATGTAGTGACATTCCTTACATCTAAAGCAGCAATGCTACAGGATTACTTTAGTCTTGAGATTGAGGTATGTTGCTTAAAAAAACAGACTTGAATTTTGGTTACATTAAAAAGCAAGTTTTTAGTGATTATTTGAGAGCTAATAGTAAAAAGTGCCAACTTTTTTTTTTGTTGAGATGCTATGTGCTCTATTGTGTGAAATTTCAAATTATGTTATAACAGCTTATTTTATTTTAGTAATTCCTATGGTTTTTAACAAGTTGATCACCTTTAATTACTGAGAAAATGGCATTGTTTATCTGGTAGCACTACCAATTGTTTCATAAAATTTTTATTTTATATTTTTAATTATAAATACAGGGTAACTATATATTTCAAAACAAATGCTTAAAATATATTACATTGATATAAAATTAAAATTATCTGCCATCTGAGCAAATTTTTTAAAATGTCTTTTTCAAAGAATGGAAATTTGCTGACTCTACCAATGTTGTTAGAGAACTACATCCCACCGTTTGATGAATTGCCATTTTACATCCTTCGTCTGGCTACTGAGGTGTGTATTTTGTAATAGGTAGCTGGTCTCTAAAATTTAATTATTGACCCTAAAAGAAATTTTTCTAAAGCTCCAACTCATTACGCCACATAGGTAATCTTTTTCAATTATTAAATAATAAAAGAACCAAATTGCTTCTTTTTTCTGATATATTTTATATTTAAATTAAATATGTTTTCAATGTAATTCGATATACAGTGATCCCTTGACTATCCTCCTGGGGGTTAGGTTCTAGAACACACATATACCACACCCCCCCCCCCCCACACCCCAACAGACAAAAATCAGCAAAGCAGTGATCTTATATTAAATTTTTTTATATATATATTTTAAGAAGTCTTTATAAACCCTCCCTTTTAAATTAAATATGTTTTCAATATAATTCGATATACAGTGATCCCTTGACTATCCTCCTGGGGGTTAGGTTCTAGAACACACATATACCACACCCCCCCCCCCCACACCCCAACAGACAAAAATCAGCAAAGCAGTGATCTTATATTAAATTTTTTTATATATATATTTTAAGAAGTCTTTATAAACCCTCCCCACACTCTTAAAGACCTTGTCAATTTACCCACTCTGTACCACTTTGAGTTTCTGTGTAGGATTCTCTCCCCTGTGTTTATTCATGGAGCATTAGATTTTTAATATTAATATGCAGACATTTTTTCGATTGATGGCTTTTTTAATGAATATTTCATTGGGTGGTTAATTATAATATTTAAAAAACAAGATTAAGGTACCGAGGCTATTTTGTCTGCATTTTAGGGAACCTGTAATAAAGTGTATTCAATGAAATTGTAAGATTGTTTTTCATTATTTGAACATTTAATCTAGACTTTTAATCATTTTATTCAAAATAACGATTTTCTCAGTACAGCACTGTGTAACTGTAGCACATGAACACATGGTTTTAGTATTTACGTTTAAAGATTTACTCTCAAGCTAGGGGGGACTAAATTTAGGGGTAAAATTATGCTCAAGTTAGAGGGTATTAACCTTTTTAACACTCTTTTTAAACACTTTCTTCACTTATGTAATTTTAACAACACATAAAATTTTATTTGGGTACTCTTCAGTGAATATACTGAACCTTGAATGATGAAGCTGATAATGAATTAATAATCTTTTAATATGGTTTAATTGTTATGTTATATGTTTTTAATATTGTTTTCAATTTTCTAAGCCAAAACATAATTATTTTACAGCAAAAACACACCAAAAAACCCATATATATATATACACTATATTCCCGCTACATTGTGAAAAATCAGCAAGACAAATTTAGATTTATTCAAGGAAAAATGCACTCTGCAGTGAGTAAGTGAAAGACAAGGGATCACTGTAATCTGCATCCTAAGACAATCATTAGTATCATTTCTACAGCTTTTCTTCATCTCTATTAAACATAGGTGAACTGGGATTCAGAAAAGGAATGTTTTCATACCTTTTGTGAAGAAACTGCTCAGTTTTATGCTATGAAGAAAAGCTGCCTAAAATCACCAGATGAGAACAACGAACTGGTAAGATTCCACTGGAACAAAATCTCATACAAAGTAAAATATTTAGATATGCATAGTCAAATAGTTTCAATGTAACCTATCTGTCTGCAACCAGTAAAAGCCAAAGGTTAGGAGAGAAAATTCATTGTTCAAACCTAAGTTCAGAAAAACCATACTGATCATAATTTTAATGATCTGCTAAACTCAGATATACCGAGTCATCTTGGTGCAGCAGATTATACTATTCACAGTGATTCACACACAAAAAAACAGCATATTTAACAAATAAGTAAGACTTAACCATAACACCAAATATCTATTTTTATTTTTAATTAAACTTTAGCAACCCCTAAAAACAAAGTTTTTTGTATAAATCCTTTCTAAAATTTCATATCGAGCAATGGGGTCGGGGTTGAAAATTTGACAAAACATGCATAGAAGTAACGCAATTTATAATATAAGAATCCAAATTAGTGCTTCCACAACAGCACATTTTTTTCATGCACCTGAACTATATTAATATTCTAAAGACCCACCTGAATTTATACCGCAGATTTATTTCACCAGCTATTTCAGAAAATGAAATATTACGCACTAAAGGCACTTGCAATAGTTTTTTATAAAGAATCTCATTAAGTGCAGTTATCTGGAATTTTATTTTGTGAAATCAGTTGTATATTTCCTTAATCTTCCCCATGAAAAACAGGAAAAAATGTTTTTGGGGGTTAGGGCTGAAAATTTGAAAGAATGTTTTATCATTGGCAACAAGTCCATGTGCCAAGTTTAAGTACAATAACTTAGATGGAAAGTGGGTCAATTAGCCATCCGAAGATTTTGCCTTCAACAAACAAAAGTGAAGTTAATATAAAGGATTGAAAAAGATTATTGTATTTATTCATAATGGAAATAGTTTTATTGTATTTATTCATAATGGATTTGCCATTCAACAGCTGTCAGGGGAAAACATGAAAGCCTGTCTTGGTGTCAATAGTTCAAGTAACTCAAATACTTCTGTATGTAATCTAATCATATAATGCACTGTTTCCAGGAAACCGAAGCTGATAAATCAAAAATTAAACATAACTGGACGTGGTCAGTGGAGCATGTGATTTACCCAGCAATTAGACAAATGCTCCTTCCACCTTCATGTACAGAAAATGACAGAACCATGATACAGTTGGCTAACTTACCAGACTTGTATAAAGTGTTTGAACGTTGTTAAAAAAAGTATGGTGTAATGTGTTGATGTAAGATAGTATTTCGTTTTCTGTTTTTTTTACTAAAAAATTTAACTAAAAAGTGTAATTATTTGTTATTAATTATTAGAATTTTTGTGTGCACAAATCTAAACAATTGACTTACAATAATCTTGTGAAACTAAAAATACCATTTCAAATACGGAATATGCTGTTTAAACTTTTTGATCCTTACAATATTAAATATTTTATAACATTTTGCCTTTTAAATAATTATTTCATTATCTAAATTATATATCTACGTCATTCAAATGTAGTATTTCAATATAGAGCATTATCTGCAGGAAACTGAATACTTTATATGAATGGTGCCAATGATTTTTTGAGTAGAATTCTATAAATTGAATAAACAATCTTAACCGACGAACTGTGACATGCATCATTCTGTGGTGTGGAGTTTTTCAGAGCGTTAAATGACATAGAATATTGACACAATACCCCTATAAGTGTATATTTTTAGAAAGGTAAATGGATGGGTATAAAGTTGGCCAAATTGCCCAATCCCGTAAAAAATTAATTTGCTGTGTCCTTGACCTTGCAGTTCTCAAGAAAAAAAAATCGACATAATGTCTTGCTTTCAAGTGCTCATAACATCATTAATTTTTATAGAGACACTTTAAAAAAAAATCTAAATGTTGTAGCCAATTCATTTATCTTTAAGAAAATGTAAAGTTTGCTAAGGTTTTGATTGAAATTAAACCTCTGAAAGCAATTTTAGTAATTATTTTAGGTCATTTATATAAGAAACTGGGACCACTGCTAAAACCAAGCACAAAATCTCAGGAAAAATAGTTATTATTGACTAGTAAACATTAAAAAGGAACTGTGGAACTGATTTGGGTTGTTTTATCTATAAAATTTATTAGTTATGAACTATAATAATCTGTAGCTTCTGTGACTAAAATTCAGTCAGTCCTTGCCCAACCTCCGGGCCTGGCTCGAAGTTTACCAGTAGCCTCAGTAGACCTACTTCAGTATCACTAAGATTAGAATAAAATTCACAAGAAGAATAATCTCAACTGATATCGCCATGGGGAATGTTAAAATCATCATCAGTATCACTTAAAACCTCTCCTAAAATGCTTTCAAACATATTTCTATTAGTTCTTGCACTGAAGGCCCAGCCATGGCTTCAACCATTTTAGCTTTTAAAAAAACAGCGATATAAAACTCCGATTAAAAATTATTTATTTTCAAGTTATCACGAAACACCTTGAACCGGAAGATAATTTAATTATTAATAAAAGGAAGTGGCTTTAATTCCGGCTAAATATTGGATTGGAAGTTGCTATCGGACCGTTTTTTTTAATCTGTCGATTTTTTTGGCCGCCACAGTACAGAACGAGAAAGTCTGATGATTTTTCCAGCCGACCACAGTTCGTGGGTTAAAAGAAAAGGTATATAGTTATTGGGACACCACAGACACATTTATTTATAGAGAAAATTAATTTACATCAAATTTAGAATATTATATATTTAATTTCTATGATAGAAAATCATTATCCATTGAAAAAAAATCACAAACCATATGAAATATCTTAACCTCAAAAAGAATATTAATTTTTTTTAAATATTGAGCATGCTTGAAGGATCTTTAAGATGGTTTGAAATGATCCTTCTCAGTTCTTAAAGCTCCCATAACTTTAATTGGATCAGTTTGTTTCACATGTTGCTGTACTGAAGCTTCTCTGTAAATGAAAAAAAAAGAATTACAGATTATAATTTACGTAGAAAAATGAAAATTGTCTAAACTTAATTCATTTTACTAAATGCGCCATTCAGGGGTTCTGACGAATTTGAGACTACCCGTGATTTCTATTTAAAAAAATTTTTTTTTTTTTTTTATCTTGCTTCACTTTCAATCTATGCTTGCTTTAGTGCAATGTATCTATATATATATATCTAGCATATCCGAGTTGCCAAAAATAGATTTTTTGGTCATTCCTCTTGATTTGTTCATCGTTCATGCTATATTTTTATTTAACCTTATTCATTTCTAGATGCATTTCTCCTAAATATCAATAATATTTAGCAGCTTAAAAAATATTTTACTTTTACAAAATGTAAAGCAATTGCAAAACTGAGTTAATTCACTTTTCAGGAATATACTTGTAACTAATATAAACTGAGTACAGAAATATCACTGTCTCCAGGATCTTTTTTATTTACTTTTTTTAATGAGATTACTTAATTATTTTAAAAAATTGAAAAATTAAGCAAATCAAGACTCTTGACAAATTTTTTAAGGAAATGGGGGGGATTTTTAGTAATGTTTTAATTTAGTTTTAATTTACTGTAGCGTATTTGTATGGTGAACGAACGGACAGGACATCAGCTTAATTACTTTCTTGGGGGGGGGGGGGGGGGGGAATCCTCGGGTTGAAAGTTATGGATGACTTCAAAATTAAAGGAAATCATTCCACGCTATATCTATGAAGAAGAACACTCACATTTTTATTATCTGGTACCATAGCAAAACTTTACCTACCTTACTCGCATAAAGGGATTGAATGAAAGCTCCTCTTTAATAGTTGAAGGAATAGTAGGTTCTCCATTTTGTCTTTGTTTCTGTAATGAAAAAAATTTGTTCTTTAGTAACAGTTGCTAGATAAATATTTATGCCAGAAAAATGGTACCATGTGTTCATCAAACATAAATATTTACTTCAATTACAATACCGGTATACACAATTTAAGGTTAATGCCCGTGATGCCAGATCTTAATGGTCTACAGAACAGAATCCTGTGGTTATTATTTTTGACATTGTAAACTTTAGAAGTATATGGGAGTAAAGATATTACATCCTTAAACTTAACAAGTTAAATGTTCATTGAACAATTTTTTTAAAAAGTATATGAACTGATAAACAGTATCTCTAGAATTAACTTACTATTGCCAGATTCAGCCTCTCAGTAATTCTTCTATTGTCAGGCTCAACACTCGCAGCAAACTTTAGATTGTTAACTGTGTATTCATGTCCACAGTAAACTCTCTATAAGAATAAATAAAATAAGGCTATCAACTAATATCAACTGTAAATATTAAAATTTTAAAGCTATAAGAAACAGCTAAACAAAAGAATACGGAATGGTTGAAAATCTACTAAGCAATTTCAGCTAGTTTTTGGAAGAAGAGCATAAGTCGATATTCACACTTTTTGAAGGTATTTCTGCTAACCTGTTCGTAGTTATATTTCATAAACAGCAGGCTACAAATAATAATACATTTATGAAGAAAAACACATACCGTCTCAGGTGGCAAAGAGCTCAGTATTTCTACCAAGGCTGAGTACATTTGATCTGGAGTGCCCTCAAAAAATTTGCCACATCCAGCTACAAATAGGGTGTCACCTAATTTTAGACAATTTAAAATATATCCCTTTGCATTGATTTTTATAAAGTAGCTGACAGATTATCAAAATTTGCGTTTTTTTTACTACCAGTAAGAATAAATAAGCATATACATTATTATTATCATGACTTTAATGAAAGCATAATGTTGAATTTAATAATCTAAAATATTGCTAAATGTAATCTATTAAAAACAATAGATTAAAAATAAAAAAAGGTCAGAAAAACAATGAAATATCAATTAATTAATGAAAGCTTTTACTATACTACAACCATATCAAACCTGTAAACACTGCTGGTTCTGATCCAGATGGTCCTGTCACATAATAACATATGTGACCAGAAGTGTGACAAGGTGTAAACAGACATTTTACATTCAAGTTACCAATCTACAGGATGGAACAATTATTTGATTGTAATTATTAAGCTTTTTTTTTTTTTTCCACAATAAATTAATAGAACTGCAAACAGGGTCAAAGCCATTTAAATTTGACACTCTAAACAATTAATTTTCTTAAATTAGACTTGGGGAATGAATACTCAGTCTATTTTGATCTTTAATAGAGAAATATGTAAATTTTATTCCCCCCCCCCCTCCAAAAAGCAGTCAATTATCAATAAATGTTAATTCTAATAGCATTTTTTTCCACTAATCAAAGAACGCTATCAATCACAAATTATACTACTCAAGAAAACCATCAAACACTTACAATTTATACTACTCAAACAAGAATGCCATCAAACACAACTTACACTACTGGTACTCAAACTAAAGTAATGAAAAGATTACCTTGAGTTCATCTCCATGAGTTACCTTCCTGTTCAGGGCGCCGATTCTGGAATCACCACCAACTACTTCTTTTTTTCCTACAGCTTTAATTAACTGTTCATTTCCACCTGCATGATCCCTGTTCAAAAAAGTATCAATAATACATTAAGCCTTCCACTTGAAGAACAAGTTAAACATAAAAAAGATGGTCAGCAAAAGACAAAAAATATTTTTAAAAAATAGAATTTCTATCAAAGATAGTTTAAACCACTAAAAAGTAGAAAATAATTTTAAATTTCTTAAAATGTATTATGTAAATAAAAATATTTTGTATTTGCTACTTTTTAATCTGTATATTGACCAAATTATTTATTTGTATTTACTTTTTTTTTAAATCTCCAAAATCCTACAGCTGCCATATGAGCTCCCCTACCCACCCTTCTCCTGCCATTCACTGAAAGAAGCAGATACTATTTTGACACAACTCATCAGCCTCACACAACTCATCAGCCTCACGCATCTGAGCAATTGAGCGATAGGTAACAAAACAATTAGGATTGACAGCAATGCGAGTAGAAAGAAAGTCTTTAAAAACATTAATTCCTTACTTTGTCATTGCCGTTTTTATTTTTTAATTTATATTTGGTCAAACTGTTTTTAAAATTATTTTTGTTTCTGCAGAGTACAATTGAATAAAATCTGTAAGAAATTAATTTAAGGTCTGAGAATGTTGACTATCCATGTTCAGTGACTGATTACATAACTTAGAAGAAAAAATATCCGCCAAAATAGTGTGAATTGTACCAGTTGAGTAACAGAAAGATGTATGAATTTGTATAAACAGTGTATCTGTACATAAAAGTGGTTATTGGTAGTAGAGACCGACCGAAAGTGATTTTCTGACAAAACCGAAAAAAGGCAGAAAGTTAAAAATGAATTTCGGCCGAAACCGAAATGTTAAGATATTTTGAAATTCGTTCCTGCATACATTCTGCATGCATTGAAAATGATGTGGGAAAGTAAAAATATTTACATTCTTTTTATAAAAATTAGATAATCGTGAGTATTAATAAAGAAAGATCTAATAAAGGGGTCTGAAACTCGTGGCCCGTGAGCCATTTGTGACCCGCAAGACGATATTTTGCGGCCCGCTACATGACAGAAAAGTTTAGTGTAAATGCGCCGGCCCGTTTCCCCCATTCTCATATCTATAACGTGACTCTCTGCGACGGTTTAAGTCGGATCTCACCGACTAGTCTAATTCTGATTCTTTTTTTTTTGTGTTTCTATATATTTTTGTATGCAAAAGTGAGTAGGTGGATGAAAGTGAATCCTAGTTCTTGAGAACCCTTGATGATTTTATTGTTATTTATTAAGGTTGAGCAGATTGTAACAGTTGTAATCGCTTTTTTGTGGATTACTTGTTGCGGCCCACTCTCATTCAGACACTACCTCTCCCCGCACCTCCCTCCCCCCCCTTGATAATTTGAGTTTGAGACCCTTGATCTAATGAATACTTTGGATTTTACCATTTTAATATAAAAGTAATTTAAATTGCTTTACAATCTTTAAAAATTAATATGTTATGAGAAAATTTGGAAAAAATTTGGGGGGGGGGGGGGGGGGGATTAATGCAAAATATTATTTTTTTAAACCCGGTCTCTAAAGATTGTGGTTCTAAAAGATTGCTTAATTTGTTTTTAAAGATCGTTTAGTTGGTTGTTATTGATCGGTTAGTTTGTTCTTAAAGATCGGTGAGTTTTTTCATAAAGCTCGCTTAGTTTGTTCTAAAATATCGCTAAGTTTATCTTAAAGATCGCTTAATTTGTTCTTAAAGATCGCTTAGTTTGTTGTTAAAGACTGTTTAGTTTGTTGTTAAAGATCGCTTAGTTTATTGTTAAAGATCGTTAAGTTTGTTGTTAAAGATCGCTTAATTTGTTGTTAAAGATCGTCCAGTTTTTGTTTATGATCGCTTTATTTTTTCTTAAAGATCGGTTAGTTTGTTCATAAAGATTGCTTTGTTTGTTGTTAAAATCGCTTATTTTCATAAAGATCGCTAAGTTTGTTGTTAAAGATCGTCCAGTTTTTGTTAATGATCGCTTTATTTGTTCTTAAAGATCGTTTAGTTTGTTATTAAAAATCGCTTAGATAGTTCTTAAAGATTGCTTAGTTTGTTTTAAAGGTCGTTTAGTTTGTTCACAAAGGTCGTTTAGTTTGTTGTTAAATACCGTTTAATTTGTTCTCAAGAATCGATTAATTTCTTCTTAAATGTCGCTTAGTTTGTTGTTAAATATCGCTTTCGCTGAGTATTAAATGACCGAAAACCTGAGTTACTTTCGGCCGAAACCGAAGAAAAACAGAAAGTCAACTTTTCTCTTTCGGCTGAAACCGAAATTAAGCCAAAAGTTAAATTTTCAGTTTCGGCCAAAACCGAAACTTGGCCGAAAGGGATAAAATGGCCACAATCATAGGCTAGACACCAGACACAATTTTTTAATTTAATTTTATCAACATACATAAGATTTTTAATTTTAAGGAATTATTTTTAAATTAAAAATGAAGATACATGATAACATAGTGAGAAAAAAAATATAACAAAGATGTTTTAACATGACTTTGTATTTACATTACAATTCGATCAAAATAACTAGCTATAGAGATATCACATAAAATACAATGCATGTTTCATTTATCTTTTTAATAGCAGAAGTTAACTGTATTTACCTGGGTGATAGGGCAAGGATCAATCTGCATGCTGTTACAATATCTCGGAGACCCTTGTTTGGGTGTTTTATTTCTTCTAACATTCCCATTTGGAAAACAAGAATATGTAGTACCATTAACTTTAGGCCCTACTATTCTTTAAAATGAAAATTTCAAGAATCTTTGCAGTTCAGGGCACACTTTGGGTTTGTGGGACAACCCATTGTTACTGCTTTAGTTAAAAATGATCAGCTTATGATTATGTTTAAAAAAAAAATGATGTGAAATTTGAATTTCTATAAAATTTTACCAATGATGATGTGTAGTGAGAACAGTTGTCAGATTTAGTCCATCTTGCCGAATAGCTTCTTCAACCTGAATTTCAATTTTAAATTGAAAAAAAAAGGCCCATTAAATATTTCAAAGTCAGTCTTAATTGATTTTTAAGTTTTGTTTTAAAGAAATGATCTGCTACACACTTACCTTATTACATATATACATTTTATTGTTATGTTTTAAAAAGTCCTCTAAAACAATACTTACTGCCGAATGCAAAAAAAAATTGAGCAAGTATGTAATTCTTTAAATGAATATTATAATGGTCACATATAACTTTTTGGTTAAAAAAAATCTTCAGTGGTTGAATAATATTAATAGATATACATAATTTGAAAATGCAAAACAAAATGGTTAACCTTGTCTGGCTCAACAGGATCAACAACAGCACACTGGTTGGATGTCTCATCAATGATGAGGTACATATAATTGTCCTCAAGGGCTGGTAATAGTTTTACTTTCATTTTGGTGTGGCAGATAATTTTAGGCGTTGATGAAATCTTGCAGAATCCCAGAGTAACTTGTATCACTATAAATTATAAAATATAGATACCGGCACTTTAAATCTTAAAAGGAATATCTTGGAATTTTATAGATTTATGCTAAAGAAAAGACAAACTGACACCCAGTAGCAGAAACAGACGTAATAGCACAGTTACATTTTGCGGTGTGATATTAACAGACAGCTTATGGTTAACAAGTCCAGACATTGAAACTGGGAAAATATGCTTAGCACACACACAAATAATATATATGTGTTAAAAAAAAATACAGTACAGGATTTTTTTTAATAGAGTTTTTGGTAGTCTATGCATAGTGAGGAAGTGGCTTGTATGGATAAACATCATCAGATAAATTATCAAATGCCTAAGATTCAGATTGAGGGAAAGCATAGGTCTAATTTAAGAGGACTTCAAATGTGAGTATGATTAGAGTAACCAGAGCTAATTGTGCATTAAGTGTGGTATGAGTATGAGTGTCAGTAGACCTATAGTTATAGCATAATGACTATACTTTACTCTAGGCTAGGGTGAGCAAATCATGAACTGGAAAAAAACGGGACACACCCAAAGAGTTGGGGGATACCCTCCAGCTAAAGAGGGATCCGGGGGCCTCCCGCCGGAATCTGTTGTTTGAAATATGCTTATTTTAACTGTTTGGAGGCCTAAAAATTTTTTTAAAAATTCACCTTCACTTTTGTAATTTAATTTAAACTCTAAGGCATGTCATAAACGTAAACCATAATTTTGCAGTGAATACTTATTTATTGATGCGTATTTTACAACATAATTCAACACAACAAATTAAATGCAGCCATCACCCAAGCCCACATCACTACTGGCACTGGCTACATAGCTAGCCAAAATATTACTTGAAGTTATATTATAAATTAGGAAGTTTTAGTGATTTGAAATGTGTTTGGTTTTAGAAACAGGACATTTGGGCATCCCGAGAGACTTTTTCGGGACACCGGGTACAATCGTGAAAAAACGGGACGTTTGGTCACCCTACTCTAGGCCCATATAATGAAAATAATAATCAGGCCCTAATAGCATAATAATGTACATAACATAAACTTAAAAATTAACCTTAAAGCCAGTATCAGTAACGACATAATTACTATTTTCAGAACAAGTATTTCTATGACTTAGTCTTATATGCTCTCAGGGTCCAAAAAAATGGAATGAAAATAAATTCAACTAATCCAGTAATAATAAAAAAACTTTAATGGCATTGAACGTAAAAAATCTATCCATTAGAAAAAAACTTCACATTCCTCATTAACAAAATGAACAACCTTCAAACTTATTTAAAGCTATGTGTGATTTATTTAGAAGTTAGAAAAGCCTTCCATGCCATACCATAAGAAAACACAGAAAATCAAAATAAAGTCCACACCAATAAAAAATAATTGTAAAAATAACTTTAAAAAAAAACTACTTCTAAGAATGATTTTAAAAAAAGCATTAAAAAGTAGAAAATAATTTAAAATATCTTAAAATGCATTTTGCAAAGAAAGACTTTAAAAGCAAATCTTTTTTTAATTAAATTTTCCATTTTCTACTTTTTAGTTTAGTCTCAGTGACTGAGAAAGCAAATAATTACTCATGCTAAAGGGATTACCCACAAATTGTTTTAGTTTTAGTAAATTATTTAACTTTAACAATCTAAGACTGAGATACATTTAAGTTTAAAATTATGATTAAGTGATTAAAAGAAGTGAATTCTGAATAATTTATAGGCCTAGCAGCCACTAGCCGACTAGCCTATTTATTATTTATGTCATTATGTCATGTGCCATAATTTAGTATTTTAATTTTTATGCAACCTAGTAACCTAGGGCAGGTAAGTAGGCACTTTGATTAAATTTCAAAACATTTTTAAAATATAAAAATACTACAGGTGTATAGAGCCTGGAGAATAGATTACAAAAACACCAAGATCAACTTTCTAGCTCAAGTGGTTCAAAAGTTATAAATTTTTTAGTAGGGACCTCAAAGGCACTTTTTTACTAATGGGATTTTCCTCCACATTTCGTGACCCTCATTTTGATTTTTTTTAAGGCCTATAACTTTATTATAAAATGATACAAAAATATAATATTTACAGGGAACATATTTTAATTAGAACACTTCTAAATAAAACCACAAAATATAAGTTAGTTTTTGTTAATATTCCGCAAAAATTATTTAAAAAATCTTTTATTATTTTCCTATTAAAAATATATAAAATATGCTGACTCGTCACTTATTTGTAATTAATTAATTAATTATGTATAAATATTTTTTTTCAATTTCCCAAAAATCATAATAATAATAAAACATTCTTAAGATATTAATTTCAAATTTTCTGTGGAATTGTTTAAAATTTATAAGTATATACTAATAATAAAGAGATTATTTGTTTCAATAAATTAAAATTGACTATTACACTTTTTATTTTACCATTTTCTATATACCGGTAATGTACTTTAGTCCCATACCATATGAATGTGTGAATATGACAAAAAATAGTAAGTCATTTATTTTAAGTTAGTAAAGTTGTTTCAAAGATCAACATTTTTTGTTAGAATCAACTCTGGCTGTTGATAGAATTTTTAATAAGTTCTAGTTATTTGCTTGAGGTAATTACAATGTTTTATTATTAAATTTTAGAATATCTCATGTAATTCTTGGATTATTGTGGCAGAAAGTGTGTTTTTTCTTTGAGAATACTGAGGATTATATAATAATTCTCTTTTGGAATAGCGTGATATGTGATTAAATATAGGATATTTCAATACCAAAGGTTAGTGAAATTTTTTTGTACATTTTTACTTAATTTATGCCTTAAGAATCACCATATATATCATTACATAGCGCAGCAGTCCTCCCGACACTGCTTTATGGATGTGAAACGTGGACTGTCTACCAGCGTCACGCCAAGAAACTGAATCATTTTCACACTACCTGCCTCAGGAAACTCCTCGACATCAGGTGGCAAGACAAAGTCCCCGACACCGAGGTCCTCGCTAGAGCGAACCTACCTAGTATCTTCACCACTCTGATGCAGTCTCAGCTCCGTTGGATGGGACACGTAGCCCGTATGGCAGACCACCGGCTCCCGAAACAAATATTCTTTGGAGAACTCACGATAGGCAAGCGCTCCCAAGGAGGCCAAAGAAAGCGTTACAAAGACTCACTGAAAGTGGCACTAAAGGCCTTCAGCATAAACCCTACTCAATGGATGCAGACAGCCCAGGACAGAGCCAGATGGAGAGCTGCTGTCAAGAAGGGGGCTAAATCCCATGAAGCTAAGAGAATAACCACAGCTGAGACACGCAGGTTTGTCCGAAAGAGCAACATTAGGTCATCACGTGAAGCAACTATTCTATGCCCACGGTGTGATAGATTATTCCGAGCAAGGATCGGTCTAACAAGCCACCTAAGAGCTCACCGTAATCCCAACCTCCCCCGCCCGCCCCTACCCGGATGATTCGATGGTCCTTGTCGACTTCGGCGGACGAACAACAACATATGAATAATGGGTCCTACAAATAATTCTTTTTTTTGGGGGGGGGGGGCGGAATAGGCCTACACTTATAATAGTAATACTATTCTAGGCCTCTATATATACATACAAACATATATATTATATATGTATATATAGTATATATATATATCCCTGAAATTCAAAGAAAGGATCCTTTCCACACAAAAAATATGAATGAGTAAAAATTGCGTTATTTTACCTTCAATTTTCAAAGTGAAGCCCCAAAATTTTTTTGGGGACTCAAGTGTCTAATCATAACACAACATGTCTACTCTAAGTTGTGGGCGGAAATAGAATTAACATGCTAGGCTATATATAGTTAAAAAGTCGTAAACAACGTGACTCTCGGTAAATTAAAAAGTGGAGGTCGCCATTTTGACAACGAAATCACGATACCCGGTTTTCGGCACTTCCCGGATCTTACCAAACTACCTATACTTAGTAATACTAATATTGTAATATTTATAATTAATAATAATTATACTTCAATGCGTCAGTCATTCATTAACCTGTTACTGTTAGCGTTATTATTTTATGGCCCATATTCTCATATTCATATTATTATTATTATTATGGCATATTAATTCTAATTCATCATTTTCATCATATTCAATATTATTCATATTATTATGTCATATCATATGGCTAAAAATTGTATGGAGCATTATAAATTAGATTAGGCTATGAAATATATACTATATTCTATATAGTTAGCTAAACTTCTATGGCATGGCCTATTTTATGCCTATGCCTATGTGACTATGCTATGTATGTCATGTACAGCTATGTATGTCATGTACAGCTACGCCAAGGCAATGCCCTACTGCCTACTGGCCCTAGGCCTAAATATTTATGGGCCTTATAATAACTTATATTAAATTACCTTTCCGTAAAAGACTCGAAACCACTTTACTGTTTGTCAGCATTGACCCGTCTACAGTTTCTTTAACTGTTTGTTTATGTTCAAGGCTGCGTCGAGGGCTGCTTATTGTTTTTTTTTCCCTCTTCTTTTTTTTTCTTTCTTTTTGCGGTGTGCAAAGGAATGATTCAGCTATTTAAAATATTTTTTGTTTTGTTTTGGCTAACAGTTTACAGCAGTAAAAAAAAAAGCTGATAGCTTAGGGTGGGAAGGGGGCAAGGTTGAGGATCAGAGTCAACAGAGTAGCTTTCTCTTTGACCTCGCCCACTTTTTTCAATTCCGAGCAGGGCTACCACACCTTGGGAAATTTCCCAAGGTCTTGGGAATTCACGACCCCCCTTGGTATCTGAAGAATAATTTTGAAAATCAGGCAAAACCTTGGGAAACTTAACGGGAAGATTTCGGTTTACATATTTCGAAAAATGTGAACAATATATGTGCTAAAATTGAATTGAAAATAAAGTAAAATTATTTCTTAAGTAACGAATGGTTTTACTTTTTGAAACCTTACATAAATAAATAAGAAATCTTCTGAACTTAAAGTTAATTTATTGAAGTATTTAATTTAATAGTGAAAAATAAATTCAATTTTCTCTGATTTTTACATTGAAGATTAACAAATAACATTCACGTCATGATGTCCCCGTGCGCCAGCCAGTTAGGGGCGCCAGCCAGTTAGGGGCGTCAAAATGTGCTTTGATATTATATTATTGGTAAAAATAATTGGTTTGAGAGTTGAAAAAAAGAAAAGGGGCGCTTTAAAATGGATATTATCCCCGGGCGCGAATCTTGTCCCCGGGCGCCAAACACCTTTGCTACGCCTCTGTGCACAGGACAGTCTCAACAGTAAATAAACTTTTAGTATTTCTTAAAATCTCAAAGGAAATCAATATAGACTATTAATATTATAATAGAATTTGTGGGGAGAAAAACGGTAGGCTCTGAAACTTTAACTTTAATTATTATTAGTATTAGGCATTAGGCTTAGACTACTATTAGAGGACATTTACATTGGCAACCATTATTGAAATTGAAAAACAGTACAATCAGTACAAGTACAAGCCAAAGAGTGAAGAGCCTGTGAGTGTGAGGTATGGATTCACCAAAACTGGAAAAATCAAAGAAAAAAATGTTAAATGGTATAATCAAAGTTTTATCTTAGAATGGCTTAAATATCCTGAATTCAAGGACAATGCAGATGCTAGCTTTTGCAAATATTGCAACTCCCCAATGAAAAATGCAAATCGGTCCACATTAATGAAACACAAACACTCGGTGAAACATAAAAATAATTTTAAAATTGCAAAGTCTACACATAACATAAGTCAGTTTATGAAAATAAAAAACAGTACAGAAGATGAACAAATAGCGAAGAGTGAGTTGTTTATTGCTGGATATTTTTCTGAGCATAACATACCTTTTATTCATGCTGACCATTTTCTTGAAATTTGTAAAAGGGCATTCCCTGATAGTCAAATAGCTTCAAAATTGGCAAAGAAAAAAAATCAAATTTGCTTATGTTATTCAAGATGGGATTGCTTTTGATGAAAAGTTGCAAATAACAGAAATATGCAAGAAACAGAAATTTTCTATAACAATAGATGAGAGCACTGACATTTCAGTCACTCAAATTTTGGCAGTTATTGTAAGATATTTTGATTCAGATAAACTGGATGTTGCTGACTCTCTTTTGGAATTGTTACTGTAGAAAATGTGACAGCTCAAGGACTATACAATGCAGTTAAATCTCTTCTGCAAGAAAAAAATATTCCTCTTAAAAATATTATTGGTTTTGGCAGTGATAACTGTTCCTCGATGATGGGTATAAAGAGTGGCTTCCAGAAGCTATTAAAGGATGATGTTCCATCAGTTTTCATAATGGGGTGTGTATGTCGCTCCTTTGCACTTTGTGGAAGTTATGCCTGTAAAGTGTTACCATTTATCTAGAAGCTTTCCCCAAAGATATAACATCGTATTTTTCTAGGAGTGGTAAACGACAAAGAGATTTCACAGATATTCAGGATGTAATTAAATTATCTAATCACAAAATACCAAAATTTGCACAAACAATTTGGTTATCAAGAGAAAAAGTAATATTATCAATTTAGAACAGTACGATGCTCTAGTTCTCTACTTCCAAAGTGAGTCTAAAATTGATAAAATTGATGGAGCAAAGAAAATTTATGACACCCTAATCAACTGTGGCACTAAGCATATGCTACTTTTCCTTCATTATATCCTGCAAAAATTGAACGCTCTTAACATAGAATTCCAGTCTGAACATTTTAGACTGCATCACTGTACTTGAATGTTTAAAAATTATCTGATATTGACCCAAAGAACAAGTCCAATTATAAAAACAAAGTGGATATTTATCTTGGTGGTAGGGCAACAGCTCAATTGATTCCTCAACATTTCCAAGATGATAATGCCACCAAAAGATTCAAAGGTGATTGTCTTAACTTCTTGGCAGAAAAAAAAGATTTCCTTTCAATGAAGATGGGGTTATATCAAAACTTCAGATACTGGATCCAAAGATAACAGATGATTATTTTATCTGTGTGTGCTGAGGCCAAGTAAACATTTTTGTCTGTTTATTTTTTAAAAAAAATATTAGCCTGTATTGTAAATTTTATTCATATAAAATCATATTTAATTTTCATCTATAAATAAGTATAGATATATACATATATTAGTTGAGTTAGCTAAAAAAAAGCTTTTCATAACAAAATTGATTGTGTAAGAGTATTCCCCAATTTTGGCACTTATTAAGTGATCTTAAGGATGGTCTAAATCAAGACAAATTTTCTATATTATGTAATTTCATAAAGCACTTGACAGATTTACCACATTCCTCCGCATGTGTAGAAAGAATCTTCTCACAGATTAATTGCATGAAAACAAAAATAACTAATTCTTTAAAAACAGACTCAGTTAGAGACAGACTCCTTGCAAAACAGCAGATAAATAGAGGTAGCATGACTTGTACTAACTGGATCCCAAAGGAAACTTTAACAAGAAGTCTTAGAGATGGGTCTGTTCACAAAAGATATAAGAAAAGACTTAGTATACAAAAAGAAAGAAATGAAACTCTCCACCTGTCTGCAGAGATTGAAGAAGAAGAAGAAAAAAAAATAAGAAAACTGCAAGAGGTTTTCGCGGGGAAAAAAGGAAGATGAGATCTCGTCACTCAGCTCCTGCAAAGATAGTGCGTCAAAAGACTGGTGATGCTACCCTTGGACTCATTACTATTGGGCGTCCACTGAAATACATGAGTTCATATGGGCCTGCTTTAACATTGCACAGGGATGCGATTCGTGATGCCTCTACGCCTGCATTTATTCCAATCACTACTGCCCTTCAATCTAATAGTAAAAATCTGAGGGACTTGGGCCTTCTGCAGCTACCTCCCACCGTCAGGGGTTGTCGTGCAGGCCACTTAATCACATATGGTACCCACAGTGTCTGGATTCTCCTTCCACCTCAACACCTGATCATGTGCATCAACCAACTTCTCCCCAGTATGCTCTCAAAGATTCAATGAGTGTAAATTGGCCTTTGGAGACGCAGCAGTCGACGCATATCCACGTGGTGACAGATGTGTTTGAACGCCTTCCTGTTCATCGGTCACTCGCCCAGGGTCGTCCCAAGCGCGTACCATGGGTCCCACTTGACTCTGGACGTATTCGGCACAGCAACGTCATTGTCATCAGCGGCCGCCAGAAGCTTAAAGACCAACTACGAGTGGGCCACTATAACTGCCAATCTGTGGGGCGAAGCCAACAAAGATAGTTGAGTTCGTAAAGGACGAATTTGTCGACGTGCTGTTCCTGACTGAGACTTGGTTGAGGTCAACAGGGGATGATGCCAAGTGCGTCAACCTCACACCACCAGGTTACAATATCAAGTCCTTTCCGCGTGCTACTTGAGGTGGCGTCCTCGCTGTCATTTATCGCAGCCACCTCCCGGTGACTTTCACCTCCACTTTCCCATTTCAGCACACCTCTCTGGAACTTGTTCAGTTCACCCTCATTACGCCCCACACTGTCCACATTTTCTGCTTGTACCGCCCTCCCCCCAGTAAGAAGAACAAGCGCCTAGACTCCACCTTCCTCTCTGAGCTACCTGACCTCCTCGACTACTGCAACCTGCTCCGTGGAATGATTGTGATCGTGGGCGACCTCAACGTTCACTATGACGTCCCTACTGATCACCTTACTAGCAAGGTACTCGACATCCTCACAAGGTTTAGCCTTGTCCAGGGTATTGAGCAGCCCACCTACTACCGTAGTGGCCACATCATCAACTGGGTAGTGTACAGTGATGACGACCAATTGGTGGACAGCTGTACTGTGAGTCATATGCTCTCCTCTGACCATGCAGCAGTGCTCACTACACTCAACGTAGTTCCCCCGCAGAACCCACCTGTCTACAGGACAGTGCGGGACATAAACGCTATAGACAGAGTGGCCTTCAAAGCCGACATGAAGACAATGCTTCAAGGGCTAGGTGCTGAGCTCAGCGCTCAGCATCTGGACGATGGCCTCCGCTCACTCTTGGACTAGCATGCCCCTCCCATGGCGCGACGTGTCCCGACTGGTCGCTCGTCGCCATGGTATGTGGGCAAAACTTGAGCGAAGACGCGCTGAAAGACGCTGGCTAAAGACCAGACTGAGTGTCGACAGACAGATCTTTTGGACAGCGAAGGAGGCGGTGGCAGAGATTGTACAGAAGGCAAGGGATGACTACTGGAGCTCAAAAGTCGAATCATGTGTATCAACCAAGGCGCTTTTCAGCGCTAGCAACCGTCTTCTTGGCAACGGCAAGAATTCCACCCTTCCTACCGACATTGCACCAGAGCAACTCCCTGACGCCTTTGCGAACTTGTTCATCACCAGGGTGCAAACGATCAGGGAGGAGCTAGACAGTGCAACCCCTACACCTTCCTCACCGTTCTCGGAGGACGTTAGTCAGACAGAATCATTTGATAGATTCCTGCCTGTGACTGAGGATGAGGTGAGGCGAGTCATCATCAGGTCTGCTCCCAAGTCTTGTGCCCTCGATCAATCCCCGTCCCACTGCTTGTAGAATGCCTGGACGTCCTCCTCCCAGCACTCACCTCCATCATAAATTCTTCTACTCTCTCTGGCATCTTCCCTCCCATTTTTAAACGGCCGATAGTCCTGCCAATCCTAAAGAAACCCTCACTTGACCCAAACACACTCAAGAATTACCGCCCATCAGTAACCTCTCCTTTCTCTCAAAAATCATAGAAAAAATCGTACTCTGTGACTATCTTCACTCTCGTAATCTCTATCCTTCCTCTCAGTCCGCCTACCGGCCTGGTCATGGCACAGAAACAGCACTGGTCCGAGTCATGAGCGACCTCCTGTGCGCGATGGACGGTGGCAAACTCTATTCTCACTCTGTTAGATCTCTCTGCTGCATTTGATACCATTGACCACCAGATTCTTCTTGACCGTCTTCATCTTTCTTTTGGACCTACTGGCTCAGCTCTAAACTGGTTTCAATCTTATCTTTCTGACAGAACTCAAACAGTCTCATTTTCCAACCGCTCTTCCAAATCTTCAGCCCTGTCTATTGGAGTTCCTCAAGGATTGGTCCTTGGGCCGGTCTTTTTCATCCTCTACACTCAACCTCTATCATCTCTCATTAGCCACCACTCAGTTTCCAGTCAATCCTTTGCTGATGACACTCAAATCAGTGACTCTTGCTTTCCTGATCAACTTGATTCCACAATCCTTTGCATGCAGGAGTCCGTAGACGACGTAAAGCGTTGGATGACTTGCAACAAACTGAATGGGCCGTCCATAAAGTACGTCACGCTATTTTTGACCATTTTTACCCCCCCCCCCCTGAAAGTACATCACACTTTCGGACAATTTAAAAAAAAATGAACACCTAATTAAAAGTTTTTCTAAAACGCTTCACTATTAAACTGTATTAAAATATAAAATTTCCACTTAAAAGAACTAGCACATTATTAAAATTACTTAATATTAGAATAGTTACTAGCACTCCTAGCGAGAGGAATCGTGAACAACACATTCAGGAGATACGCATTTCATGCTATTTTGACATTAAAACTAATTTATATGTTTCGCAAAATTTTTGAACATTATTTTTCAAGCTATTAAATTCTACTAAAAAATAAACAAAAAATTAGAAAAAAAAATTTAAAAAAATAAATGTGTGATGTCACACATGGCCGGACCCCCCTCTCCCTGTCACAAACTGTCACACTTTCTTACACCCCCTCCCCCCCTCTGGAGTGTGACATACTTTATGGACGGCCTCGAAGCTAAATGATGATAAAACCGAAATCCTTCTCATCCACTCTCAAAACAAACCTCTCCCTCCATCCGCTCCTTCTTCTATATCTATTGGCAACTCTGACATCACACTCTCTTCCTCTGCCAGAAACCTTGGATTCACGCTTACAGACACACTCTCCATGGACAAACATGTCACGAATATATGTAGATCAGCATATAACGAAATTAGAAAAATCAGTACCATTAGACACCTCCTCTCCTTTGATGCCACAAAAACTCTCGTCTCTTCACTCATTCTTTCAAAATTTGACTACTGTAACACTCTTCTCGCAGGCATTCCTCAACACCACATAGACAAACTTCAGAAGGCACAGAACTCAGCATGCAGACTCATTTTTAAATCAAAGAAACACGACCACATTCAAGTAAGTCAACCACACATGCAGCAACTCCACTGGCTTCCAATATCCTCTCGCATCAAGTATAAGTCTGCCAATCTATGCTTCAACTCTTTCACTGACCCTCACTTTCCTGTCTATCTCTCTGAACTGTTGCTTCCTTACATCCCCACAAGACAATTACGCTCTTCAACTGACAATAGAACCCTCTCAATCCCAAAAACCAAAACTAAGACCATCGGTGAACGCTCCTTCCATTTGCCCACATTCTGGATCCAGCTCCCCTTCCACATCCATCATTGTGAAACCTCGTCCACTTTCAAAAAGTCCCTTAAAACCCATCTGTTTAGGTCCGCCTCTGACCTGTGATGCACCCTCCTTGCCCTGCCTCATTTTCTGTCTCGGGTTGATCCTGTATTTAAGTATATGCCAAAATGTGCCAAGTGTACTTGTTTTTATAGCCATTTTTAATGTTTTAGCTACTGTTTTTATAGTCATTTTTCACATTACAGTTACTATTCTAGTGTCTCTGGTTTTTCATTTTTATTTTGCTTAAGCAGTTTAAATAGTTTACATATTTTTAATAATTGTAAAGCACTTAGAGCTGTAAGGTAAGCGCTATACAAAAAGGCCTAAATAATAATAATTATAAAGAGAAAGCAGAAGAAGAAAAAGAAGAAAGTTAGTTCATAGTAAATCTTTATAATCTCAAGAGAAATAATTATTGAAATGCATAAATAAAGAGTTCAGATTGTTTCAAATTTATTTCATAGGGAAAATATTGTATTGTATATATTGTATAAAATATTTTTCTTGAACATTGGTGAGACAAAATTAATGAAACTCCAACTGTAAACGAACGTTGTCAACCCTATCGCCATTTATGCCAGTAGTGGTAGAAAATTTACAAATCCAACATACCAGACATAAAATGTTGCAAGTGTTCAATCAAGAATCCCATTGTAAAATTGGGTGAATTTCAATTTCTTCTACAATGTGTGTTTGATTAGATTTATACAAAATTCTTTGTGGACAAACTATGATGCATCTGTAAAAAATACAGCCTAATTTTCATCATTAAGAAAAAATATTTGTGGATTGACACACAGGTGATTAAGATATTAAAATTATACATTGTAAGATTATATCTGAAATGTTCATTTAAACAGTATTTTGTTTGAAAAAAAATTTATGATGTAAATTTAAAATAAAAATACTCATTGTTTTCATAATATCAATCCATTTTAACTACAATTATTATTTTAAATTCTGCTTAATTCCTTTGCAAAGCACATTACTAATCAACAGACTTAGCTCTACATATTTTACAATAATAAGAATTTTTTTTAAAAAGGAAAAACCTTTCGCCCTTGTAAAAAGAATTCTGTGTTGATTATCCTTGTGAGATTTGTTTCCAAGTGACTTCTAATACACATGGATTGTATTGTAGATGAATTTTTACTAGAGAATTTGGAGATAATATTTAGTAGCCTAACTCCAGTGTGTATTGATATTTTGCATTATAAATTAATATAAATTATATATTTTTTTAAAAACAAATTATTTCTTGTATAATTTTTTAAACAAATGTCTTATTAAATAAATTTCAGTCAATAACTGTACCATGTGTTTTAGAGGCATTTATTCAAGCTATTATTACATTAATTACATAGAAAAAAAAACCTCTCATACATCTCATGATCTTGGGAAATTTATTTACTAAATCTTGGGAATTTTTTAAAAAGTGAGTGGCAGCCCGGTACGGTACCTGGTAGTTCCTAATACATTTACCCTAATACATTTACCCAAGTACGGTTTCATTTGCCAGATTTATGTTAATTTGGAAAAAAGGGGAATAGTTTTCCTCATCCCAGAATAAAATTAATTACAAACTTATTATAAGGGTATTAAACTTTAAAGATTTTATTTGTATAGTCGTTAAATTAAAAATTATTATGTCAAGTTGTTTAGGGGTTGGCCACTTTTTCCACGGCCACGGCTAATGATTCCTAGCAATAATGGATAACTAGCCAATAATATTTACTATTATTACAATAATAATATGCAGCTTGAATGAAACACTGTGACATTTATCATTTTCAGAAAATGACATTGTTAAGTCTGTAAATAAAGCTTTTGTTTTACTTTTTCTTGATGTTTCATGACATAATTAACTGCTTATTTTGTAAATTGTAAGCAATTTTTGTGAACTATTTTGTATGAAGGGGCTATCCATAAATGACGTCACGTATGTAGGTGGAGGGGGGTCAGATTTTTGTGACGAGGGGGAGGAGGGGCTCAAGCAATGTGACGTCACATGAAAAGCAGAATATTGTAGTAAAGAATAGCACTTAATAACACTAAATTGCAGTAATTTTTAAAACGAAGTGGATGCGTACACCGCGGCGGTGTACCTAGCGAAACCATCGGCTTTGGCCTGCGTAAACCGCGGCGGTGTACCTAGTGAAATCGTGGGCTTTGGCCTGGGTACACCGCGGCAAAAATTTTGTGTACCTAGCGAAACCATCGGCTTTGGCCTGCGTAAACCGCGGCGGTGTACCTAGTGAAATCGTGGGCTTTGGCCTGGGTACACCGCGGCAAAAATTTACCATTGGCCTGGTTTTAAGATATACTTTTTGGAGAAGATCTTGTGTGGTCAAGTGGTAGAGTGGACGCTTGGCGATAATATAGTTTGAGATCAATTCTCAGTAGGGGATCGAGTTTTTTTCCTCCCATTTTAGTTTTAAAATATTTTGTAGCAATTGAAACAATTTAAATATATGTTTAAATATTATATTAAATACACTTTATATATTTATTTATATATATAAGTGTTTCAACAAGTTGTGCCGGCCTTTGACTTTGAAAATACCGGTAACTTTAGTAATAAGACTTTAGACATTTGAAAACAAACTTAAAGTTTCTGAAAGTTGAAAGCGCATGTAATACATGATGATCATGTATAACAGAAACATTATGAATACCAAGTGACTGATATTCTATTGTATTTCAACATTCTTCGTATAGTTGAATATTTACATTTTACTTTTACGAACAACCAAAGAAAATACCAGTATGAATAATATTCATGCATATGAATATTAATGTGCATGGTCGTATTTCAACCTTGAACCATCTTGCTTTCACTATGCCTTATGCATTGGCAAAATGTACATACGATATCAAAGGTTCATTCACAACACTCAGTCTCACAGCAAATCTTTTGAAAACACCTCGATTTTAGAAACTTGCGGAGCGGTAGCAAACTGTATAGCAAAGCCATAGGTCTGCGTTTACCCTTTTCATGACATAATTTGTTTCCAGAATGGCATGGCATGTGCTATTCTCAGGGTAAAACACGACGTTTTCTCACAGAAACCATTGCACAATGGGCTTGGGGCAGGATTTGCACTATGTCAAAGTTTTTGTATTTGTTGTTGTTTTTTTTTTTTTTAGAAATCGATCCTTGCCGGGGAGTGGGGGGTGGTGGTGAGTTATGGGCAGAGGCTTAACCAAAAAGAGGGCATTCACAAATCACGGCTCAGGATAGGGGTTGTCCACAAAGGACGTCCGCACAACCAACTTACCTTTTGCATCCCCCCTCCCTCTGCCTGCATTTTTTTTACTAATGTGTAATGCCAATGTAAAACTAAATCAATGATTTTTAATTATTGTTAAAAGACTTTCAAATAACTGCAGTGTTTCGTATTGATCATCTTACTGCTGTTTTGTGTTGACACATGCTTGGTGTCACAATGACAATGCCTCGGACTACTTTAACTTCACAACTTCATGATCAATGTATGAGTATGTGATTCTCTTCCCGTAGTGTATTTGTGGCGTAATTATATCTTGGTGCTAACAAAATAGATACACTGTCTTCCCATTCATTTTTACACCATGCCCCGAGGGATCACATACAATGTTATATTTATAAGGCACCCCCCCCCCAAAAAAAAAACAAACCCAAAACAAAACAACTAACAACTGGGTGGGGGTGGGCATGAGAGAATAATTTCAAATTAAGATTCACAATCATATGATAAAACTTACAATTAATAAATATATTTGTATTTCAAGATATTGGGGGAGGGGGGAATAAAGTGGTTAACTTTAAAAATAAATCATGGTTTAACATTACACCCCCCCCAGCCCCTTCCCTTCCAAAAATAATAAGAAATGCTTTACATGCACTTTGCCACATACGCGTGGACCTTACTCAATATCTTCCCAAGGTAATAAACGAATTTTTAATAGTTTTCAGTTTTAACACGAGTATAACATTAAATCTACAAGTACCGGTTAGGCCAAAAAGTTAAAGACTCGCAAAGACCATAGTTTGGCTACTGTAAATCGCTGCGGTGTACGCAGGCCACAGACCATGATTTAGCTAGGTACACCGCCGCGGTGTACGCAGGCCAAAGTCAATAGTTTCGCTAGGTACACCGCCGCGGTGTACGTAGTGCCGGCCTTTTTAAAATAGTTCTTTTATACAACAATTATAATTATTTTTAAGAGAATCAGTCAGGTATGCCAGGTCCGAAAAAATGGCATCTGATTAAGTTACAGGACGCCAAGGATGAGGAGAATCGGGATGTAGTTACAATGACAGACGTGAGAATTTATGGCTAAATGTGGGGGAGCGGTATTTTAGTAAATGCTCTAGGGCAGTGCAGGCCCACTCCGTTTTACACCCCACCCCCAGGCGTATAAATTTTATTGTAATAAAATTTAAAATAATTAATTAATTTAGCTATCGTAGTTTTATTTCTTTAATTAACTTTTAATAAACAAGGGAAAAAAAAAATACCAATACAAGTAATGCGCCAATAAAATTCACCAGAAAAACATTTACTGCTGCTAATCTTCTTCTTATAGTTGAGGGTCCCACGATCAATTTGTTGATCATTATGGCTCCTGGTTTTAATTCAGAGTTTACCTTTTCTTAGATTCAAAGTGCATAATAACTGATTTAACAAAAAACAAAAAAAATCAGCAACAACTAGCAATGGCAACAAATACAATCAGTGGCGTTGGGGTCACCCGGTCCGGTAAGCTCGTGGCGTCATCCCCACCCCCCTTTTTTTTTCTCAGAATTTAGATGAATATAGCTTCCTGACTGAAGTTACTGAACACGTCATCCGGCGTTGAAACATGGTCAAAACATCAACCTTGAAATTTTAATAAAACACGCATTTTGATTGGTTACATGGGAGGAAAATGTTCGTGTCATCTGTTATTCTTGTATGAATTTTTGTTACACCAAGCAGTATTTTTCTGGTCTTCCACACCTCAGGGCTGGGGATGTACTTTTACCCCTGGTTAAGAACCACTGTGCTAGTGAGCTTCATGCATGACGTCTGAACTGCACTAAAGAGACTGATTTTCTTTCTTTAGAAAAGATTTTTTTTTTCTTCTAAAAATGTCTTCTTTTTTTTTCTTCTAAAAATGTCTTCTTTTTTTTTCCACATTTTTGTTCTGGGGCTTCACTCCACACAGAACTGGGATGGGCACTCATGGGCCGTACTTTCACCTCGGGCATATGTGCACCTTTTTTTTTTTAGTAGCCTGGTAGGGGAGGGTATCGCTATTTTCGTTATACTGCGACTGTTGTTTCCAAATTCTTTGTTATAAAATGAACGACAGTAACTTCTCTGTCGAGTGTCGACGGGTTTTTTGGACAACGGCATCTCTTTCCCGGGATCTGGCAACTGCCTGTTCTTATCAGTGGGTCATTTCTTGACACAAACGGTTTCCGACGGCAATTCAGTCTCACTATGACACAGGGCAGTAGATTACATTGCATATTATAGAAAATGGGAAGTTAACTCTTTTTTTCTTTGGTAACAATTGGACCCACCGAGTATTTACGCAACATACCTAGACCCGGTGTAAAAACTGCACCCGCGGTTAGGCCTTAGTATAATTATGTATAGTTAGCACATTACTTATATCTTTTCATGGGTACTGGGGTTGGGGTAACAGGTTGCTGGAACCTTGGGCATATTTCTGATATTCAGATCTAAAATTTTAACATGGACTTAGAGGCACGTCAGTCGTTGTGTAATTAGTAATATAACTTTACACATATCATTTTAGGTTTAGAAGTTACATAAAAAATGGAATTTGTTACCAACCAAGTAACTGATATTAACAAGACCATGTGTATGAGACTTATCACTAGTTAACAAAGAACCGACAAATTCAGTTGTTTTATTTTAAGTTATATTCAAAACGGGACAGAATATAAAACTGGCTGGTACAACGTTGATCTCTGTCAAACCAGACGCGACTTAGGTAAGCCCAGTGGCGTAGCTAGGGGGGTGCGGACCGCACCGGGTGTCACCGACCCTAGCTACGCCACTGGGTAAGCTTAGTATCTATAAATACGTGTCATATTTTAATCTCAAAATTCGTTAATGTTACAGATCTTTAAATTGGTCAATATTTATTTTTCGAATCAAGGAAATATGTTTTTAGTCTTTTTTTCATAAAATGTTTTCTTTATAGTTTTTGGGTTGTTGAAAAAGGCTGGGTACCGGTTCATAACTAGGTAAATTAGAAGATACAAATTTCCTAAAAACCCAATGATATTATGAACATTGACAACTATTATTCATAGATACTTTTTTTTTTAAATAAAGAAAGTCTGACTCTGATTGACTATTTCCTAACTATACATTTCAAGGGCGTGGCCCGTGGAGAAGTGGTCTTAAAAACAAAAAATCTTAGGATACCATTCATGAGAACCGGAGTCAGATATGGACTTAAAGTTGGGTTTCTAGGGTAAATTGTACCGGTATTGTAAAGTTCATAATTAATAAAACACTGGAAGCCATGCAAGACTCTGCAATATCAGCTAAATAGTAGTAGTGTTATATGCCTTCCATTCTAGTTATAAAGTCATATAGGCCTAAATATCGGTTATTCAATTCAGATACTTCATCTCCTTCAATGTAATTTTTGTTGGTGCTAAGTAAATGCATGTCTACTGTAATAGTAATAAGGAAAGGGTCTCCAATGAAACTGAAATGAAATCCAAGACTCAATCTGACAAAGACTAACAGCTGCTAAAATGTAAAAGCCACCTTCTTCTCTCCTTCCCCAATTTAAATGAAACTTTGGTGGCAATGTTATTAGTGTAAAATGGAAATTCTATGCACATGATCATGGGCGCCCACACTTGCCCCCCCCCCCCCCCCCC
>CAXITT010000053.1:1859995-1885732 GCA_964033795.1 Lymnaea stagnalis | reverse complement strand
CCCAGAACCTATATTCTTTTTTTTCTGCCCCCCCCCCCCCCCCCCCAGAAAGTTTTCTGCGGGCGCCCATGCACATGATCTATTCGATTTGGGTTGAATGGGTTGTAATTGTATAGAAACCTGAGACGGAGACATGATCTATTTGATATGGGTTGTAATTGTGTAGAAACCTGGGACATGATCTATTCGATTTGGGTTGAATGGGTTGTCGTATAGAAACCTGGGACATGATCTATTTGATTTGGGTTGAATGGATTGTCATTGTATAGAAACCTGGAACATTTTACTCATTTTTCCACCTTGTCTCACACCTTGTGGAAGATCACCAACTGTATCTCCCTGCGACACATCCCAATGACAAGTGAAAAGAAATTTGGGGGTTGTGGGGAACATTGCTTTCCCTTCCATGCAAGAGAAGAATAGAAAAGAAAGGTGTAACTTTTATGGATCAATTGTAAAAAAAGAATTTGCTACTCAACTAGGTTGCAACAGTTCAACAGTATTGCACACATATCTTTGTCATGACTTCCAAGTCTAGTTTTAGATAATGTTATTATTTGTTATTTATTATAAGCTAACAACTTAAGTGACCTTAGAAAAATTACCCAAGAGACAATGGCATTAAATAAATGAAATTATTACATCAAAGAGAAGTGACCAAATAGATCTGGATGTGAGACAATAATTTTTTTTATTAATAATAATGAATTCAATTAATACATTGTTAGTGTAACTCCCCAGTCTACTAATAAGTGGGCAAATAAAATAATTAGACTACTATTATCTCATTAAACAAACTCCTGCTACACGTTTTCTTAATCTATGCGGTCACGTATCATGTCATTATTATAATGTACAATACACAAATATTATGTAAACTGGATTTGAAAGACACATGAAAAGATATTTTGAAATTTGCTACATATGCAAAAATGATCAAATAGTAAACAAAGACATCTATACAACATTTACACACCTTGCAAAATATTGAATAAAGTAAGCATGTAGTGATAGGTTTTTTATGTGTACTGATTACATGGTCCTGTCAAGAAAAAAAAGACTGAAAGATGACATTTCATTTGTTTGAAGATATCTAATTTTGGTTTATTTTGTGTAAAAGTAAAACATGTTTTGCTAGTTGAAATATAAATTTTAACAAAGAAATAACAGGTGGGCCTGTGTAACAAATGCAAAGTGTTACTGAACAGAGCTATCTTTTTCTTTGTCAGAATAGAGGCAAGGTAAAACTGAAGAAATCTACTCAATAACACTTTAATACTATCATTAGCCCTCTGAAAATTTTGAGTTAAATCTGGATAAAATAATTTCTACAGCTATCATAAAGAGAAAAAGTCTAGAATTATAGGCTTCTTTCATTTATGTGTATCACATATTAAATACTGACTTTGCCTTACCTTTGAGAACTCCTCTTAATGATATAGTTAGCGCAACTCAAGCATGTTGCTGACTTGATAGAACATTTTCGTAGTCTAAAATGTTATCTTAAATGGCTTTTGTCATTTTATGAAAGTTTCTTTTTAATGACAAACATTTATTAAAAATTTCTTTAAACCTGAAGAGAAAGAATTTCAAAGGGATAAAAAATCTTAAACACAGTAGTTCTTTATTTAAGAACAAACAAACTGTGGTTAAGAAAGCAATTGAAATGGAATAACAATGCTGAACATTAAAAGAATACATAAAAGAAAGTTTGTTACATCTTTACAAGGTTCTAAAAAAATATAAGCAAGTAATAAACAGGTGAGAGATTTGACAGAGGAAAACATTTTCATGCATACCATCTTGAACAAATCAATGATAAATGATTTAATCAAAAATTAATTTCTATCATATATTCTTTAAAAATCAAGATAATTTAATTTAAAAAAAAAAAAAATTAAAATGAAGTTTTGGGAGATAGAAATATTTTAAATTACTTATTTATTTGATCAAATGACACTAATATTCTTTCATGATTCACTACTCATACATTCGATAATGTCCACATCATTAAGCTTCATTGTCTCATGCATTTTGTTTAATTTTTTACTAAATTACACTGACCAGAAATGAGCTGAACCTAAGAACAAATAATTAATGCAAAGTATCCAACCATAACAAACAACATTCTCACAGCATTCACATTAAGTCTAGAGTATTGTTAAGTTGTGTTTATAATACACTTTTTCATTATAAATGTGATATCTTTATCTTGAAGAAAGTCTTTTCAGTTTATACATATCACCAATCAAGTTCACACGTTTTCTAGAGGATCTCTTTACTCTTGACAGTGTCATAAAATATCACACTAGAGCTGTACACATGCTTCTATCACATTTTAGGGGTACATTACTGTAGAGTGTATTTTACAAAAACAGGTACCCACATTATTTTTTAAAAAGCTTAATCTTTCATTCTTGCTAATTTATTAAAGTAATAGTTAATAAAACCATGGGATTAAAACCTCTTTTTTTTTTTTTGGTTTCAATTTTGACCGTAGCAAAAATGTTAAATACCGGTACCCAATACTCTCTGATGCATGGGTTTTTAACAATGTATCAAAGAGTCTACACCATGTTTTATACTGGGGAACCGAACAACGAACAATATTACTTTAGAAAAAATTTCAATGCAATTAAAGATATTGCATGGAAACCAAATCTAATATACATTTGGGTTGACATGGATTTGGATTAAAAAAAGCAAGTTAAAGAAACCCTGATCTACCAAATGAACATTTAGATGAGCACTGGTACTTAAAAACAAATGAAGTTATATAAAGGTTTTCACTGGAGAAGATTGGATGCACTTATTTAGGCATTTTGTAATCACAATTTTAGGGCTTCTAGCTTTGACTGATTAATTTGTTTGGCTCTGTAGATTAAGGCCACAAAGTATCAGGAAATGGAATAAATCATAAAAATAATAAAATGACAATTCAAACTACAAACTGTGGTCATTCATGTTGATTTAACAGCTGAGATCTTTGTACATGGCTCAATTAAATTAAATAGTAATTATCTAAGAGTTCAAAGAAAGGGACATTTCCTTCATTTATATTAGCATTTAGAAACCGTACTAGCATGTGATTCAACTTTAATATTATATAATAAAACAAGAACATTTTAAGTGTGAAACATATCAAAATTTCTTTAACTGCTAATTCTTCAAAGTTCTTCATTTTTTGGTTTATACTTTTATTTATCTCTTTAGAATTGTAAATAAATGCCCATATGATTCAATTTAATAGTTAACTGATCATAAATGAACTCACAGTTGATCAAATTTCAAAACCTCAATGAGAAATACAATATTCAATTTCATTGCCTTTATCCACAACCTAGACCTCTTCACTCAATAAAAGATATGAAACAAAAAAAAAAATGTGAGGAGATTAAAAAATTTAGCAAAATGTAAAATAAATAATAAAAGACCAGAAGAGGTCAGTATTGTTACATAATTAAATGAGATAGTTGGGTATATCATAATACAAAACATCAAATCAGCAGATAAAAATGACATATCTTTAATTTGATATGGCTTTCAATGTACCCCATTGACAATTAAAAAAAACAAACTACTAAGTTTTAAACAATTTAAAATAGGAACAGCTTAAAATACTACATGCTTCTTGTCTCAATAATACACAAAATGTATAAAATAACCTCAAATCAATTATCTTAGATGCATGCTAAGTAGGTGAGAAGATATACTATGATGAAAGAGTCGTGACAAATGATCAAACTAAAAAAAAAAAATTCATTCTTTTACTAAAAATGATGCTATTATCAATCAATAATTACTTTATATTGCACATGCATCGAACACAAATAATTTACAAGGTTTCCGCTTTTATACATTCTATCGAAACATTTATTAGAAAATAATTAAAAGATACCCTAGTTAGACATTTATTCTTTGATTTAAAAGACATTTAATATACCGGTAGTTGAATAAATTTTTTAAATAGATTATTTTTATAACTGAAAACAAGAATTATCTCTCATTTATCATTAATCCCCTTTGTTTCAATTAATAATTAAGAGCTTGCTGATAAAGCTTTTGATTCAGATTTTGGCTAATCTTGCTATATTTATATTTTAACTTTTTAGAATCCAAATACTTTTAATTGCATAGAGCTTGGTTTTAAATTATCTATTATGCCAATGACAACTTATGGACACTTGACTAACTATTTAGCCACATTCATTACAATCATTCAGTACACAGCCTGATAATAATCTATACAAATAATAAACCATTTCATGATTTGTCTATGACTAATTCTATATCTATCACATTCTGTTTTAGAAAAGTATCCATGATGAAGAAATTATGCCCAGTGGTGTACTACAAGCTCTCTTTCAGGCAACTGTCGAAACTTCATTGAGCCATCAACACCACATGAATACAAATGGTTGAATGGGCCAACTTGTACCTGTGCTACACCTGAAGTTGAACCAACATTCTTGAAAAATGTGTTCTTGCTGTGCTCCATTGGGAATGAGAATATGAGTTGGTGGATCTTCAAGCCCCATACCTGGTGTTTTAAAAATAAGTGTGTTTACAAATTTACACTCGCACTCTAATGAAAAACTGCTTAGCCTGTCTTATAGTCTAAGCCTATCTTATAATCTAAGCTTATCTTATAGTTTCCCAAAGAGCTTGCCAAGCTCCATTAATTTAATTTGTTTGTAATTTTATCAGTTTGATCTTTTAAAATTCAATCGTCAGTTAAACAAAATTTCGGCCTGAAACAAATTAATTGCAGAATTTTAAAGTCTGGATATATTAAAATTAGATTTTCTACCTTTATGTCACCATCTGCAGAGCCTGTGATAAAGTAATCTTCATCTGGATCAATAGCAAGACATTTGATAGGAGCTTCATGGGCTTGGAATGTATGTTTAAGTACACGTTGACGCAGGTCAAAAATGCCTGAAATCAGTGCTGAGGAAAATACACAAATATAGGCAAAATGTTTCTCTAAGATCCTACTTTATCTGCCTGGACATAAAATTAAGTACACCTGTTTTACTAATGAGCATTAAAGGCTATGTATTATACAAATTTTTATATGATTAAAGGATACAAATTTCTCCCTTCCTTCCTCCACTGATGAGCAAATGTTGACGAGATGCATAAACAAGTGCAGGGCTCCCTTGTTCATGACATTGGAAAGCTTTTAAAAAATTCAGAAAAAAAAATAACATAAAAAAGAAAATCTCAAAATTTGCCTACAGTGCTAACAGAATTTTGTGATTGAGACCTTAAGAATACTTTATCATAGCAACTCTTAAAGATAAGTATTTCGTAAGAGGATTTTTTCAGTACATTAAAATATCAATTTGAGAGGCTTATCAATATTTACGCACCATGTACTAATGAACTTCTATGAGGAAGTAGTGTGTCCCATATACAAACATTTTTGTGCTCAGAAGACTGTCCAGCTGTGGCAATCAAGCTGGATGAGCCAACAAACTGAAAGTCACTTGTTGTTTTATTGTGGCATTGTAGGCTCTGGAGATGAACAATCAGAATCAATATCACATAATGTAGGTATATTCAAATCTATTCAAGTACAACAAGAAATTAAACATACTACTGCAGTAATTTACAACAAAAAAAAAATGACTATAATGAAATGACAAGAATTGCATATACTAACCATGATAGGTTTATTGAAGCTACTGCCTAAACCCACTTGCCATAAGCAGATACTGCCTTCGGTGTCACTGACACAACACTAGAAAGAAATTGGTTGATGGAAACTTAGAGCAAGAGTTGAGCATTTTTATATGAAACAAAAAAACATACCGTAATTTATTTTTTATGCACCAAAGAGTGTACCAATAACATGTAACACAAAATACAGAAACTGGATTTAGTAAAGGGAAAACAAAAATCAGTATGTACTTGACTATAAAAGAGTGTATGAATAAAATAAATAGTGTACCAGAATACTGAAAACAAAAATCAGAATGTACTTAACTTTAAAAAAGTGTGTGAATAGTGTATATGGAAACTTACCTTGTTACCCTGAGCATTAAAAAGTACTTTGGTGACTTTAGGAAAGGAACCAGGTTGCCTGAGTGTTGTAATTGGTTGACCATGACCCCACTCCCACAGTCGGACGGCACCATCTGCACCACCAGTTAGATCTTTCAGAGAAACAAATACCAGAGGTTTATACCATTGGGAAAGTTCAACCTTGTTAGCATAATACTTTCATTATTTATTTAGCAAGATGGCAGTGTTAAGCCAAGACCATTTGAATATATTTGATGGATTTTGAGATATATTGCATAAAGAACTTCTCAAATAGACAATTTAATTTAATCAGTGATATAAATCAATAAGTATTAGAAATTCTTTTTGAAAAATGATTTTTATGTTAACTAAAAAAAAACAATAAAAAAAACAAAACAAACAAAATGACTGACCATATTCACATTTTAGATTTACAGAGTTATGTCAAATAAAAAAATTTAAAAATATATATAAATGAGAAAACTATTTTTATTTCTAATTTTAAGACAGAAGAAATCTTACAGTGTGGTAAAACTGGATGAGATCCTATTCTTCTCACTCCAATCACAGGTCGACGTACAATCTGAGAACAAATATTTAAAAAAACAAGTGTTTAAATTTTTTTTTTTTTACAAAAATTAATGCTGATACCTTTTAGAACTGCTTCAATTAAATAAAAGCATTTGTATAATAATGTACATACCATGCAATTAGCATTGGAAGTATTTTCTACATTTAATGTAGAGCTAATTAAACCAAAACATGTAATTGCTTTTATCCTCATCCTAATTAAAATTAAATAAACTTTTATTTATTTCTTTTTATCGTAATTATTCTTACACTTGCAATATTGGAGTACATTTTTTTTCTTGGCTGTTACTTAATTACTTAATAAATGAAGATAGCATTGCAGTTTTTAATATTTTTCACTAGGAAAATTGCATTAAAAAATGACAAAAGTCACGACAAAGAAATTTTAAGTAATTATCAATTTTCAATGTCTAAAAACTGTTTTAATTATGATCCCAACATGCTATCCAATAACTCCAACTTTTCACACAAAAAACAAAAGCTTTAAAGTTTGATAATATTAAACCGATTTGAAAAATGGATCATCATTGACAAGTTTTAATTACTTGCATTCAGTTTTTTGTTGAAAGGAGAAATAAGCATAAAAGACATTCACTTAGGTGGGGTGGGGGAAACTATGTAACATGGGTTAATTAAAAGTAGACAGAGCTTGGAACTGGGTCGATGGAGGTTAAAATATTTTTTCGATGAATTAATCACAATCATGTAATGTAAAAACTTTTAGGTTTGTTGAAAAGCTGTCCTTAGATAAATATCAGAATAATTAGTAACAGTATTCAACTGAACACAACAAAAATAATAAATATAAAAACAGAGCATTGTAAAACATTTTGAAGTAAACAGTGTTTACACAATGTAAAAGACATCATCAATGTATTATTGACTAAGATGTAACGAAATTTGACTACTAATAAACAAAATTTTAATCATCAAACTATGTGAAACTATTATTTATGAGTATGCATAAAATTAAAAACATTTTTAGCAGGACTTCCAATGGGAAATAATGTTAGCGCTAAAAAAAAGTGAAATGATAATAAATACTGAACGTTTGTAATATACTTTTACATTCATTAACTTTTAATGATAAAGTTGTTGACAAAATTAAAATACAAAAAAATTAGTAAAATAAAATGAAAATTAAAAGTAGATCACTAAGTGCAGCATTCAACCTTCTTGAGTTCATCCAGGGAAGGTCGATGATGGATTGCCCCCCCTGGTCCCTCAACCTGAATGTGAAAACATATTTCCAGAAATACAAACACTGCTATATAGTACATTGCTAACAGCTGAAGGACTAGCATGCTATTGAATCAAGAATGATGTAAATAAAATTGAGGGCTGTGAACATAGAAAGCCATGCAAATAAACAAGGGTTGAAGATAATGAATCCCATTAGAAACAAGTAACAACAGGGCATAATATGGTAGTGAAGTATACATTTATATTAATATTCAATGATTTTTAAATCAATCTCAATTTTTAGTTTTAAATTTTACTTGCATTTCACACCCTTAAGTAAAACACTAAAAAAAAACAACATACATGTAACAGGCTAAATTTGAACTCGTTCAGTTCTATAATAGTTTTTTAAAAAAGGTTTTCAAACTTTAGATCACTAGTAATGGGATTGGGACAGCGTTATGAAAGGGCAGAGTTATACATTTAATAGGTTAAAATAGGTATAATGGATTTATAATTTATATTCCTTAAATAAAAAATATTGCCCTAAGAAATTACAGTACTATTGTTCACTCTCCAGTTCTATTTTTGTTAGCAAAAATTATTTTATTTAAATTTGACATATATCTAAAATGATTTGCCAATACAAATAGATTAGATAAAAGGCAAGGTAAATGTTGAGCACTCTTTAACAATATTTTCGTTTAAAAAATGTGTACATTAATGGTGATATATATAATTGTTTAAACTATGAATTAGGGCTGAGCCGGGTTCAATTTTTTTACACTTGGGTATTTTGAGAAAATCCTGGCCGGTCCAACAGGTCTAAGTATGGGTGTTACAAAAAAACCAACCTATCTTCTCATTTTCTTTAATGTGTTTCATCCGATGGAGAGAAGTAAAAAGTGCATGCGTAGAACCAGTAGCAAACACGAAGGCATGAAAGTTGAAGGCTTTAAAACACTAACAGTGTAATGATATCATCTTAACACTGCATTCTCAACTTTCTAGTATAATGACCCCTTTATAACATCTGTGACCCAAAACCATAAATTGATAAACAGGTGTTGAGAAGGGGTTAGGGGTAGAGCTTTTTTCTAGATGAAAGGGTGTTGGTGATGTAATTTAGATCAGGGTTGGAGGGAAGCAGAAATAAGGGCTAAGAAGGGTGGAGGGTTCTGTAGTGTCATGTAATTTTTTTAATGAAAAGAAACTCATAAAATATTTATATTTCACTATCTACTGACATCTAACAAATGTATCATAGTTTTTAAAAATAAATTTTATGTAGCTATAGTGTAGTCATAGCGTGGTAAAAATAAGAAACTAGTCCAACTAACTATAAATAAAATAATTTTAAAATGAAAATTCGAATAAGAAAAACTGCAATTTTTACACACAAAAACCTTGCTCAAAACTGTGAAATTTTCAAGCAATCCCTGACATTTTGTCAGGTGATAACCCAAAGCACCCACAGGTTCAGAACCACTGCCCTAATCCATTTACATACAAAAATCAAATAAGGAGCAGAGCTTGGCTACATGCATTAGTGTTTCTGGTCACTGTTTGGTAAAAGTTTTCACTTTTCTGATACCAACGTAGGCATATTATTTTATTAAAAAATATTTAAATCATCATAATGGCGATACCATCCTAGCCTTTCTTAAGACAATTGCTTCAATTATTAAATTACTATTATTGAATTCTATAAAAGAACTTGACACACATGCACAAATTTTGGCTACTCAGTATCATTATCATCACATTAGCAGGATTGGAATTTATGAAAACCGGGATTTTCGAAATGCCTGGGATTTCCTTTTCAAAAAATATATATCACTTTTCTTAGTTTCCATGTCGTAGTTAAAGCAAGACATAGCTATAATTTATGTCATGTGCAGAGTGTGAACCCCTCACACCATGTATCTCAAGTTTAAAGAGAGCCGACAGATGGGCTAAATCTGTGTACTGTTCATTTGTCAAGAATCATGGTATTGTGATTAATTTTGTATTTACATCATGCATGTAGTGTGTAAGTGGAGACGTGAGTCGCAACTTGAACTTACAGGATTGGTAAGTAAATGTTTTCATATTATTGACAAATAAGTAATTCAATCAAATGTTGAATTACATTAAGAGTTTGTTTGTAACATGAATTATATGGAAATAACACATTGTACTCGAATCAAGGGGTAAACTTGATTTCCTCTAAATATGCCAAAGTACCTCCACATTTAAAACTATGAATAAATCCATATTTTGATAATCAAATACCTTAAGTTTAAGACATAGAAAAGTTATGTTACTTCTATTTTGTGATAACAATATTAATAATTCACATTCACCTCATAATTGATTTTCAAGCTATTTTGTCCCAGGCTGAATGTCCCAGCTTGTCTGTACCGTACCTAGCCAAATATTGGCTTGACTGAATGTCCCAGTTCATCTGTACCGTACTTAGCCAAACATTTACATGAATATTTTAACACTTTTTTTTTAAAAGTTGTACAGTAAAACCAATTTGATTTAATAAAAAAAAATTTGTTATGATTTATTTTCCCTTTAGGTTGATAGAAAGAAATTGGGGACCCTGAAAAGAATAAACCTAAATATGAAAATGAAAAGCATAGGAAACTATCGGAAACAAAGACATCAGTTTGGTATTATTTCTTGACTGGCAATTTCTCAGCTAATATTAACAAGATACTTAAAACATTGGGAGGCACAACTTCAAGCTTTCACACTTATTTAAATTCTGCACATTCCACTGCCTTGAAAGATATCGCTGTTCCTGGTACTGGTACTCCAAGAGTGTTGATTTCTATGGCATCTTGTTCTAAATTTCCGCCGACAAAGAATATGAAACACCACTAAAAAAAGCAAATTAACAGACTATTTTCCAAGTTCAAACAGTTTAGAAGAAACAGTTTCTCATATGGTAGCTTTAGATGGTCTTCCAATCAGTATTTTCATTACTTCTAATGACCAAAGACGAATCATGAAGCAATGTGGCCACCATTTGCCTACATCTTCTAATTCAATTAAAAACATGGTGATAAAGCACAGTGAGCCTGTTAAAACCTCTTTGATTAATAAACTGCGTAAGCTAAGAAAGAGTAGACACTGGATGAATGGAATAGTTAGGGAAATCGTCGCTTTATGAACGTAAACATTCATAGTCCTATGTTAACCAATGACTTCGTCAATCTTGGCCTAGTAAGAGTGATTGGCAGCATGTGGGGCAGAACTTGTTTACAGGCTGTGATGATGATAATGACACATTTGATATCAATCAAAATAATGAATTTATTTTCAAAGATTTAATCGGAAAAGTGTGAGAAATTACAACAATTTTCAGAAAGTCGCCTACCAAAATTACGATTCTCCAGAAATATGGAAAAATTGGTCGTAGCTGAATTTAATTTTAAATTGCAGCACAAGATGAAATAATTTAACAGCCATCTTAGGAAGGATAGTGAGACTAAAGCATTCTATTTTAATATTTGATAATGTCTGAAGTTAGACATTTGTGTTATTGTTAAAAGGTTATTAAAAATCAAATTGCTAATTTTTTTTATAAATTTTTTTATTTCATTGATTAAACATCACCTCTAATCTCAACACAAAATTCTCTGAATATTAACAATTTCGAAACTATCAAAAATATCGGGATCCGGTATTCCTAAACTTAAATACCGAAATACCCGTTTTGGTAAAAAGAACCGGTTTTTCTATCCCTAATGGTCATAATAAAAGATATGCATCTAATCAAATAATTACACAAAATTCACAAAAAGTACATTATTTTTTTTCAGAGCTTTGCAGTTTGATTTAGCATAAATTTTGTTTGGCGTCAATCGCTAGTCAGTTTTATATTATTATTTATATAAAAGAATTATGGAAAATGAGAAGATAACTCTTATTTTAAACACTGATACGGTTCCGTTTTCCGTAGTATCCGGGTATGTTCCAAGTATTCTAATACTCGGCACTTCCGAGTATATGGGTCAGAACCTGGCTCGGCCCTACTATAGCCGGGATTTCACTAAACTGTCAAAAGCTTTGTTTCTCCTGTTTTATGAATTGAAATTGTTTCTGATTGTATTTTAGGAATTTAATTTGGAGGAGGCTGTTGATAAAAAAAGTCTACATAAGACTTAACTTTAAAATATTTTTCCAGTATAGTTTATATTCTGTACGCAAATCACTCTTAAAGGGATAAAGTGCAGACATTGATGGTAAAAATACACAGGATCATTTGTAGGAGTCTAATCTAGAATAAAACTGAAGTTGCCTTGACTTTGTAACTTCAAACATGTACACATCTTTCTAGAACACAACTCACCATTTTAATTAACCTTCTGCTTTGATCAACTATACAGTGATTATACAACGGATGATTGACACCTAGGCTACTGAAACTTTTCACCTGTTACCCAAAGCACAGCATTTCAAGGAAAGATTTCAAAAGGAAGGAACAAGGTATAAGAGGATTAGTGGGGTGAAATATGCAGAATGTAAGCAATAAAGTAAGCAAATGTCATAACATGTACTGCCACCAGAGCTTGACTGTTGTCATAGAGATGGATATGTTGACACCATGTTTACAAGGCAGCAGTGTTCTTGGAGAGGTGGCATCATTAACCCTTACAGTACCCGGCGCGTCTTTTTGCAGTAACCTAATTTTTCCCTGTGGACCAAGCGCGTCTTTTTTCACCAGGCCATCGTTTTCCCTGTGGCCCAAGCGCGTCTATTTGGCACATAGAGGGGTGTCTAATAAAAAACACAAAAACGAGGATATAACCTTTCACCCCAGTCTCGGGCAGAATGTTTATTCGTTAGGGGAATAGTCAAATTTTAATTTGCCTTTTAAATTATGAAAATCGACCAATTACTGAGTTTTTTTGTGGGGATCTGTATTTGTTGTTTCCATGGCGCTACCAGCGCTATTGACTATTGTTCATGATGACTTAGAGGGGTATCTAATATAAACACAGAAATGAGGATATAACCTTTCATCACAGTCTCGGGCAGAATGCTTATTCGTTAGGGGAATAGTAGAATTTGAATTTGCCTTTTAAATTATGAAAATCGACCAATTACTGAGTTTTTTTAACGGATCTGTATTTCTTGTTTCCATGGCGCTACCTAATCGCTATTGTTGATGACGACTTACGCCCACTTGATGAAACCTTTTATTCTGAAAATATTATTGAAATTTAATTGGGATTAGAAGTGTTTTTTTAACACCCTTATCCATTTCTGAACAGATAATTCTCTACATGTTATTATCAATTGTTTAAAACAAAAAAGTTACAAAATAAATTAACATCCTATCAAATTTTGACTCAATCCAAAATAATGTCTGGGCCACAGGGAATAATTAGCCAATTAATGGCCAGTACTGAGACAATAAAAGCAAAAATTAGGTCAGTACCGTAAGGGTTAATAAGGTCAGATTTGAACTATTCTCATTTATTTTATAAGATTAAAATTATGAAAAGTTTTGTTAAGTAGTGAATTTTTTACTTCAAATAAAAAAAAAGTGTAATGTGTAATTGACAATAATGAGGTTGCCACATGGAAATTCTAATAATGAAATCCTCATTTGTGTTTATCCGTTGAAGTGCATTATTTCAAAACATAAATGATTATCTCCAAGAACAGAAGGAAGTTAGCCATGCATAATTTATGCCAAACAGCATCAAGATCAGACAATAGCTGCCTCTTAGAAAACAAGAATAAAGACATAGAAGTAAGTAATGGCCCATTCTAAAATATTTGTTAATACTTGTGCACCAATATGCAAAACAATAAGTGTGCGAATAGCTGCGTGTCTTGTTAACCATAAAAAATACTAATTTAAAAAAAAAAAAAGTAAAATTTATTCAATCTACTCTGGTGATTTGGAATAAATTGTGGTCATTTTGAGATTTTAAAAAATGTTAGAAATTTAAAAATTAAATAATTTGATTATTATGTAGCGCCTTGTAAGACATACTTTTAAAAATCAAATGATATGAAAGCCTGAAAAATTTATTTTAATCAAATCAAAATACATTATTAGAAATAGTTATTGCAATTACAGAACTATCTCACCGTTTTTGAATTGGTTCTAGCTTGAAATATAGGCTGAAATAAGAGATAAGATTAATTCTAACGAAAAAAAAATCAGAGTGAAAGGGATTATTGCAATAAGCTCTCATAATGGAAGTTAAAAAAAAAATAATTAAGTATTAAGAGAAGAAATTATTTTATTTTTAAAAACTGTGATTTTAAAGTTTAAAAAAAAAAAATTCCTATTAAACAAGTCTTCCACCAATAACACTAAGTGGACAAAAATGTTGTGTTTAAAAATATATATCAAGTAATTCAAAATGGTGTAAACTACAACCTAATGTTTACGATCACCGAACCTAGTGAGATAATGATTCTGTAACTTTCCAATGTGTTAGATCAAGTGGTTTGAATAGCAGTGTGTAAAGCAAAATCATAACAAGCATTGTAGAATATTAAAGTATTTTCAGTTAAGAACAGAGAGAAATGGAGGGGTTTAATACAAAAAAAATGAAAGATTTGAAATATAAAACAAGCTGTTCCTCTTGGAATTAGATATTGTAGAAAAATGACGTAAGGAAATATTATCCATAATATCCAAATGTACAGAAAGAATCCAATTACCACATAATTTCTTACCACATTAATTATTTTTTTTTAATTCTCTGTATACATATTGAAATTTGAATGCATTTTCCAAGTCTTGATGCATTATCTTTAACCTAAATAAGAAAGGACTCTGTAAAAACTTTGAAAATATTAGTAACATTAATATTGGCAATACATAAGAAATTATAAAATATTCTTACCACAGTTGATCCTCTGCCTGTCTGCAAATTAAATTGACTTGAACTAGGGGAGGGCATATATGACGTGTTGGGAGTTTGGTTGCCACTTGATGGCTGAAGTGTGTCCATTGGAGTCTGAACAACCAAGAATTCAGGGTTTTCTGGCCCTGGGTTGGGGCTGGAAATAGAAACAGGAAAGACATAATATCATTTGTCTATGTCTTGTCAGTCATTTAAGAAAACCTGAGCATTAACACCAGATGAACACCAGTATCGATAAAAAGTTAAAACTGTAATTGTTAGGTGAGTGCATTTTAAAACTTCTGTTAGATTGTGTGCAATTACTAATGTAAGATGAAAGTAACTAGATATCTGAAAACATAAATTCAATATTTACAGCCTTGAATTTTAAAAAACTAAATTAATTTTAATTTTATCCTTTTTTTGTCATCCTTTGACTGATACCCTTTACCCAGCAAAATGAAATTAGAAAGAATTCACTTTGTGACATAACCACTTTGTGACATAACATTTTTAATTCATCTGGTACCATTAAAATGGACAAAAAAATAAACCATCTGTCACAATTTTTTTTTCCTATTAGGTTTAAATAAATGGAGAAAAAAAGACGAAATTTTTATGATCCCAATGTATATAAACCTAATTCATAGCAGAGCTGAGTTTCAAAATAGTGCTATTAAGAATTTGGTTTGTTTTTTTTACTGGAGGTGCAATTCGACTATAAGAAATGAGTAGCACAAAAGCACTGTATACATTACATCCATCATTCATTAAAATTGACTTGGAAGATGGACAGGTTTTAAATAAATCATATAAATTTGAAACATTTTTCTTAAAACATTTCAATGCATCATTGGGCAGCTGATAGATTTATCTACCATATAAACAGTTTAAGTGCTCAAATATCATATTTAAAAAAAAAGTCAATTTAATAGTTAATTTATTTAATGTAAAATTTTGTGTACATTTAAGTTTATCCAAATGCTCTGAATATTTTGAAAGCACTAGAGATCGTTAACATATTCCATCCAACAAAGAATGGAAAAAGCTTTAAGCCGGAGGTATTTAATAATATGTTTTACATGTAGATGGAAGTGATGAGCTGGTCCTCAAACACTAAATAATGTTATTGTGTATTGAACCTAAGAGTATCGGTAGATGAATTGAGCTGTAACACAGTATAACATTACATATGTTATTGGACAAAATCCTGCACACCTTAAAGTTGAATACAACAAAAATATTCCTGTCAAGAAAATATGTCTGTTGTGACCAGCTTGTACACTAGTTAAGATACTACTACAACACATATTAATGAGCAATTATGTCAGTATCATCCACCCAATCCCAAAGATCATGTTAGATATCAATATTGCACAAGTAATAAAGATATTGAGTTGAGCAAATGTTCACCTCACAAAGAAATAAAAGGCATGAGCAAAAACATAGTGAAGTTACATCATAAAAGCTCTAAAATGTTACAGTTACAGGTAAGCAATTTATAATGATTCTTGTAAAAAAATTTAAAAAATAACAAAACAAACAAAAAGGAAATGCTTAGCCAAAAGAAATGTAAAAAGTGTTAAAAAGTATGGGAATGAAATCACTACAAGAATGGTTAATGAATGGAGTTTACTTACAATATCCTGCACAGCATCGATAATGAAAACCAAGGCATAATTCAATGAATAATAGTGGAAACCAAAGTTGGTAAAATAAAATTGATAAAAAAAGGGAGTAAAACGGAATAGAATGAAAGGAATTTGGTGTTAAGGGAAAACATATTTGGTACTGAAAGAAATTTCTCATCTGAAAAATTATATTTTCAGATGATTTTGATTATAGGATTATTATTTTTTTTTCAAATGTATAAAAATGAGAGAAATTTTCTTTATGCTGAAATCTTGGCTCCTCCAATCAGCCCCAAGCGATAAGAAGCAAATTATTAATAAAAAATTGTTAAAGGTCACTGATTTAACTAAATATTTTAATATATACAGTATGTACCAAACAATTGACGTATGAAACAAACGTCAAACTAGTCCTACTCTATGAGGATGAAACTAGGAGAATTACAGCCAGCATCATGCAGAAAGTACAGACTTTCACAAACACCTGCTTTAATAAGATCCTTAACATAAAATGGCCAAACATCATCACAAACAAAGACTTACTAGAAATGACATATCAATAGCATTTTGCTTATATGTTAAGGAAAAGATGGAGGTGGTTAGGGAACACTCTTCGTAAACCATAAATAAAATCACCAGACCATCCCTATCATGGAATCCACAGGAAAAAAGGAAGACAGGAAGGCCAAAGAATGAATGGAGATGTGAGCTAGAGGCAGACACAAAAAGTATAGGATACACCTGGAAGCAACAGGAAAGGAAAGCACAGGACCAACATGATAGGAAAATTCTTATAGACAAGCTATGCCCCAGGCAGGATAAAAGGCATAAGTCAGTAAGTATGCACCAAAAGTAACAGTGCAGAAGCTCCCGCATCTTGAACGTGTAAGTGCACCTGGTCAACCTGCATAGCTATGGCCGCCATTTGTACAAATACAGGATGGGGGTATTTCAGTACTGCTAGTTTTGACACATGCTGTAGTTTTAATTTCCATTTTAGGTGTGAAGAGAATTCTTGAGGAGCTGAACAAAACTGGCTTAACAAAAATAATAAAAGTGCTTATTAAAAGCCTAAAACTGCTATCAACTCAGCATTTAATCCCTTGGATTGAAAGAAGAGAACTTATTTTTGACATAGAAGGATCTTTGAACAGCAAACATGCATAAAGGACTTTCAGTTTGCTACATTTTATCTAACAATAATTTTGACCTCATTTGTATTTCACATAAAACTTTTATAAGAAAGAGAAATGACACAGCTTTTTTAAGATAAGAAGAGTGATGACCATCAATCATTATACAAGAAATTATAACAAAGAACTATTGGTCTTATATTAAAGCAGAAATAAATGAAGAAAAAATGTCTTCATTGTGCATATTACCGCTGTGTAATTGAAAAACATAGAGCCTACATAAGTCTCCATTCTTCTCCATCCCATTTAAATGCCCAGCCACTATCTCTGTTAAAGGGACTGATGGAGTAAGAGGACACAATTTTAAAATGATCTTAAGTTATTTTTTTTTTTTGCTTAAATTTCTAAAATTTGCCAATGATCGAATGAATTTATGAATTCATATTCAAAATACAGCTCTATTAAATGAAAACAAGTTTAATTCCTTTATAAAAATCTTGGTAAAAGCACAGCAAATTTCTTTCAGTATTCACTCTGATTAAATATTTTGATAATTATATGTATATACTACATCTTGTATTTTAAAGAAAACTGATAATTTTTCGGCAAAAAAAGAATTAATTACTTTTAAATCACTTAATGCTAAGAAATATTTTTTTAAACAGATACAGTGTATGTGGGATAAAACCAAGAAATATCTTACATGATAAAAAAACTAATGTGAAATTAACTGTTCTTATGTCTGGCTACAGATGTTTATCTTTTAACCCTCTTGAGTGTTATGGTGAAAAGACAAAAGGCAGATCTATCAGCCCAATAATAAAAGCCTAGAGATTGGCTGGCTGGTCTTCATACCAGCTAATCAGATTGCTTCTCACGTTTCTTGCTGATCTCGCCATTGCTACATTGATATTGTAGAGAGTTCAGTCTCAGTCCAGGTGGACAGGGTGAGGGGCAAAACCCACGGCAGAGTTCAGTCCAGGTGTTTGGCGGGTAGCAGATAAATTAAGACGTGGAACACAATGGATGTCAACGGAGCGGGGTAAACCCACAGTCGAAGACTGACCAAATAAATTAAGGCGAGGAATGCAGCGGGCAGGGATGAGGGGCAAAACCCACGGCAGAGTTCAGTCCAGGTGTTTGGCGCGTAGCAGATAAATCAAGACTTAAGAAGGTAGGGGGAGTAATCTCTAGAGACGCCTCGGTTGGCCGGTGGACCTATATAAGGGGACGGTTAGGTTTGAGGGGGTAGCGCGGCCGGACAGAGAGCAGACAGGGAGGGAGAGCTCCGACGGTAGAGGAAGAGGGCGAGTCAGAGTTGTGAGATGAGAGAAAGTATAAGCGAAGTGTCAACTCAATAAAGAACAAGACTATAATCATCAGATGTTATCGCCTGAGTTGTTTCCTTAGTGAATGCCAGATATAGATGAAGGTTAGCAGAGAGTAAGCAAGGTTTCCTTACAATGGTGGCAGCGGTGGGATGTTAACCTTGCAACGACTCTGAAGAGACAATATTTTTGAGTAGCCGGACTGAGAGGAGAAGTGCAAGGTGTGGAAAATCTATTGCAAGCACAATGACTTCCCAGTGTTTAAACAAACTCCCAACGTACAGTGGAACCTCGACATGGCACACTTTTATCGTGCAGTTTGAAACAGCTGCAAAAATCTTCAAGTGGAGCGAGGAAGAGAAACTCCTTTATTTGGGGTTTGCTTTGAAGGATTCGGCGGCTGAATTCGCTTACAGTGAATTAAGTGAAGAAGAGCGAGAGACGTACGAGAAACTTAAAGAGGCCCTCGCCAAATCGGTTCCAGGATCATAGGACACCAGCTTTCTTCCAGAATCTGTTGGAAAAACGTACGTTCCTAAGAACAGAAACCAGTGCTGAATACGCTACCGACATTAAGAAATTGGTAGCGAAAAGCTTTCCAATGGCAGACCAGGCCACACGAGATGCTATTGGTTTTAGGCAGTTTTTACGTGGGCTACGGGATCCTTCAATGGTCACACATGTTGGCACTATGGCCGTCCCTCCAACAGTGGACAAGGCGAGAGCAGCCCTGGAGCAGTTATTAAATCTGAGGGACAATTTTTGTCTACCGGGAGCATCAGTAGCTACCGACCACTTGGCCAGAGAGTTGAGCGGCCTTAGAGAGGACTTTAGGGCCTTCATCACCTCACAGAGAGGGGCAGTTAACCAGTCAGCTCGAGAAGAGGGAGGTTATCGGCAGGTGGAACCCAGGTGCTTCGAGTGTGATCGAATCGGTCACATTGCTCGTAATTGTCCAAACAGGAGCTTAGGAGGCGAAATTCCTGATCGGCTAAAATTGAATCACATTTCATCGAATGGTCGAGACGTTCGTCCTAGTGCTGTGTTTGTACCGGTTACAGTGTTTGGTGTTAGGGCGGAATTTCAAATCGACACGGGTGCGGCTGTGACCGTTATTTCAAAGAAAAGATTTTTTGAAATTCCTCGACGGCAGCGACGTAAGATTCATCTCTCACCTGTGAAGCTGCAGACAGCTACGGGAGCACCAATGAATCTATATGGGGTGAGTGACGTAAAATTATTGATTGGAGATAAGGTTTATCCCTGGACGGTATATGTGGCAGATATTATGGAGGACGGTTACCTCGGTTTTGACTTTTTGGCTCATTATAAATTTTCCTACTCAGTCAACCAAGGTCTGAGTTTGGGCTGTTACAATGTGCCCGTTTTGGCTAAATTGAGGAGTGTACATTCTAAAAGGGATAAAAACTATTCTACACAAGCAAAATGTGTCAAAATTAAGCAGTTACCAGCACCAGCTAAAAGGGATAAGAATTATTCTAGTTCATCGACAAGTGTCAAAAATACGCAGTTACCGTCACCAGCCAGTGTAAGAGTGAACTCGGTCACTTCACACAAAAGACAGCTTGCAAGCAGGGCTCCTGCCCAGACCAACGTGTTTGTGCTACCCAGTCCTGAGATGGCCTCGCCGGCGACGAATCTCAGGAATGTGGGTAATAAATCAGTTCAGTTGTGTGGTGAGGTCAATTCCAAGTGTGAGAAAAGGGAGATAATTCGAGATAGCCCAGTGACGAAACAGAAAAGTGACCCCGACGCTCGAACAGTAAGGCGCTCTTTTAAGGTGGGTGATTTTGTCCAGTATTCAGACTCAACACACAAATTGAGTCGAAACCAGAAGGTGAACACAAATAAGTGGCGCGGTCCACTAGTGATCAGCCGAAAGCTACGTCATAATTTGTTTGAGATTAAGGGAGAAGGAAGGATGACTTTCAAAATTATTCACAATGAACGCCACTGTAGGCTGAAACATAACACTGACCCGCCAGATCGGAGCAATTTCAGGGCTTCCAAGAGTTCTGCAGGGAAAAAGTGCATGTTACCTTGACAATTTTGTCAAATATTGAATTTATTTAATTAATTTTATGGCATGATAGTATTTAGATGGACATACAAGTAAGGGAAATAATGTGATTAATATTTCGTCGAGATACTTGTAGATTAGCTTGGAGAATTGTCATTATTTCATGACGATATTTTTGTAAAGAGTTTGATGCTTGATGCAATTTCATAGAATTTAGTTTCGTGGTGAAATTTGATGACATAACATTGAAGGGTTTGAGTTCGTTTCGGATGTATAATGACCACAATAATTGCTCTTGAATTGAAAATTTTATTTGATTCTGATATGATACTTGACATTTTTCATTGCATTTGAATTTTTGTTTTGTTTAATATAGTTTTTATTGAGTTCGTTTCGGATGTATAATGACCACAATAATTGCTCTTGAATTGAAAATTTTATTTGATTCTGATATGATACTTGACATTTTTCATTGCATTTGAATTTTTGTTTTGTTTAATATAGTTTTTAAATTTATATCTTAATGCAGTACTATTAATTAAGTTCTAGATGATGTAGTATTCTTGATCTAGGTGTTGTACAACCATAATTGTTTGATTGTTGTGAATGTACTAGGCGCTCTGACTGACTCAAAACTGACTCTGACCTTAACCACAACTGTTTAGGAGAACGCGTTTGAGGTGTCCGTTTAATTCAATTGTCCTATTCGAAGGTAGGGCTACGCGTAGGATTGTTTACACCAGGAGACGCATTAGAACCAAAGCGAATGACGTCACGTGTATTACTGTGAGCTGTTTGTAAATGAATGCTGAAGGTCCAAGTCACTTGAAGCCATTTAGAAACCAGTCATAAGAATTTTAACGGGGATGTTGTGTAATGTCGGGACGACATTGTTTTGTAAGATGGGGGTATTGTAGAGAGTTCAGTCTCAGTCCAGGTGGACAGGGTGAGGGGGAAAACCCACGGCAGAGTTCAGTCCAGGTGTTTGGCGGGTAGCAGATAAATTAAGACGTGGAACACAATGGATGTCAACGGAGCGGGGTAAACCCACAGTCGAAGACTGACCAAATAAATTAAGGCGAGGAATGCAGCGGGCAGGGATGAGGGGCAAAACCCACGGCAGAGTTCAGTCCAGGTGTTTGGCGCGTAGCAGATAAATCAAGACTTAAGAAGGTAGGGGGAGTAATCTCTAGAGACGCCTCGGTTGGCCGGTGGACCTATATAAGGGGACGGTTAGGTTTGAGGGGGTAGCGCGGCCGGACAGAGAGCAGACAGGGAGGGAGAGCTCCGACGGTAGAGGAAGAGGGCGAGTCAGAGTTGTGAGATGAGAGAAAGTATAAGCGAAGTGTCAACTCAATAAAGAACAAGACTATAATCATCAGATGTTATCGCCTGAGTTGTTTCCTTAGTGAATGCCAGATATAGATGAAGGTTAGCAGAGAGTAAGCAAGGTTTCCTTACAATATTTTACAGTGTTCTGTCATTTTATAACAAATTTTTGGGGTACCTAGTACCCTAATAAATACCTATAAAATATGTGACCTTCAAATATGCTAAAGAGCATAAGCTGCCCCAAAGGAATATCTTATTCAAATATGGGTTAGGACTTATTTAGGCTTCAACAATCATACAATTTAACAAAATTCTGCAAGTAAGACAATTTTATTCCAAGTGTAAAAAAAAAATTGCCTGCATAAATTATGCAAATGAGATATCATTTGCTTAAATGTTGAGATTTCAGTTTGATTCATGAGGGTTATATTAGTTTATTTAATTCTCTACAAGAATATATAGTTTTGTATTTGTAAAGTAATTTGTTTATTTGCATAAATGTTCTTGCAAAGTAAGTGCAGGACTTGTGGAAAGGGCTCCGTCTCAAGAAGGTTAATGTTGAAGCTAAAAATGGAACTTAGCAAAATTAAATGAAGGGGAAAAAAATTGAATGCTTCAAACCTAGGTATGTTTATCGGTTATGAATTTTAGCACCCTTCAACCTAAATCCAATGTCTTATCTGAATTATGTTTACTAAAAAATAAGTTGAAATCTGTAAGCAGCAGCATTTGATACACCAGAAATTAACCACACAAACAAAGCTGTTAAAAACAGCTTAAATTTCAAACTGATATTCTTTTGCTTTTTGGCAGTATTGAAAACCTCTATCCACATCTTTTCTAACACAAAAGCACACTCATGTAAAAACAATAGTTTGAGATCTAATGATTATGGCTTTTTAAGTAATTAAATATTAAGAAAATTTTAATAGAAGTTCAATAATTTGTGTTCATAATGTCACAAGGTAAGACCACAAAATGTTCATATTATTGCTCTTTAACTACTCCAATAAGCATATTTTGATCTAATATTATTGCTCTTTAACTACACCAATAAGCATATTTTGTTTTAAAATTTGGGACATCAAATGTGAAATCTTCACCAAAATGATGATTAAATCCACACATATAAAACTGAAACTATAAGAAAAATGTCATGGAGCAAACTGAAGATAAATCTGCATAATACTGAACATTTTTTAGACAAAAGCACTATTAGGTTTGTATAATGAGTATAATTGTGCCACTGATAGTTAGCAGTTATTATTTATTATTTACAGCAACAACACCTATATGAATTAATTAAAATTAAGTATAAACTATTTCACAGAAACAAAAATAGTACTTACTTTTTCAACAATTCGATGTCCATTTCAATTTCATCTTCCAACCACACAGGCGGCTGCAGTAGATAGCCAATGTCAAGTTCCACTATTTCTTTTTGGGTGGACAGCACTAACAAGTTGTGGTTGGCCTACGAGCATCATGAGGAAAAATAAAAACACTAATATTTGGATATCAGACCAAACCATGTCCAGTGATGAAATACACTATACAAAAAAATAATTCTATGCTATTCAAAAATGTGAAGAAGTAACCTCACTAGCAACCTGTGAAGAGCTAGAGTGAAGAACTAACCTTTCTAACAACATGTGAAGAACTAACCTCACTAACAACATGTGAAGAACTAATCTCACTAACAACATGTGAAGAACTAACCTCACTAACAACATGTGAAGAACTAACCTCATTAACAACATGTGAAGAACTAACCTCACTAACAACATGTGAAGAACTAACCTCACTAACAACATGTGAAGAACTAACCTCACTAACAACATGTGAAGAACTAACCTCACTAACAACATGTGAAGAACTAACCTTACTAACAACATGAGAAGAACTAACCTCACTAACAACATGTGAAGAACTAACCTCACTAACAACATGTGAAGAACTAACCTGATTAATTGCAAATGATGTGATGATGTCCTGCTCTTTGTGGACTATCTTCATTGGTTCCTTGACTTGTTGCTCGTAGTCACTGCTTGATGTCTTCATGGATGCCATCTTTTTATATAAATGTTACATGAAATTAGAACATTGATAAATTTGTTAAATAATACTTTTTAAACTGAGCTGAGGAGCAGATGAACAAGAGAAGCATGTGACATCAAAATTAGTATATGTTCCCATGTATATGCAAAGGCATCACTTTAAAAAAAAAAAAAAGTAGTGTTGTCTAAATTTATTATTATTGTGTTTTACATTATATCAGAATTAACAATTTGACTGGGAATGACATTGCCTAGTGACACAGATGAAATCTACCGACCTCACTGTCTTCAGGCTCTTTTCTCTTGCGGTAAACATATCTCACAAAGGTTTCCTTAAGTTTGTCTTGCTTCACGAGATATAACCACAACCTCTTTATGGGCAATGCAGCTCGTGTTGATCTATAATGAGACAAAATAGCATGGACATTATTCAAATTTTAAAACATATCTCAACACACAAATTGATGTTTATCATTGCTCAAATTACTCTAATATTTCCACAATTAATATAGTTTAGATTCATCAGTTTTTTTAAACAATTCTTTTGCAGACTTTAGCCAAACTGATTAATAAAGACAGCAGAAATTTCAGGTCTGGGATTTCCAATTCAATGACCTCATCATCACAATGCAAGTTTAATATTATCAGTAGTAGGAGAAATTCAAATATATTTTTGTAAACTAATAACTCAGCACTATTAAATATGAAATAATAAAGTTCAACATGTTTTTAATGTCTTTGAAGCAGTGCCAGATTTCCCTTTAGCCTACATAGGCTTTAGCCTGTGGCCTCTATAATCCAACGGGCCCCAAAATTTTGGAAAATAATTTTCTACATTGCCGCTCTTAAAAAAAAAAAAAACTATTTAAAAAATGCAATTAAAATAAAATAATTTTAAAAAAATTAATCAAAATGATTTAGGATAAATGTAATAAGGTACACTGCGGTGATATTAAATGAAATATTTTCTAAAAGCTCAGAAGAACAGTAATACTTTTTTGTTAGGGACTTGTGCCCTTACTTATTCTTTTCTTTCCTTTTTTAGGTTTAGGTAGGATATTATGTAGATTTAACTTAGAATAATAATCATCTTTTTTGTTGTATTGAAGAAGGCATTGGCAGAAATGTTTCAATTTGTTCTTTGTCTGATCATAATTAAATCTTAACATATAGTTTGATTGATGCAAATTGTTTGTGTCTCATTAATCTACTTGAAAGAATTATCTCAGTCCAAAAATCTTATAATTAGAATAATTAGTCATTTATACTCTCATGTTATTAATGGAATGGTTGATACCTGGCTTCAAGCAAATGATCTTTTTGCAGAAAATAGAAGAATTGGGATTTATGTACATGCGACATTTTTCGTCCAATATTTTCATTATTTTCATAAAATTAGCAAAAATATTAAAAAATTTTTTTGATATGCTTACCATAATTTTATGAGTTGAAACCAGGGTCATTGGTATAAGTAGGAGACCTCCTGTAGTCATTTTTGTGAATTTTAACTACCAACACTATATAATAAATGTGCGTGTCGGGGGGG
>CAXITT010000053.1:1802331-1859817 GCA_964033795.1 Lymnaea stagnalis | reverse complement strand
GGGGGGGGGGGGGTGTAGCTTGCAGGCGGAATATTTGGCTTAGGCCTCATATGCAAAGACCCTTAAAATTTACAAGTGAACATTTTCATAAATAAACGCACATTGCCCAATACAACCTTAAAAATTGATATATAAGAATTTTAGCTTAGATTTTAAAAAATTAAATTTGATGCCATCCAAGTTCTGATATTAACAATATAATTTAGACTATCTAAGATAGACAGAATTCATTAATTTCTATCAAAACCGATATTGAAATCGAAACAAAAATTCAAATCAGCCGGGCCAAGGCAGCTAAACCGGGACAATGTCGGTCAAAATTGCCCTATGGTAACCTAATTTTTGAGTACTTGTGCAAATTTGCATGGTTCACTTGAAAATTTAAAACAAATAAGAATTTTGATGAACTTGAATAACATAATTTTTGTTGGTTTATTTATTAAACTATTTTCTGAAAAAAACTTTTTTATCTTCTTCTGTCTGCTTGTATCGGTGAGTTAGCATGTTAGTTTTATGATAAGTATTATTTAGTGATGCGCTGTCAAGAAGGCATTACCATCTCAAAAATTTATTCCATGTAATAATACAAATTTTTTAAAGAATAATAAATGATAGATTTAAAAAAAAATATGTAACAGTACACTAACAAGTGTTTGTGCAAGTGCATCTAACAAGTGCAAAAGTTTAAAAAAAAAAAAAGACTATTTTCGTACAAGGGGGTAATTGCAAATGGCCTCAAAATTTACTATGCCTATGGCCTCTTGGTAGCTAAATCTGGCCCTGCTTTGAAGTTAAAAACTCTGTGCGATTTCTCCCCAACTTTATATAGTTTTGATCACTCTAACTTGGGGTATACATTTCTTTGGATAATAACAAGTAACTGTCTCAGCAATAGATTATGAAAAATTAAGAAAAAAAAATGGGTGTCAAAATCTGAATTTTGTTTTCCAAAAGCAAATGATAACACAAATTTTCAACCAGAAGTAGAAATAGCAGCAACACTAAAAAGCAATGATTATTAAAATAAACATACTCATAGGGAGTGTTCTCTGGGTTCAAAATTACTTCTAGCTTTTTTTGAGGTGACTGCGGTGCTAGTTCAGTCAATCCAGGTATGTAGTTATCAGGTGCACCTCCAAACATGTCAAGCCTAGACTGTAAGATTTCTTCCCATTGTTCCAACACTTTCATTACTGCATGCAGTGATGGAGAAACATTGGGCAGCTCTGAAAAACAAATTATTAACTTTTTTTTTTCTTCTTTCTTTCTGTAAATGGTGTGCCTTTAATTACTCAACTATAAACACATCTGTCTGTTGTGGCTTTGGGTAGTCAAAAAAGTAAATGCCCAGCATTTTGTCCACATACCTGACATCTCTGTACCAATCTGTGGCAGGAATGTAACTAGGTTGCTGATGACAGATCTGACCACAGCTAATCTGATAATACACCAGCTGTATGATTCAGAGTCATTGTGCTCTGTATTTGCCTGCTTCTTTCCCCTGAAACAATCAATGAAATTTGTATATAGTTTTTGTTTGTTTGCATTACAATGTGAACTATCGTGTAATCAAATATCTAAGATCAAATAGAAGCTCAAAAGGCTGCAGGTATCAAATATGCATCAAACGCTTACAAGGCGGTTGGATGTTTTCTAAAAGTATCATCGTCATCATCATCCTCCTCATCAGAAGAAAGATTTTCTTCTTCCGAGACATAGGAGTCATCAGAATCATAATCCAAAACAGAGTCTTCTGATGCTATAAAAGGCTGGAGACAGATAAACAATTTATGTTTAGATGATTAATTTTAAAGCCATGTTTTACTATGTTGTCATTTTCAATTACCTTATCAACTTCATGTGGTATTAACATGTCAGTGATGTACTTTAAGGCTTCCTGATCAAATACTTTTTCAATGCTCCTCAAAGAAATCAGAACTGGAATTTAACATATTATGCCCTAACACAGTGTTACAATTTCTGAGAGCTGATTTCAGAACCAATAAGATTAGGATGTAGATAGAATACCCTAATTTAAGTCTTATTAATTAATTATTAATAGTTATATTTGATTTTATTCTATAAGAAATGTATATCCTAAAAATGTATTTCATAAGAAAAGAATATCCTAAAAATGTATTTCATTTTATTCTATAAGAAATGAATATCCTAAAAATGTATTTCATTTTATTCTATAAGAAATGAATATCCTAAAAGTGTTCATGTTGTTGAAATGTAAAACTTGTTGAAAGCACAGGCAAAGGAGAATGAAAAAACACAGGGAAAGAAGGGATACACTTTAACAAGTCAAGAGTCAGTTTCTACCTACCTTGGTCATGAAATAATTCACCATACTGAGTTCCGGAGCAATAAATTTTTCCATATAGGTCTCTTTCATTTCATCTGGGAACCCAGAGATGAATTTGTAGTTAAAGGCTGCTCTAAAATTGTCCCCTCCATCTTGAGGACCTCTCGCTTTAATTTCAAAGCAACCAATAAGTACAAATGATAAAACAAATGTTTGAAATAAAAGTTTATCAATTATTCTTTTTGTGTGTGTGCTTTTAATTTTAATAAGCTACTAAAAAAAACCATCATTTATTTGTTGTGAAACACATCTTTGTGTAGTGGCTCAGTTATTTTATAACATGAAACTAACCCCATAGGAGAAATTTATATATATAAATGGATATAGATATTTCATCATTATAGAAATTATTCTCTTTACAAGGCACAAAAAATTACATTATAAGATTATTCTTTCACAAGAAAAAACAATGTGCCAGATAAACTGCATGCATTAAATAATAATCGTAAATTAGATAACATACGAGGAGCAGTCACAGTTTTCTCGATTTTGACAGCTGTCTTGTTACCACCCCCAAAGAGAGCTGCCCATGTCTTGGCATCCAGCTTATTGGCTACAAGTCGATAGATCATCTGGGGGTCAAACATACTGAGTGCTGAGATGAGTAAGCTCATGTATACAGCTATCAATGACTCTGTCAGCAGGACTGTAATCTTTGGAGCATCTTCATCCTTTTCTTTAGCCATGAGAACTTTCAATGATGCAACTCCTGTAGAATACAAAAATTCCCCAACAGAAGTTAATTTGCTGAAGAGAACAAATTTTAGAAAATGTGAGCATTTTTTTAAAATGAAGAATTGAATTATCAGTACACTTAAAAAATAAAGAAATAAAATATAATTCACATATTGTTTTAAACGGGGGTGATACAATGTCATTGGTTGTCCTATGCCTAACTTATAGTTTCTAATTTCATCAGCACCATATCTGTGTAGTTAAAAGTTGTAACTTTTGGGGGAGAATATAAAAAAAATAGCTGACTGAAATAAAGTAAGCACTTCATATTTATGAGTTTAGCCAAAAAATGTAAACAAAGGGATCGAGTCGAATCCCTGACGGCATAAAATTAACATTTAAGTCAAAAGGAGACAAAAGAATATTATTTTACCTGGCCATTTAGAGGGAGGTGTATTAACCACTTCCTCCACACTAGCTACACCTCGCTGTCGACTTCTCTTCACACCTGCCATCAAGTGACTTGATGGGTAGCTAAACTCAGGACTAGAAAAAAAAAAAAGGGGGTTGGGGGTGGCCTCATCAAAAATTTTACATTTTATAATCAACTCTTACAGCTTCACTTTAGGAAGCTAAAGGCGCAAATATTCTATCCAATAAAAATGAAATATTAAAATTAATTGATAAGTATTTCCTTTAATAGTTTCAACCAAAGAGTCTATTACTTGATGAATCCATCTAATCCAACTTCTGTGACATCAACATTGAAGGAATCACTGTCACAAAGACTTTGATAAATGCAAGAGGACAGTGCAACAGCCAGGTCACGTACTGTACTGACAAAACCAATGTCAGTCTTTGTACTAGGTGGGAATGGCATCTGAATCACAGCATATAGCAGATCCTGAAATGAAAAGATGTTAATAGTGAAAGATTGGTACCTAAACAAAACTTAACCCTTAAGTCTATTACATTAAATAGATCACAAGAGTAATACTGAACACTACTTTAAAATTTGTGAAGCTTTTTGTCTTAAGGCTCCCTGAACTCTTCATGAGGTTAGCATCCATTTTCATAAGCAAGAGATGACCATTTATAAATGAGAGGGTAAGATATATCAACCTGAATGCTGCCCTGTAGGAACTGGATCGGGTCAGCAATGACACTACGGCAGCTTGTAATACTGGCAGACAGGAGTGGGAGTGTGGTGGGGAAAGGTAACGGTGATAACAGTTGCTGCTGGGCCCTTTCTTGTTGAAGTTCCTGTACAGTAAAAAATCAACAGGTGTAGAAATGAATAGAAAGCCTTAGAGTAGAAATTGGAGCTGTCTTTTAAAAATGGAAATAAAAATTATAACTTCAGTCATTAAAGTTATTTTAATGTTATGTTACCGAGATGGCATGGTAATCTTTGCACCATTATGGCTAGGAATTCAAAATTATTGGGGCTCATCCTATCATCCCTATCAATGGCACCACAGCCCATGTAGGTCTCTAGCCTGCACCATCAAACCCCTCTATTGTGACCAATGCATGGCCTTTTATTTCCATGATGGACACCCAGCTGATGCAAATCTCTCTTCGCGTCGATTCATCGCAATCAACTTTTAGCCATTTGTGCTTTGGTTACTGTCTGAACTTCCTTCCCCTACAATCTGTCATTCTCTCCAAGTGCATTCACCTTCCATCAGTGACCTGGCAGCGTCCTGAGATATGGTAAATAGCCGAGTAAATAGGATTCTTTATCTAATGGTAATGTATGAGGGACTGCGTTCCACCGACTTGTTCCACAATTTACTTCTTTATCCAAGTAAGGCAGCTATTCTTGGGGAGGAGGTAACCTTGAGTGTAAAATCTCAATCACTGTGCTAAAATAGCTGTAGTCTTACAAGTTTAGTCACAGTTGCTGGAATAAATCCATACCGTTAAAAAAAATTGATTTCTTCACACATTTTGCAAAAAAAATTATTCAGGATTTCTAATAGATGTTAAACAATTTACACACCACATGAATGACTTTTCAAAACATCAAACTTACTAAAGCATTTAACTGATTTTTTTCAGCGCTAAGTTACCTGTAGCAATAAAAGAAGTTACCTGTAGCAATAAAAGAAGTTACCTGTAGCAATAAAAGAAGTTCCATGCGAACTGAAGCCAAGCCACCGCCACCAGAACCCTGAAGGATACAGTAGGATGCTAAAGTGCGTAGTAAATGTTGATTGGATCTAAGCCAGGCTTTTCTTCTGGACATACGAGCTACTTTACTTTGCAAGTCATGTTTCTCTGCTTTCAAGAACTCATGCAATCGTGACGCCTTGCCCACTGATGTGTCCGACCTAGTTGATACTGTGCGGCTTCTCCTGTGTGAACTGAGATACTCCTCACAACCATCTTCTAATGTGTCATCCAGAATACTTTCTTGATCTGAAAATTGAAATTGATAAATCAAAATGAAAACAGATCTTTAAAAATTTATTTTTCTTCATAAGCCTTTATTGTTGGCATTTACTCATGTAAATAAAAACATATTGTAAGTTTTATTTTCTCAAAATCCAAGAGTCCCACAGAGTAGGATAGATTTTTCTTTTATAGTTATAGTAAATAGAATTCAAGGTTGGAGTGAGGTATGTATTTCAGTGCATAGTTTCTCTTAAATCCCTCAGTATTTCACTAAAATATTTTTTAGGACAATAATTTGTCACAATATTTACTGAAGTAAAAAGGTTTTCTACAAGTCAAATAAATGGGTTAAATTCTATGCTAAAAGCAAACCTAGTAACACACAGTTGACTTACTTTCTAAAGGGTAACCTGTGTTATCAAGACTTCTTCCATAGTTACATAAAACACGCAGAACCTCAACTTCTTTCTCCAGCCAGATGTACAGCTGATGTCTCAGTTGTCCACCATCCACTTCAAATCCTGTTGCTAAATTCCCTAATTCTTCACTCAGTACCTAAACAACATTAAAGATTTAATATACTATACTCTGTAGCATTGTTGTAAATTTAAAGATTTAAAACACAACATAGCTTATCGAATATTCTCCTTGTAGTGCACAATCTCAGCTTACTCAATTATGACTTGACAGGGTGTTACAGGAAAATACGAGGGCATCTTTTAGCCTTCTATTTCTTATATATGTTATTCCAAATCCGCCACTGTACATACTGAACATATCTGATAATTTTTAAAAAAAAATGGTAACATGTAGTTATACATTAAAAGATAAATTGACTTTCTTCACTTTGTAAAAACATAATTTAAATATAAATATCATGGTGGAATATATGGTTTCTAAAATACTTACTTTAAGACAGGAAATGAACTTGTACTGTTGAGCCATAATGTCTATGTGATTGGATTCCTCAGATATTTCCTCATCCTCATCCTCCTCATCATCATGACTGAATTCAGTTGAGGCAAGACCATTTATTTTCTCTGGTCTCTTACTTTTAGTATCCCCAAAATCTTCCTCTTCATCACTGTCTTCATCAGAGCCTCCTAGATTTAAATCAAGCTCCAGTTCATCTTTAAACTGCACTCTGCTAGGGGTACCCCAGTCAATAGAAGCAGATGTTGGACCACTGGTGTTCACAAGAGGCTGACCCCAGTCAAAGCTGTCTGCTTTGTTTTTTTGAGTTGAAGCTGAGCTAAAACTAAAGAGATCATTTGATTTGTCTGAGTTTGCCTCACCTGCAGACTTCAGGGGTGAAGTTTGATCAAAAGATTTGATATTCAAATCTTCCAATGTTCCAGTGGTGTTGTTGATTTCACACAAGGATTGACGTCTCCTATTGGCAAAGTACTCCATCTTTTGAAGGTCCTCCTCTACCAGCAGAGGACATTTTGGGAGCTTCCTCATCACCTCAATGGACACAAGAGGACAGCCATTTTGGAAGTGAGCATGAGCTGTTGCAAAGAAGAGCTGCCTCTCTGATGGTGTCACCTGGTCTAGGGTTGTTATGCCTTCAGAGACAACAGTGTCTGTCTGCGTGAAGCCAGTGATAAGCTTATGGCGTCTCTTGAGAGAAGATGATGCAAGGCGAAGTCGAGTGATGAGTGGGTGGGTTCTGAGAAAGTTGTAGAAATTGAAGACTCTTGTAATCTGTAACAGCTTGTCCATGTCTCCATAGTGTGCATGATCTTTGCCAATATTTTTCTGAGAAAAGTCAAATTCAGGTAATAGGAAAAGCAATGAATTAAAATATTTACATTAAAAAAAAATATTGATGCAAATGAAAAAAATTAAAATATTGCATCTTTAGCTACAAAACAGTAATTTCAGCATGATGCAAATGATGTACAAGAGTGAAAGCGACCGGCCAAAGGTTGAATACCTCCAGTAATGTCTGTAAAGAAGATTCATAATCTTTGAACTGCCAGAGAGCCATTGAGCGAAGAAATGGGTCAGGTGTGGCGTGCCTGGCATTGTAATTACGCCCCTCCTTGTCCAGGCCTAGAATTCTTTCATAGAACAAGTGCCTTACAGTGTCTGGGAGAACTGAGTCATCATAGAGACGGCACAGAACAATGGCCAGCTGAATGTCATCAAGCTTTTCTAGAATAACCTATTGTCAGATAGAGAAAATACACAGTAGAGTTAAATACAGAGTTAAGGCAAGATACCTGATCAAATTAGCATTAAATACAACAACAAAAATATATCAAGAAGTGCTATTAAAGCATATGGTACTTTTGAGTTAACTATAATAAGAGCCTATAAAAAAACTTACATTAATTGCATTTTCAACCTGGCCAGCTAAGAAAAATAGGGCAGCTGCGTGCAGGTACTGTCCCTTGGAGAGTAAATGGAATGCATTCTTCATTGCAACACGACGATGGTTGTCGTTGGTAAAATCTTGATTGAAAAATGATTCCATTTTGCTATCTTGTACAGTCCTGTGTAATGTCAAATAAACAAAACAAAATTATTTAGCATTATGGTTATTCAAAAAGATACATTTCTTTAATTTCAAATATTCTGTATAAAAAAAATTGACATTAATGCTCAAACTTACTTGAACAGACTTTTGATGATAGTTTTCTTTTTCATGGCTAAGTAAAAAATAGCAGCATCCATTGGCTTCTTTGTTTTCTTGAAAGCCGTATTAGCTACTTTAATCATGATAGTTTTCAGTTGGGTCATATTGTTTAACCACCAGCCAATGCCATAGAGCTTCAGTTCTTCCCAGACTGGTTCATCTGCTTTGACGCATGGAATGGCAGACAGCAGCTCCTAAAGGGTTCACAAAAATGCAATGCAAGGTTTTCACAAGATACGACAAAACAAATACAAGGATTATTTTATATATGTATTTAAATTTAATTTTATGATAAAAAGTTTTTAATTGTTATCTACCTATGGCAAAAAGTAACCTATTTATACCAACATCCATGGCCTACTTACATTTACCAATTATAAAAGACAGCCTATAAAAAACATTTTAATTTATAATACATCATACTATGAAATTTAAAAAAAAATATTAGAAAATCAGTCTTTTTTTAACTACAAAATTTAGCATAATGAGGAAACGTGGATTATTGTTTGTTAGATAAAATAAAAGTTACATTTGGGATTGCTTACCTGAGTTGATTCAGAATGGAATGCCCAGACCAAATGGAATGTTCTGATGCCACTTTCGAGAAGAGACACTCTCTGAATGGGTGGTAAAGTTTTGACTAAACACTGGTACTGTCTTATGGCGAGAAGGAATCTCAAGCCACACTCATCGACACTGCCCTGTTGTTCTTTGTTATCAGTTTCTTTAAATATGTAAAGTGAAATCAATAAAAGTCAAATATAAACTATGGAAATGTACTTGAAAAGAAATTTGTATACCCTTTATTACATGGCTGTAGCATAATTATGGTAAAACACTGTCTGATTTTGTATCTGAAAAGCATATATGCATACTATTAAATTGTAAAGGTGTACTTTGGTATTGCCAAGCTAAAGAAAAAACTTTAACATGTATTAATATTATATGTATTAATACTTCTGACAACTTACCTCCTTCATGAGTATCCCTAAAGTCCAGAGTCGTTGATCCTACTACTTCAGCCAAGGCAGCTAAGTAGAACTGGTCATTGCCAGAAAGGCCTGGCAGATTCAGCTTGAACAAGTACTCCCTCAGGACGGCTGCCTGAGCTGGGGTAAAGCCGTATGGGTCTGACGGTGGCTTGTTACCACCTGACAACAAACGAGGTCGCCTGGAACCACTTCCGGCGCTATCTGCTGATGTGGACAGCAGCTGTTCATCAAGATCCTCCTCGGGTTTAGGGATGTTAACATCTAGAATATCAGAATAATCCTTTTCTTTAGCTGCCTGCGCAGCTTTTGTATCTGCATGGAATGATGCTGTGTCTTTGTCAGCTGCTATCAGGGCATAGATTGGCAGCGGAGGTATAGATTTGATCTCTATGTAATTAATGGCAGAAGCGTCAACTTCTCCCACATCCTGTTCACTTTTCACTGACACACTTCTCTGTCGCGTCAGCTTCACAGACAGATGACCATTGTCCAGGTGTTCTTCTGAGTATATTGAGTGGACACCATCAGACCCGCTGATGCACCTGACCAAATGGGCCAGGATGGCTTTAACCCTTCTAGTCTTGCCAAAGTTGAGGAGCTCCATGAGCAGTTTAGGATGGTACTGGGGCAGCACAGGGTTGGCAAATCTGGCCGCTTCAAACAGACCAGTGTCAAATAACAATGGTAAACTGGACATGCTTTCACTGCGAGCCTGACTGGACTTGGCTGTTCCAGAAAGCTGGTTAATCTTCTTAGTGGATTCCCTTTTTGATGATGGCAGATGGGCATTGCTGCCAGAGACATGTTTGAAGTTGGACATAGAAAGAGATGTCTTAAAGTTGGACTTGGACTTGAAGTTGCTGCACAGATTTAAGCTGGAAGCTGCAGTGACCAGTTTTGCCTCAGTCAATGTACGTAAATCAGATGATGCTTCTTCCTCAACAGGATCAATGTTCTCATTGCTGGACTTCCATTGAGAAAATACCTTGAAAGAAAAAAAAATCTAGTGTCATGGACAAGGTAGAAACTAATTAACAGGTTCACATTTAGCAAAACAATATGTGCTGAGCATAACTGACGGAGGTTTACAATAAATACAAACCTGGGTTTCATTATCCATTCCAACCACTAAAATTCCAGCACGCACCCAGCTAATGTGCATGGGTAGAGGAGGTAACCCGTCAGCAGTAGAGAGTTCAATGCCCTTGAGCTGCATCCATCTAATTTCCTCCTGAAATTCTTCTGCCACCATTGATTTATTCATCATCAATCTCTTGCTGCTGGCAAATGATGATCTCTTATCTTCTTTGGTGTTTTCTGAGTGCTGGTTCAGAGATTTCAGGGTTTTGGCAATCTCATTTGAAACCTGGCCAAACAAAAAGATTCTGATAAAATATTATAATATCCTTTAAACCAGTGGTTACCAAACTTCTAAGTTTGGCGGACCAGTGGACAAGTTTCAAAATTATACCAGGACCGGTGCATGATTTATTTTTATACTTTTATTTCTATTCGACAATAACTATTTATGTTATTGGGGTCCGGCAGCGTTAGGCATGCGGACCGGTGAAGGTCCACGGACCGCCATTTGGGGACCACTGCTTCTTCTTCTTCTTCTTCTTTATTTTAAGGGCCCACGATCAATGAATTGATCATTCTGGCTCCTATGTTTCAGAGAGGTTTGCGATGTTACTGTCCATGGGTTTCAATGGGATACTTCACTGGTTGCAAGGGCGACTCAGCAGTGGTGTTATGAACTGGGGGTTGGAATACAGGAGGCAATAGACACAAATGTATCGAGTGTAGCCGCCTCAACTGTTGCTTTTGGAAGCTTGTTCCAGTCCCCTATTGTCTTCGGCAGGAATGAGGAGCTTCTGTACTTCGTTCTTGTTTTTACCAGCCGGAACTGTTTGTCGTGACTTCGTCGCAGTCTGGGGGGAAGATTAACGAGTTTCTGTTTGATTCCGGAGCAGTGCACCAGTCCATTTGTTATCTTGTACAACATGGTGAGCCTGGATAGTCGTCGTCGTTCTTCCAATGTCGACCAGCCCAGTGTTTCCAGCATGCTGCCAACACTCGAGGTGCTTCTGTAGCGGTTCATGACAAAGCGTGCTGCCCGTCGCTGGACCGCCTCCAACCTGTCTATGCTTTTCTGGGTAAATGGGTCCCAGACTGTAGAAGCATACTCTAAGATAGGTCGGACAAAGGCTTTATAGGCTTTTTCTTTCACGCTTGAGTTGCCGATCTTCAGATTGCGCCTTAGGAACCCCAGGGTCTTGTTTGCCCGGTTGCACACACTGTTAATGTGCTCGTCCCAGCGGACCTCTCTTTGGATGGTAACACCCAAGTACTTAACGGAGGAAACTGGCTCAAGAATATGGCCATGCAGTTCGTAAGACAATCTTTAAACAATCAAGACCAACTTTTCTTTTTAGCCTCAGAGTAAAGTGTATTTTCTACATAAAAATTGTCAAATTCTTGAGCCTACATACACTCATGATTTCAATAAAACACCTATTTTGAATGTGCAGAACTGTGATGTAGTTAAACAGTTCTAACCATCATTTATTAGAACTTATGATTCTCTCAGGAATAAGAAAACAAACATCTTACCTGGCCATAAATAAGAACCTTGGAGCCAACACCCACAGTCAGTAAATGAGAGCCATCTTCTGTAGACACCCAGTCCAGTTGGACGAGGCACTTTTGTCGAAGTAGCCCTTTCTTGTTTCCAGCCTCCGAGATGGATTTTTTAACAGACTGGATGGTGCTCAAACTAGGAACAGACTTGGTTCTGGTCATAAAAGCTGTGGCCGTCTGTACAGCAGGGTTGTCCATTTGATTGGGGATTTGGGGGCCATCATAGTTGTGCAGCATGAACATGTCAATCTCATTCTTGGGGTCAGGTATCTTGATATTGTTAAGTTCAATTGTGTCTTCTTGAACCCACTCAGAGCCACCTATGAAGAATCAGACAAATTGACAATATTTATGACACAAACAATAATAAATAACAACAATTTTGAGACTTGGTAAAATATATTATGTAAATTAAAGAGTAAAAATAACTTCTTTTAGGGTGAGAGGAAACAATAATATTTTATTTTACCTGTGGATTCACACTCCATGATAACAACTCGTAAATTAACAAACTTGTTCTCAGGATGCTGAGGCTCTGACCTAATGGGACCAGATCTGTAAGCCACAGCCAGGCGTCCACTGTAAGCACAACTCACAGCTATTGGTTTGCCTAAGAGATGAAATAACACAGGTTTACTCTCTCTGTCTATATACATTTCAAATGAATAATAATTTATTTTTTTTAAATGAATTTTAATGCACCTTGGTCTGATTGATAACTTACATTTTCTTTAAGGGGTATTGAGCTACATTATGTGCACACAAGCTAAAGCCATAAACTATGTGTTAATTAATGTCACCTGAAACATTAATAGAACTTGATTTATCCAGAGAAGAGGTTGTCAATTGCCATTCTGACCAACAGTAGGTGTGATCTTTGCGCATTTCTTCCTTCTTTGACCTGACCTGCGGCTGAACTTTGACAGCAGCATCATCCATTGAGAACTCATAGCTGGTGACGCAGGAGGTGCTGATCTCTTGTGAGTTTTGGCCCACAGTTGTGACATCACATCTCCAAAATCGAACCTCACCATCAGAGTTGGCAGTTACAAACTGGTAAGGTGCAAAGCAGGCTGGGTAGATGGATGCTGAACTAAGATGTCCACCAGAAACAGAAGCAGAAACAACCTCAACATTTTCTGGCAGCTGCAAGTGCTCAGTACAAACCTGTAGTATGTTTAAAAAAAGAACAGATTTGTTATTATTCCCATTTTAAACACTGCAAATATTAGCTAAAAAAAATGAACTAGGCAACATTTAAATACATTTAGTAGTCAGTGAAGGGTAGCAATAATTGTATTTGACCTGACCTTTGTTGTCCTGACTGACATGGTCATAACTTGGTTGGACTTGGGAAAGGTGGATCTGTAGTCCACACCGTCTGGGCTGAGTTCATCATTGTTGTAGCCGTCCACTAATGTGCTGTACTGCTCCCAATCATAAGCCCCTGAAGAACATCAGTGTATTTACCAAAAGGATAGACAGGCAGATACTCAACTGTTACATGGTTTTGATATTTGAAAAAAATAATGAATTACTGAAGACAATTAAATAAACATTTTTGAGTTACTATAGCATTTAATTTTTTGATAATGCAATGCAAGTATTGATGCACTTGTCAAGTCTGACCTAGTTGCTGACCAGGACACATGGAAAGTATCGAGACCAGCTACAAGTAGCACTCCTGCGTATTTTTCAGATCCGCTCCATGTTTGATTTTGTTATGTTTATTGGATAGGCTTTCCTGCTATTACTGTTATGAAGTCTTCAACTTTGATGCATTGTTGATCACTACTGTTTCCATTCATGCAGTTTTCAGTGTTTCTTAATGGGTGGAATGCAAGTCACATTTTCTAAAGATAATTCCTGAATTGTAATATCTGGATCCACTGGGCATGGTCTCAAATTACCCCAGACCCTGTAACCTGACAAAATCTTCAGGGGCTGATTATATAATTAATGTAGCCTATACAAGTACTGGAGTTTAACCCCGGTGGAGATTTTTTTTTCTTCTTTAAACAGCCCCCCAAAATATTCAATTTTAAGTTTTCACTTAAATTGAAGTCTTAAAGAAATGACATGCCCCTTAAATGGCAAGTAATACAATAATTTGTTAGTTTTACCATTTCCATTTTGCTCTGCATTTGGCTTAGAGTCAATGGTGATCTTCCACATGTGCAGAGTTGAGCCCCCTTCTGAAGACTTTTCTAAAACAACAAGGAAGAAATTCTCATCAAATGTGTGCTGTGCACTCAGGTCAACAACAGCTTCTGTGGATCTCTCAGTGTCTTCCCCTGTGATGAGTTGCTCTTGGAATACATGAAACAACTGGATGTTCTGCCAATCCTGAAAACAAAAGAAATTTTTCATTCATTTATTACAACTGCCTTAAACAATTTAACAGTACTATTAGCAAGTAAAATCTTGCTTTCATTCTTTCTTGATATTTAACTATAAAATTGAAAGAAACAGCAGTCCTGTAACTGTAAATTACTGTAAATATGAACAGTTAAATATATTACTGCTTGTGAATAAGAATGAGTGTTTTTTTTTAAAAAATAGTTGATTAACTAGTGTAGCCCTTTATGCCGGAAAGTTTGAGAGTTGCAATAATAAAAAAAAGTTTCATTGCTCTCATTGGACCCTCCAGGCAGCTTTAAACTTGTCCACACAAAATAATCACAAAGCAATCTCAAAAACAGCTGCATTTGTATCTCATTAGATGACTTATCCAAAAGAGCAGAACAGGTCCTCTATTCATCCTAATGATTTCATCATGGGAGCAACCTCATCATGGGAGCACCCTCATTGTGACGATGAAAAGAATTGGAACATGGGCAGAATCTCACCAAACAGAAAAATGGTTCCCTCGGAGCAAGCGAGCATTAATAACCATTTACAGACTTTTTTCTTTAAGTAGATTTTAGGACATCGGAGCACTGTGAGCATGGTAAAATAGCATGGACACAAGCACTACAAAAGTTGTTTTTTTAAATAATAATAATTTCTCATTTTAATATGGTTGACTTTGTACCGCGCTTCGAGCTTTTGGGGATGAAGCGTGTTTTTTAAATAAACTTTATTAGTATTATTATTATTAAGTACTCAATCATCATCATCAGATCATGCCTCTGATAATCTAATGTTCTGATAAGTAGAATTTATAAACCAGTGGCTTGGCTTAGGAGTAGAAAATAGAAACCATCCACCGCCATCTATAATTTTGAGACCCACCTGAAGAGCATCACTAATAGCATCCAGTTCAAGCACACAGCCGGGTCGTGTCGAGGACTGGAGTGAAATGACATTAAAAAGATCTGTGGACGCTCGCTTTGGGTTGCTTGGCAGTTCATGGTAACTTGAGCCAGAGCTGGTACTTGCAGTAGACAAGCTGGGTTTCTGAGGAAATATTACACCCTTATTATAAGTACTTGGACAAGCTGGGTTACTGAGGAAAAATTACACTCTTATATACAAATTTAGCCAAAGAAATAACACACACTATAAAAGGCTGATTGATGAGGCCCCTAGTGACCCTGGTACATAAGATGCATGTTAGACTCCAGGCCCAGGTAAACCATATTTAAAACAACACTTTTTTATTGCTAAATGTTCATAAAATAATTGACAAGCATAACATTTTTTTAAAAAATCACTGACAATCTTATGATTCCGAGCTAAAGAAACAGTGACTCTTTTTCTATTTCTAGATTTTAGCGGAATGAAGGTTAAAATTTAGATTAGTCTAAATATGTACAACAGTTTCAATGGACTAACATTTATCATCCACTTGTGGAACATAAATTCATTTGTCAGTTCATGATTTATAAACATACTGTTTCATTGTAAGATGTTTTGTCCATGAGTAAGCTCCTTGCATCAATGACTGCTTGAAACAACCGCAGGCAATGCCCATCAGATGCCACAAACAGTGTACTTGGGCTGTTACTGTATGAGCCCAGACAAGTGCTGAAACAGACAGACAGCACTGAATATTGATAGAGATATTAAGAATAGGCATACAGCCTATTTCTTACCTTACAGCATATATACAATCCCAGATAAGTGGATAATTAAGAGTTTACATAGCATTCCAAGGAACAAAATCTGAGAAACTGATGAGGTCAACAAGGGCTAGGGATGGATGAGGAAACCAACCATTATATTATTTAGTCAATATTACCGTACTTCCTAGCTTAAAAGACACATTATTGTCCTAAAAAATATCCCCGAAAACAATTCTGTGTCCTACATACCAAAAGGTAAGTGACGGAAGTTATAGTTTGGGGTGAGTGTCAGCTTACCACCTAGATCAAATTCTAAGCCCTTGAAACCAGGAGTTTGGAGAGGTATGCCCCCCACTCTTCTACCTGCAACGATGCCCAGCTCTTATATCAGCTATGTTGCCCCATTTACAACTATACTGCCCTTACTCTTTTATAGATATGTTACCCATTCTTTTACAGATATTTTGCAACCACTCCTCTACCAACTATGTTGCCACACTCTTCTACAAGAATGTTGCCCCAATCTTCTATCAGCTAAGTACATTCATTTCTATTGCAGCATTAATAAGATGGGTTAGTGACACTAATAAACACATTTCTTGACACACTTATCACCCCTTCAACCCAATGTGCATGTCATTTACTGTAAAATTATAGCATCAAACTGAATTTTTCATTAGTCAGGTTTTCATGTTGAAATGTGATATTCAGTGGGCAAAATTGGGGGTAGTGGTACTGTGAAGTATAGGAATGAAAATTTTTTCATCAGATTTTCTTTCATAAATTTGAGGGGCATCTAATGCATAAAAAAAAGCATCTGATAAGCCATGAAATACTTTATATATTGCCAATGACAACAGACATTTTAGTTGCATTTAAATATTTATTTTTAGTTTATTCAGTTAAAAGAGAATAAAAGGGCTTACTGTTTGTTAATAAATTAATGCTACCTCGGCTTGAGATAAAAATGATTTTAAAAAAAAACATACATTGATTATGATTTATTCAGTAGTCAGAATCATCATAAAAGGGTGGATAAGCAGTGATGTAGTTGTCAGCCATCTTAAATTTTATTGATCAAAACAACATTGCAAAATTGTTTAGGATATTTTAAAGAATAGGGCAAAAGACAAATATGCTACTGCTCCCTTAATATCCAAATATATCTTATGCCACAGCAGAAAAGGTGAAGATTTAGAGAACCATTTATACTAGCATATAGGTCGCACATTAAAAAAAACGTATTGCCTTCTTGAGCGATTGAAAACCGGTGTTTATAAATGACTGAATAAAAGCAAAATTGTGATTGGTTGTATAGGCGTAGTACCATATTTCCTTTTTAAGTGTGGAGGTGCTCTTTTTAAGACGATAAAATTGAATAATGGCTTCAGTCCTAAAATCTTTTGAAAATAATAGTCTTTGGTTGAAAATCTGATAATAAATGTTAATCTGAGCAGTGCAGATCCAGGGATTTAATTTGATGTGTAATTTATTCCTGTTGCAAGAGGTGTTTGCAAAAAAATCAAAATTTAAAAAAATATGGACCATAATAACAAAGGAATAAAAATTTTATAGGTTGAGCTCAATCTAAAGTTTTATGCTAAATAAACTGATGTTTACCAAAACAGAAAAAAATAAAAATAAATATTTGTGAAAGATATATTGTGCCAGACTAAGTGATGATAAAAATCTTTGAGTTTCTCGTATCTGACAGAGTAAAATTAATCTTCGTGCCGACATTATCATCATGCCAAAATCCTAAAACTGAACACCTATCTTCCAAAATATATTCTCAGCTATCAACATACTTCTTAAGGTGTTACCATAGGACAAAAGGAAAGGTGAGGGTGAAAGCATTCCATTTCCACAAAGTAATATGTCTGTAGTTTGTAAGGTGGTGTAAAATTCTAATTCTAATGTAACAAATCACCCTTAGCTATTTACTGAATTGTTAAGACTGTTCAACTTTAAAAGTTTCATCATAATGCTAAACGATTGTATTTTTATGTGGGAAAAAATCCCTCAAACAAATAATTATACCTTGAATTTTCATTAGCTTACCCAAAAATGTCTGTTGTAGCATGCTGGTTGAAAAATGTTTTTAGAATAACTTTCTATCACTATAATAATCCAAAAATATCTACACATTTTTTAAAGTTTATATGGAATAAAAAAATAATAAAACTTTTGTATTGGTTCTTAAAATTTAAAAAAAAAGGACTTTAAAATTAATTTTTTTTTTAAATGGCTAAATTGTGCAAATTTGTGGCTAAATGAAAGGGACTTTTGAGTTTTTAAAAGACTCTTCTTCAATTACCTCCAGTCAAAATATCTGTTTTTAAAGGAAAAAAAGTTTTTCATAATATAAATTATTCAATATTGTATTTGATATTGAAAGACAAATATAAACATATTTTTAGCAGGCCCACTGTGTAATGTAAATCATTAACATTTTGCTAAATATTTTTATTTTAACAAGATTTGTAATTCTGTAATCTTTTTGCTTAGTCTAACTAGATAAATTAACAGAGAGTATCAATCTCAATGTTCCTGTTTCAACAAATGTTCATGAGGAACTTGGTTTTTAAAAAAATGAAAACAAAAATAATATTAAAGTAATTTAGAGTACCAATATACAGCTTCTCAGTTATATTTAATAAAAATTAAAAATACACTCAGAAAGAGCCCAGAATGTAAAGTTGATCTATTGGGGAAGACCACTAAACATCCTCACTCAAAGAAAGAAAAGTAAGCTTTCTGAATCATAAGACAGTGTTGTTATATTTCTGATACAGATAGAAAAAAAACCCACAAAGGTCTCATCATAAGATTTAAATAATACAACGTTTGAAACAGTTCTAGGTGATTAAAGATTCGCAAATGAGAGTCGTGTACTTTCCCTAAATCAATTCAAGTAAGAATTAAAAAAGACAAAGCTACAAATGTATTTAATTCAAGGAAGTGGTTGACATGAAATAACTGGTAATTTGCTGAGGTCTATATCAATAAATCAATAACACATATTAAATGTCATTACCAGACCTGTTTACCACCAGGTTAGTGTCAGAGTAGTTTTCAGCTGTCAAAAATATAGTTTCAAGCTTCAGAGAGTGTGTGGGGAAGGAATGTGTGTGTGTGTTTGTTTACAATCAAAATACAAGCTATGTCAGGAAATCCACTCAGTTGCTTTGCTGCTCATATCATTTAACATAAATTAGTATAAACAAGTTATGTTTTTCTAATTTGTTGGAGGATGTTGGTCTTATTCGATTGCTTAAGGTGTAAACACAAAAAGTCCAGCAACGTTTTACTGAAAACACCCGTTATTTAAAAAAAAATAAAAACCAAACCAAACAAACGAAAAAACTCCAGAGAACGTAGTGTTTTTTAGGCTTGTCATAGTACCGCAGTCTTAGGCTCAAAAACGTAGTTACTACAGGGAAAGTGTAGGGGTAAACAGGTCTGCATTACTATCAAAAAGAGGTGTTTTGTTTTATAGAACTCTTTCAGGTTTTATGCCAATATTCATTCTGATTTGAGGGTGGGTCAAAATAATCCTACTGTCATACACTTTCAAAAATACAAAATTTTACCCATGTGTGCTGACAGGAATGATTCTATGACCGTAAAATAAAATATATTTTTTCTCTATGTGCCAATTTTCAAGGGTAAATTCTAAAAAGTCTCAAGATATGAAGCGATGAAGAATAGGTTAGAGGGTTTTGCAATCTCAAGCCTTTGAAAGAATTGATAAGATAACAGCTTAATGCAGCTTGAAGTTAATGATTATTTTACAAACCTGTGGTTAATTAATGATGAAAAAACAAGAAAACTGAAAATGAAATGCAGTAAAGGAAGCATATTAAATGGTATAATAGTTGAGAGCTATGTCATAAATTTCTTTTTTAGTTCATCTTTGATTAATTTTAGAGAAATTACAAAATTTCAAAGAAACATTATATGAAACCAAAGAATATGTTTCCCTTACGTGATTTGAAAAAACAGTTACAGATATATAGGATTGTTAAGAAAATATTTATCATTTTAAATTGAATTTTTTAACAATTGAAAACTTAAAAATTTTGCAGTGCATTCTAGGAAATTAATTTTAATTATTCAAGAATACCACATTGAAACATGTACTAAGAAACCCTGCAAAATGAGGGAACACTGTACCAAGTCTAACATTCAAAATTTAGTCACATTTTCTAGACGTAGAGATAAAAAATATTATCAGTTTTAAATAAATAATCGATAAAGAAACTTTTAAACCAAGCTAATCATTACCTGGGCAGTAAGGTGGGTACCCAGGCCACACTGGTGAAAGCAGAAGGACATGAGTTGTTTATGCGACACAGTTCTGTTAGTCCACCTGACTTGGACAGAGGACCAACTGGAACAACTTGCCATAGTATCAGCTCACTACAGAATGTTGGTCCTACTTGGTCCCCATCACTAATATCTGGGGACAAACAAAAGAATTCTTAATGAACTACTGATAGCATTATCATTATTTTTCACATTTTATTATAAATTTAACTCACGAACTGTGGTCAGCCGAAAAAATAGTTCTGTACTATGGCGGCCGAAAAAAATCGGCCGATAAAAAACATGGTCCGATAGCAATTTCCAATCCAATATTTAACTGGAATTACAGTCACTTCCTTTTATTAATAATTAAATCATCTTCCAGGTCAAATAGTTTGTTGATAACTGAACAATAAGTTCATTTTAATCGGAATTTTATATCGCTGTTTTTGTAAAAGCTAAAATGGCTGAAGCCATGGCTGGGCCTTCAGTAAGAGAACTAATTGAAATATTTTTTAAAGCTTTTTAGGAGAGGATTTCAGTGATAATGATGATGATTTTAACATTCCTCATGACGATCTCATTTCAGAATCTTCTTCTAGTGAATCTGATACTAGTCTTAGTGATACTGAAGAAGGTCTACTGTTAGACTTCAAGCTAGGCCCGGATAAACTGACTGAATTTTAGTAACAGAAGCTGCAGATTATAGATCAGAACTAATAAATTTTATAGTTAACAACCCAAATCAGTTCCTCAGTTCCTTTTTAAATGTTTACTAGTCAATAATAACCTTTTTGCCTCAGATTTTGTATGTTGAACTTGGTTTTAGCAGTGGTCCCAGTTTCTTATTTAAATGACCTAAAATTACTAAAATTGCTTTAATTGTAATCAAAACCTTAGTAAACTATACATTTTCTAAACGATAAATGAAATGGCTACCAAATTTATATTTGCATTTTAATGCAATCTATAAAAATTAATGATGTTATGAGCACTTGAAAGCAAGACATTTTGCTCCAGTAGATGTGGAATACGTCAGCGAAGAATTGCTGGAACTCCATTGTTCTTGCCTAGCATAACCAATGCACCATCAGAGGTAAACATAAACATTTTCTGCATGTCAAATGAATTCTCTTGATAAAAATCTGTAATTGCCGATTCCACAGATTTACTGTCACATGCTGACAGAGACAAAATTCCAACAAACACTGTCTTGTAAACATTACTGGGATATGGCCGAAACTTTGCGTACAAGATCAACATTTTTTCCAATGATATATCAGTGCTCTCATCTACTGTTGTGTGGAACTTTGCATTGTGAAGTTGGATAATTATAGTATCCTTCACTACAGAATCGATAGAATCAACAAACTCAAAAGTGTAATTCTTACTGCCAAGAGGAAGTTGTCAATCAAAATTTTAACCTGGACTACTTTAGCACTTTTACGTTGTGCTGCTTCTGGTCTCATGCCTCGATCCGATCAGCAACACTTGCTGTAAACATTGGCAGTACACTTCCTGACTGTATAGAACAAAGTCTCTGCACAGCATCTGTGTGTATTTTTTGCTTGATATGTCATTTAAGATAATACAGCTTCCAAGCCACCCACCTTTTCCTTGTGGAGAAATCACCATCTGCATTAGCTCTGAAGCACATTTCAGAGACAACACCATCAATTTCACGATATTTAAAAATATCACCCAGCTTGACAGCCCGCTGTGACAACAAATTTTGTAGGACTGCATGCACAAATTCATTGAGTTTTAAAATTTGATCCAGACTTTTTCTTAGCAAGCGTTGACGCTGACAGTTCGCTTAACTGACCTTTAGACATAACGGTTAAAACATTATTAAAAATAATTAGCTACTACATTTATAATAAACTAGAGATACGCGATTTATCTCCTTTTCATTCACTGTGCAGTATGCGCCACAAAATTTAGATGAATGGCGGTGGTGCTTCAGTATGGGTAGATGTGTAAATCAGTAGTTCCACGTAAAAAGATAGATCTGAATCAAATTAAAAACATGGATGTACATTTTATAAAAACTGTATAATTCCAGCTGTAGAGTGCAGCGTATCTGTTTGAATTTATTTTTATAAAAATTTGCTGCGCGCATCTTTGAGAAATCTGCGCAGCTTATAGGGAACATTGTCAAGGAGACTGAACAAACATTTTTTGATGGATGGGCAATAAAGCCAACTTTATCCCCATCCATTTACCTTTCTAAAAATATATACTTAATGGGGTCTTGTATCAATATTTCTATGTCATTTAATGCTATTTCTAGAGGCACTCAAAAAGCTCTGAAAAGCTCCCACACTACAGAATGATCTATGCCACGGTTCATGGGTTAAGAACAATTATCAAAAAATAATCATTTCAATTATTGTTAAAATAGTCACACAATTTTCCAGTTCTTCAAAGGGCATAACTTATTTTGAATATCTTAGATATATTAATGTCTTCAACATTTTAATTTGTTTTAAAGTTGATTTTTTTAAATAATGGGGGGGGGGGGAGAATGATTTTATTCTTTTCTTAACCAAACAAAAAATAAAGGCTTAATTTCTACAATTTTAAAAAAAAACAATGACACAATTTTTATTGAAACAAATAAATAAAACTAACAAAAAATAAATAAAATAATTTTCCAGTTCTTCAAAGGGCATAACTTATTTTGAATATCTTAGATATATTAATGTCTTCAACATTTTAATTTGTTTTAAAGTTGATTTTTTTAAATAATGGGCGGGGGGGGAGAATGATTTTATTCCTTTCATAACCAAACAAACAATAAAGGCTTAATTTCTACAAATTTAAAAAACAACGATGTCACCATTTTTATTGAAACAAAGTAATAAAACTAACCAACAATAAATAAAATTTAACAGAGCAAGTACCTGAAATGAGAGAAATATCATCTGGTTGTTTTGCTGAGTTGGATGCACCTTCCCCATTAGCCTCACTCCCAGGCAGGTTGTGGTGGGAGGTGGTCAACATAAGTGGAAGCACAGGATGGCAAGCAGCTGAGTTAGTTCTGAAGCGATGTCCGCACGCACGAGATGAATGAGACACACTTACGATGTTCTGAAACTTTGTTTTCTCTGCAAAGCTCACCTTAAAAATAGTTGAAACTGCTTTTCATCCCAATCACAATTAAACCTCTCTTGTTTTAAAAATATGTTAACATTAAATAAAGTTGACACATCACATACCTTTACCAATAAAGAAGAGGAGTCAAAGAATAGCTAGGTTTACTGGGTAAGTGTACGCAACCTTAATTTTAACAACAGAATTTTTTTTTTTTTATAATAATCCTCATTAACATAAAGACCTCATCTCTTAAAATGATTATCCATTACAAAAAATATAATTCTCATTACTGAGGGAGTTCCAGCCACTGCATCTAACAGAGAGTTAGTTGTATAATACATGGGAAAGCAAATGTACCCCTGAACCAAACTGAGACTTACAATGAAATGACTGAATCCTCTGTGAAGTTTTCCACCTGTTACTTTTGAATGCTAACACAGGAAAACCAGTTCATTCCTTGGCAAATTTATGTGACTAGAGATCTTGGTAAATAAAGATATAATCAACTTTGTAATTACCTGCCACTGGTTCAAAGTTCCATTGCTGTGTTTGGTGACCATGTGAATGCTAGGAACAAGCATATTGTGAGCCGGCTTTGGTGACAGCATTTGCTTGTTGGATGGATCCCTGGCTTCTCCATCCAGTGAATTGTCTTCATTCATCTGCATTGCTGACTTAAGGTCCATTTTGGTAAAGTTGCAGTACATGAGCAGTTTGCTGGCCATGCTTCGAGCATCGGGGATTGGGAATGCACGAGGTAAACGTGAGGAAAAACTGGCCTGGGCTTGGTGGAATGTGAAAGGTGTGCTTTCATCAAGGTGATCTATAAGCCTAGGTTGAACAAAGTTAACAAAATAAAGTGGCAAATTGTTATCATTAGGCTTACAACTTTCTGATAAATTTACAATGATTTAAAATTGTGATAATTACCGTATTTATTGGCTTATAACACACACTTTTTCTCCCCGAAAATAGGGGGCAAATCATGTGTGCATGTTATACACCGATAAAATATTTTTTTTTTTCCTGAAATTTCCTTCTTAAATTGAGATGCGTGTTATACGCCAATAAATACGGTAATTTTAAGATATACTTGCAAAAAATTAAAATTTTGTTTCTAATATGAGCGGACTGATTTAATTATTGTTTCCATGGATGGTTTCCGGTAAATTGTTCAACCTGTTCAACTGTTCATTGTTAGTGACTAAATATTGTTAAATCATACCATACAAGAAAACTGCCATCTACAGGATGGATGCAGAATACATAATCAGGACTGCTGTGCCAATCAAGTAGCAGGGCATCAATTTTACGGTCAAGGCGGTCAATTAAACCAGATTGAAGAAGATGAATCTATTGAAGAAAAAAATCAACTGTTATCTATATTCTCTTTTTGTTAAAATTATTAATCGCAATATAGGATACACTGATGATATACCAAAAATAAAAATATTTAAAAGTGAATAATAAAGTAAAATGGAACACTAAAATTAGAGCATATAATTTAAGACATTATTGAAGTAACAAGCAGTCTGAAACTATGTATTGTCTTAATATTTACTGGGAATTCTGGTGGGTGTTCCTCATCTCTATTGGTATCATCATTCGAAGAAAAACTTGAGTGATGAGATGAGAGACCATTTTCTTTCAGACGACTATTTTTCTTTAAACCCGAGTCAGTCTTTCCCTTGATTTTTCTATTAGTGCCAGCAACTACAAAAAAAAAAACAAAAAAAAAATAATTACCATTATTTTCCAGAAATAGATATTTTAATTAGGGTTACACAACTCTGACCGCCTAAGAAAATGATCATTAAGTCCAAATCTTACAAATATTTGTTTCTTTAAAAAAACATTATCCAAACTGTTAAAGGCCCAAGACAGCTAGAGTGAACTAAACTGTTTTACAAATGAATAAAACAATACAGTTTCACACAATATAACTGTTACCTTCTTCATCATTAAATCTATCCTCATCCTCATCTTCCACATCACTAAGTGTCTGGTTTGGAGTAGTTGACTGATGGTATCCTCCCCCCTCCTCAGCAATTAATCTCTGATGAAGTTCTTGTAGCAGCTTTTCAGCCTCCATTGTAAATTCAAGATCTTTGTTGTTGAGCCAGTGAAGTCTGAAGTTGTTGTCAACATCTTCCTTGTTACCAACAATGGGAAGCAGTGGAATGTCTGCAGGGTGAAGTAACCTTTCTAAATTACGACGGCACTACTATAGCTACTCATTCTACACCCGTTCGTTCAAAAGCCGACTTCTTAGTTTTGGATGGGTTAAGTCTGGATATTGTATAGCCCACTCAAACCCCGACTCCATAAAATAATATGCCAGAGTAAGCAATAAAGTACCCAAGAAAATCTAGGATGAGATTATACCGATGTTAAAAACATCTTTATTGTAGAACAATCTACTTCCAATATCTCTTATTTTTTATGTTACGTGGTAAAATATGGTGGGAGGAAAAAAATTGTTTTTGAAAAAAAATTTAAAAAACAATTACGGTAAGTGCAAATATTTATTAATATTTACATTAGGGTAGACTAGGACTTTGGTGATCTACAACAAAAAATGTTAATTTTTCAATGTAATTGGAGAAAATTAGACAAATCTCATATGACCAGCTCATCAGTCGACCACCCAATTTATCCCATAAAAAATGTCCTAAAAAAATAAAGTCGGCTTGAGAATGATTATATATATTATGGTAAGATGATAATGGCTTAATCAGACCTGGTAACACTGGAACTCCCAAAATAGCACTCTATAGTCTCAGAATAGTACTTCACCATCTCAAAATTAAAGTTTCCATATTGAAATGGTAAATAAACAAAGATACAGTATAAAGTACACAATAACTATTTATCGTACGTCTAATAAAGGTCACTTCTAAAAGAAGATGACTGATGTGTATACAGTGCATTCTTGCAAATAAAAAAAGTGCCCGTCATTTGCCACTTTGATAGACAAAGATGTGGTGGAATTAAAGATGCCTGCCAAAAAGTCACACAAATAAAGCGGGATTCGGGTTTGGGGAGAAGGATGAGCCATCTTTCCAGACTTTTTATAAATTCAAAATGCAGGAATGTACTTTTGCGTATACCTGAATATAGTTTTGCACGATTCTTCACTTAATTGTAATGTTTGTGGACAATTGTGTATATTTATGCCAAAAATGAACATCATTGCTAATTGAATGAAGAAATAAATTCATTTGTGATACATCCGGCGGGCCACAATATTTAACATGGCAGGCTATGGGTTGCCCTCCCCTGCATTAAGCCCAGGAGCCTGATTTTCTTTTCTTTTAACATATTGTGGTCTAAAAACTACCGCAAGCTGTAATGGGGAGAAGAAAAGAGTAGTACTGGCGTATTGTACAGCTGCTTAGTGACTTCTAAAAATAGATTTCAAATGCCACTTACTAGAACAAATAAAATATGTAAAAATATAATGCTGCTGTTGAAGTTGAGATTGCATTTTTTATAAAAATCTGTAGTTTTCTCCATTTTTGCTATCACTACCGTTCATTCAAAGAACAAAATAATTAGGTCATTAAGCACAGAAGCAAACAAAAGGGAATGTTGAATAATTTGTCTCCAGGGCAAATGCCCTAAATATTACTGTCGCTGTATCCAGCGAGTTCATTGTGTTAACGCAAAGCAACAATATGAGGATCATACGAAACGTGGTGATGTTATTTTATAACCTTTAAAAATATTTAGACTCCTCCCCTTACCCCTGCCATGCACACCCGTATGCTTCCAAGTCGACACCACTCCCTTTCTTCTCTCAGTGCATGCGTAAAATAATTATGGATGGTCGCTGGCCAATAGTATTTCTCTGATTCATTCACTGCACTGCCCCCCCCCCCCCCCCCCCCCCCCCGGCCCTGTAGAAAGGAATAATAACTAAAACTAATCATTGAAAACATTTCATTTTGTTGTTTTTTTTCAATTGTAAAAACCACTGAAAAATATTTTTTAATCCGGTCTGGTAAAATTGTAGTTCTGACAGAACTTGGCTTACAATAATAATAAAGGACATCTCAAAATCATACAATGTACACACAAATTGTAAGAGTAAGCAAGTCTGCTTAATTTATTGGTCTTATTTCAGGCAAACTATTTGAAAAGTGGAATACTACTGTTTTCAAAGGTTCAAATTATTACACCTGACTAAAATTATGTGGTTTTTTTTTGCGTGTGCAAGTGTGAACAGGGGTGTTTCTGAGCCTTACCTGGCACTTTAAATAATATATTTGGTCCTCTACTCAGGTTCATAGATAGGACACATAAATTCTGTTTTGGCCAAACTTAAAATTGATGTTATCTCTGTTTAGTTGGGATACTGCCTATGTTCTAGCCATCATTGATATCAGCTATTAACACGGCAGGAATCAAAATTTACAATACTTGTATAAAGATTTCTTTGACCAACCTGTATCAGGATTAATACTACAGGCCAGGTGAAAATGAAGTACAGGTGAAACACCATTGTGATGAATGGCAAACTTGTGGAAGTCGTGTACACTTGAGGAATTCTGCAGAGATTGACCATTCATAAGACCTTCTGTCCCAAGCTTGGTAGGTTTCCTACGTTTGTGAAATACCCTGTAAAGACAAAATCAATTTTAATTAAAAAATGTTCATCCAGGAAAATTTACATTAAATAAAGTGTATAAAAGGAAATATCTACTTAGATAAATCCAATAATAAGTTTTTTCTGCAGAACATTAATAGACCTACTTTAAATTCTTTAATCGCTGAACAAATCTATTCTTGTGTCTCTGTGTGTGATACTTAGGATCAGATGACATAGCTGGGTCAAATTGTTCCAGGTCAAGTAGTCCTGCATCAGGTAAAATGGTCTCAACAAAGATTCGGCACACATTATCCTCACAGGAAGTGACCATCATGTTTGCAACTGAACCTCTGAGAGATTAAGGAGAGATTTGTATTACTTTATAAGAGATAAAATCTATTACGACAAGGAAGATCAATAACAAATTTAAACCAAACAAAGATTAATATAAAGAATTAACTATACAATATAAATTTTATACCTGGGCATATATTTGCTCGTCTGTCTCCACTCAAACCCTGTAACTGCCCTAGGATGACTGATGTAAACAAATGTGTAGTGAATGGCATTTTTCTTGGGACTGAGCACACTGTCATGGCGCATGAGCCCTTGTGACACTGAAATCAAAATAACAATAATATAATAATAATGGTTTATACCTGAGACACTGAAATAAAAAAGTTTATAATATACTTATTTCTGAGCAAATTACAATATTTCTTTGAGAGAGATTATTCATATTTTTACTTCATTAAAAAATATGGCTTTTAAATAACTTAGATAATAATTATATCATTTCCTTTTTTACCTTTCTGATCTTCATACCAAATTTTCACCAATCTTTCATTCTGAGAAAAGTTTTAAAATACATAATCAGAAACCGATGGAGTACACTTATTTATTTATTTTTACCTACAACATACATTTACACTGCCATAACTTTACATTTGCAGTGTTAAATTTATGCTCCCCAAAAATTAATTCATTAAATGAATGAAAATAAAATTAAAAATAAAAGTATTTTCATCTGTCATAAGAATGGTTTATTTAACAAAAAAAAAAAAATACATTTTACCTTTACAACATACATTTACACTGCCATAACTTTACATTTGCAATGTTAAATTTATGCTCCCCAAAAATTAATTCATTAAATGAATGAAAATAAAATTAAAAATAAAAGTATTTTCATCTGTCATAAGAATGGTTTATTTAACAAAAAAAAAAAAAGACATCTTACCTTGCCTAATGAGGCAAACACGAAGCTGTCAGGGGAATATTCTATGTGTGTGACAGGTGATGCAGGTCTAAATGAAAGATTATTTCCAGTTGAAAATAATATTTTTTATTTATTATGAAGTAGTTTCAATATAAAATTAATAGGTCAATTAAATGTTTAATCACTTAATAATTCAGGGGTGGCCAACCGGCGAGTGACTTTGTTGAGCATCCCTAATTTTCGATCACCCAAGCCACATTCCTCAATCAAAGTGTCAATGGTGTGCACCTTTTTATCTACATTAAAGCACTGTTATATAAATATATTTCATAGTTATCTTTTGATTTAAATATGTACTATTTATTTATGTCTGAGATGCCAAGAGTAGATGTATAAAATAGTAGAGAGAATTATGGACATTAAGAATATATAAATAAATTGCGTACATCATTTATTTTGTATATATTTTTTCATTGGGTTTAATGACATATGGCCCATGAAGAGTTTACTCACAATCAAAGTGGCCCATGAAGTCATTTGAGCTGGCCACCCATGCAATAATTCAAACAGATTTAAGACAAACAACCATACTTGGTCTTCCATACACATTCCCATGATCCTGGGTCAGGTTCTGTTGGGTGGTCATTGTAGTGGTCAGGGTCAGCAATAGCTTGTACTAGTCTTTGAGCCACGGGATCATCTTCATCACAATGACCAACTCCAAGAGTAAATGAAACTTTCTGTGGGGCTGATGGAGTAGGTGGGGTGTTGTGTATAAACTCCCAAATCTGTATATACTCCCCTCCAGTCAGGAGACGTGAACCTGATTGATGTGCAGAAATACTCAAAGTAATCAAATCCAATCAAATTAATGAACATTCAAGCTTTTTTTTATTTTTCTTATCCGGGTCAATAAAAAAAGAATGTCATTTTTGGAAAAATTTCTCTCATTGAGTGAACAAAAAGATAACTTCATATTTGCCAAAATTTCTTCATTGGAAATTTGGTAAATTGAAATCGATGGCTATGCATTAGTCTTTTACAATTTTAACTTGGTTTTTAAACGTTAAGCACTAAAAATGTCTTTAAAACAAATTCTATTTACCTAAAGATATTTATAATTTGCATCTAAAAATCTAAATTTTAAATATTTAAAACTGAATAATGAATAAGACTGCTTTTTATTTTATGTTTCAATAGATCTCACCTTCCACATTCCAACTCAAGCAGTCCACATAACAGTCAGCATCAAGTTCAGCCGTTGGAAACCATCGATAATCCAATTTCTAAAAATTATAATGGTGAGTTTTATTGCACATTTTGTATATCATAATATAATTCTAAAAATTTAACACTTTCCAACTTTTTACCAAAATATTTGGGTCTAAATAAATGGGGACAAGACAACCAAAATAAAAGCCACTGAAGAATAATTTTATTTATTTATAAATCATGTTTTAAAATTCAAAATTAGATATTTGCTATTTCTTCTATATAAAATTCTCCAGGGCACCGAATAATTACTTAACAAAAATTAAATCCTCATTCATACAAATGGTAAACAACAGTCTTCAATTAAAAAACAAAGTTCATTTAATAGACAATAGTACTTGATACAAGTATTGAATAAAAAAACAAAAGCATTTTGCATATAAAGAAATGAAGGGAGGAGTAAAGGTTGGATTAATAAAAGAGCATTCAAGCAACATTAAGGGAAGGAGTTGGCTGACATACATGAAACAGTTGCATCATTTCAAAAACAAATCCCTTATCCAAAAATTTCATCTGAATGGTATCTTATTTAATAAACTAATGTTCAGTAAAGTAAACATTTTTTTTTTTTAAATGGTTAATATTTTGTTAATATAGTTAACTATTTTGCTTAGTACACAATGTTGACAATTTCTAATTGTTAATTTGTTTTCCATTTCAACTTTTATTTCTACTTATTTTTATAGATAGTTGCTACATTATATCCTCAAAAGAAAACTGAAGAGGTCACTCAGAAATTGGATGGTACAAATTTCTGTGAGAAACAATTATAAAACGCTAATCTACAAAATTCAGCATTTGCATCAGCATTGGTGTAGACAAATCATTTGAAGCTAGTGGAAGCAAAGAGGAATCCTGGAACTTGAATAATGACAAAAACTTTATCATCACATTTTGGTTATCCAATATTGAGTGGTGATTTTCTGCTGACCAACACCATGATGGCCCCCAATGGTTAGTCCATAAAATGGGAACATTTAAGAAATAAAAATTAACACAAAAAAAAAAAAAAAAAAAAAAAAAAAAAAAAAAAAAAAAAAATTGGGCATTGGTCTCTGCAGCAATGTTGATACATTTCTTCCTCAAAAATGAGACATTTCAAGATGGATGACAAAATTCTACATGACAAGATTCCACAGTATTCTACTATGAATAAAAGATTGTTGAAAATGGAAAGAAAATTGGGATCTATGTCTAAGAGACTAAGGGAGAACATCAGGTCACTGTCCAGGAAAGGAAAAAAGGTATTGATCTTTTGTAGCTTAGCTGCAGAGACATTACAAAACAAAAATATTGATTATTCCACACTACAAGGTTAAATTATTCTGCTATCTTGGGAAGAGAAATCTAAGCATATTTATTCTAAAATATTCTCATACAAAGACAAGCAAAGAGGATACAAAAAGCAGCAAGTTTGTATAGATGGAATGTTTGTGGATATTATGTACATTTCTCAGACTGTGGAAATATATGGTGGGGTTTCATGTGTGCTATGGGGGAAATTTTGTTAATAGGCTTATTGTGTCAGGATCACAAGCTGGAAATAAACTTATGAAATTGTATAAAGCTTGCAAACCAGTGATCATAAACTTTTTAAAATTGTATCCTTTCAAAATAGGGTTGGTCATTTGCTGCTCACCACTTTAAGAAAATGACCTAATTATGAGTTAACTACCTAATTATGAGTTAAACAAAAACAGAGAAAAATCCCTATAATATAACACTGTTGATGTGATGCTCTTGAACATGAATCAAATGTTTTTACAGCTACTATGAGAACCCTAAATACTAAGTTCATTTAATTGTGACAGATGAGGTCCAGGCCATAATAGCAATGCCATGCATTACTTCCCATAACATGAAGTTAACTAGTGTAATAACCTGAGCTAATCTTATTATTTAATGTTGGTTATGAGTATGACTGCAGCATGGGACTAGAAATCGGCAGTCTAATGATCAAGTTTAAAATAGGTTGTTAATAAATGTAATCCAAAACTTTGTAAACTTAATAAAAATTTGATTTTCTATATCTTAATCACCATCATTAGAAAGTTCTTTACATCACTGAAGAAAACTGTTCTGTTGAATCATGCAGGGAATTCAAAGGAAATAATCATATATGCATGAATTCAGCTTATAATTAAAAGACATGATATCAAAGACTAAATTGGAATTAAACAGATTGTTATCAAATGTAATCTAAAAATAGAAACCACAAAACTATTGGTAACTTAATGAGATTTGAATTTTTTTAATATGTGTAATCATCATTCTTAGCAACTTCATTACATCACTGAAGAAAACTGTTCTACTGAAACATGCAGGGAATTCAATGGATATAACCAAATTACATGAATTGAGCTTAGAATTAGAAGACATATCAACGCCTAAATGGTAATCAGACAGAGGTTTGGGAAATTCACTAAAAGATATTTTATTGGTATCAGAATTTTAAAATATACTCTTGACAAGCAAACATGATCAGGAAATTATAAAATAAATTGTTTGAAAAAGTAAATATTATTAGTAAATTTTAATAACCACTTATTTTAATTTTACTCTTTCATGATACATAATTCAGCAGTTTTGTTTCATTTTATTTCTTGGATGGCATTTTAAAGTTAGCTTCGGTTATAAAAACACCAGAAACTGTTTTCAATTAATAACAATAAAATTTTAAACAGATCTTAAAAATATTTGCTAAACTAACCAGGGCAAATATATCAATGGATCGTTGTTTTTTTAAAAGTTATAGTAACATAAAATAATGACAACAAGGTTCTGGGATTTAAGCAGCGACGTTGTAAAAGTATGTCACTAAAAAACAACAGAAATTTGATCAACCAGCTCTGAACAAACCTTGCCAGTCTCAGGCTTATTCCTAATCGGTGAGGGCTATAAAATAAAATTATAGAAATGCATGATAAAGGACTTCGTTTGGTGCAAGTGAGAGAAATATAAAGGCTGCGATGTTTACCTCAGTGAGAATAATTAATTTAATTTTGAAGAATGAAAAAAAAAAATAGGTTAATAAATTATTTTGAAATATACATTATTAATTAAGAAAGGGTTAGTTCCAGATGAAGTTAAAAGTAAAAACATTCAAATATTATTTAATACTTCCGATAATCAGTTAAAAATTATGTGAAAAAAATCAATGAAAAAAATGTGCACATTAGAAACAAATCATAGGGAAACATTTTTTTGTCCCTTATTTCAAATAATCCCACCCAATATCATTTATAGAAATCTGGAAAAAATTTACAATAAAATTGCAAAAAAAAAATGTTCAATACAAGTTTAACTTAATATGTAATTTAATAATTCAATTCAATACAAAAAAAAATTCTGTAATAAAACAAAATCTCATTGTAACACTTGTAATCTATTTAAGAGATTTAAACCTGCTACATCTAAATTAAGTGGTGGGATTCTTAACACATAAAACAGCACAATTTACAGAATGAATCTTTGATACAAAGCAGTTGGGTTAAAAATTTTAGACTGTCAATAATTATTAAGGGGGCCAAAGGCGTACTCTCTAAATGCATCACTGTTCCAAGGACTGTCTGTCTTAGCATTACTTCCGGTCATATGACCATGAATTTCAATTACTTGGTTAGGAATCCTTACTTTTTTGTTATTTAGGATCATTTGTGTCTAGGGCTAGGGTTGTGGTACCTAAAGATTGATTTATCCTGTTACAATACTAAGAAATGAAACAGTACAAAATCAATAAAATATAATGTAATATATTATAATAAAAAACCCTTAAGGAAAACCAAAGACAATCACATGAAATCACACAAAGGTAAGGTATTTGGAAAGTTAGCCCTAGTTCACAAGCAGTATCACAACAGTATAACACTAATAGTAGAAAATGGTGAAGTGGAAAGAAATTCACCAATTAAATACCTGAAATGAAATCATTGAAAAATGTTGGAGAAGAAATTATTGAGAATAAGGGTCGAAGAGAATACATGAATAAGGATAATTACATAGACAGGAATTTAAGGATATGATCCCATTTTGTGTCAAGTTGGTATTATAGAGTCTGCATTAATCTATTTGAAAATTTTCGTAGAGGGTTGCAGGTTGGATCTAATAGAAGAAGAAGCCGCTCGCACTTTAGTTAATGCTTAATGTCACTGCAAAGATCTTAATGGTTTTAGACTGTTTTGAATAGCAAATACGTCAGTAATAAGATCTCCTTTTGAGGTGATGTAACTTAGCAGAAGTGAAGATACAGAGGATTTGTTAGTGGTACAACCAACTGCCACAACCCTGACTAGGTTTTTAATTTAAAATATATGGGATTTTCATCTAGAGATATGTATAGTATTTCAATACTTTAAACCTACAAAATTAATAAAAATTGTAAAAGCTAAACAAAAGCGGCTTTAGAAATTAAAATTGCATAGCAATAATCCTGCACAAAAATAAATATTTTAGAATAAAAATTTTGTTTACAAAATGTGTGAAAAGATTTCCCTGTCCTTTTTGTAATTATCTTCATAGTCTTAGTTCCTGTCATAGTTCATTAGGGTATTGATTCATTTCCATGTCAGCATGCAGGTGTTTTAACTTGATCAGGTCCTTTCAAAACGTCTGACCACAAGTCTTCTGAGGTCTTCCTCTTTGGTGACATGAGTGAGTAGAGGTTTTAGCTATGCCCTGCTTTGGCACGTGAGAGATGTCCTTTTCATTTTGAATACAGCTACTCCATTCTGTTAAGTTTTAGGACTACTTCATCCCTTAGGTGATCACTAATTTGACCAATGCATAAGCTCTCTGGGCTATTTTCCTTTGCTGGCAGTTAGGATGGCATTGCTGGTGCAGAGGTGGACTTTAAGTGCCCAATATGCATTTTGCACTGATATAAACGGGGCCATTGAAATATTATATAAAACTTTCTGAATTGTACTTCATTCACCAATTAGTTAAAGTTGATTTCTCTTTGCTTTCGTTTTATTTTTTTTGCTTAAACATGTCATTAAAATGTTTATGAACATGTGATAGGTTTTCCATAAAACGTAAAAGGAATATAAATCATCATACAAATCTTATTTTCTCTCTCTTTTTCAATGTGCTTGAAATAAAACACTGTGAAAAGCTTCATTAGTAAAATCATGGTTGACAATATTTTCTACAAATGATTTTATAGAAAAGTTAAGCAAAAAATCGTAAAATTATTTTGTACAACAAATTGGTTAAAAATACTTGTTACCAGAGTAATTACAAATTTGGTTTTTCAGTTTTATACACATAACCTATACATTTATATTTGCAAGTACACTAGTAAACGTCATCAACAAAACAATCCGATAGGTATCAACAACTTAAAAACTTTTGCTTCACAAAAAAAAAAAATCTATTGTAACATGTTTCTGAAGAACAAAACTCTTTAGAGATTTAGAATAAAAATTCTGTATACTTTTATCTGTATTTAATGAAAAACATCATTTGAATTTTATATTAATGCAAATACTATCTTTATAAATGAATATTTATATAATCTAAGCGGATTGAGGTAGAAAGTTAAGAAGCAAATATGTATTACTGCAGTGGGGGAGCACAATAATAATAAAACTGCAAAGAAATGCTGTGTGGAAAGGAAAATGTTATTCATCGCTTATATATATATATATATAAAATAAAAGCATGCTAATACCCAAGCTACAAAAAAAAATGTGTTAATTGACAAACTTTTCTCCCTTTTGCTGCAACTGAATGCACACGCCCATTAGCCTGGGTGGCCTAAAAAAATTCACAAATAATCTTGTCTTTGTCACACAAAAGACACAAATAATAAACTTTAAAAATTGACACAATAATCCAAACAATTTGTCCTTCTACTTTTAATGTAATTTCTTGTGCTACTCAATATTCATGAAATCAAACAATACACACGTATCTCTAATCTGAAAATTAACTATTGGGAAGCTCATTGATTTTTTTAACTTCAAAATATAATAAATGTTTTAAACATTGCTATTTAATTTACTTTATTTTAGACCTCCTTAACTAATATGTATCTCTCATTAATGAGGTAATTAAAGTATAAAACTAAATACTCTATTTTTTTAAATCTTACAAGATTATCACAACAAGCCAAATGTAATTTTTGTGACAGCAATACTTAATAGGTTAAAATGCTCAAAAGATATTAGTTTTATTTTACTTTGGTTAAATGGCTATAGAGTTTAACAAGTAATTGCCACTGGTACTGGAATGTTTCTACAAAGTTGATAATTGCTTTGTATTGATCGTCTAATCTACAGATAACTGCTAAAATATAAAGTTTATTTATCATCTAATTTACAGATATCTGCTAGTACAAGCTTGTTGATCATCTCATTTACAGATATCTGCCAATACAAAGCTTATTGATCATCTAATCTACAGACATCTGCTAATATAAAGCTTATTTATCATCTAATTAACTGATATCTGATAATAAAAAGCTTGGTGATCAGCTTATCTACAGATAGCTGGTAATTGTTTGTTATTAGCTCATCTACAGATATCAATGACAACCTTAATTAGAAAAGAGTGTTTAACTTTTCAATAATAAACATAATTTAAAATAGCAATGAAATTGAATCCAGCTATATAAATTTCAAAATATAAACTCCAAATAAATTATTTGTTAACCGAGTACATGCATAAGTAAAACATTGACCAGAATGTTTGTTTCTTAAACTTACATGACTGCTGTCTGTGTTGGATGGTGTAGGTTCAAAAATATGAATCTTTCTACCAAAACTCGCAGCAATCTATTTAATGAAAGGAGAATTTTGTATAGATAATATTTGTAATTGTTTTATTTATTGTGGAAGCTTACATGATGTATATATGTGATAATATATGACATAAAATTATATGTTAACTTTAAATTCAAACGCAAACAAAATTTTTAAAGTTATATGGTGAACAATATTTTTTGTCAAGATATTTTCAGTAGATTGTCTCAATCTTTCTTAATAGGTTGGTAAGAAAATTGTTGTTTTCTTTGTGAGAGGAAAATTTTGAAATATTGACGATTTTCCTAGAGCCAGATCTAGAAATACTAAGGCAGCCGCCATCTTGTTGAAAATGGGTCCTTATTCTTCAGTTTTTGATATGATAATAAGAGGTTTTCCAAAACCTTGTTTTTGATACAGTAACATTGTAGATGTTTTAGCTTAGCCACCACTCATTTCTTATTAATTGAAAAGCTCCAAGCCATGTTTTTGTGAGGAGAATATATAAATTTTACATTATTAATTGTTTCTGAGATTCAAACTTGAGCCAAATTTAAAATAATTGTATAATTTTAATCTTAATACGATACTTGTATATCTGTGAGTTTTGAATTTCCAAATCTAAAAATACGGAAACAAGGGGTAGCTTCATGTTGATATTAAAACACATTTCTCTAACACATACCAACAAACTTGGTTTTTAAAAAAAATCACAAAATGGTTTAGCTTTCATTGGGTACCAACAAATATTTTTTTATGCTTGAAACCCGATTTTTATGAGCCCCTTTTTAATAGACAAATTGGGTTGTGTACTAGGGTAAGAGTACCATTGGTATAACCTGAAGTAAGCAATCACATAAATAGAATAAAGCAACAGAAACAAGTGAATAGAAGCTATAAAATCCAATAGAAAGTCATTATACCTTTCCTGTATCTGTGGAGCAGTCTACACAGCTAACTTTGATGCTTCCTCTTAGTACACCTGGTATGGTGACCACTCGCTCAAAGTTGCTGGCCAATATCACAATGTCACATCCTGATGCATATGCCTGCAGACACAAAATGTTATTTTATTTGCAGAAAAAGATATGTCATGAACTGTAATAAAACAGGAAGCTTGGAAAATTATATACATAAATCATAACATCTTTCACCAAGGCACGGAAAAGAATATTAAAAAGTTTCAGCTGGAGAGAAAAATGTGAAAAAATATTACATGAAAGAATTCTGACTGCATATTAACTTTTGATTCAGGATTCCTAAAATATTTTATATCCTCTACCATCGATGAGTCACCTCAAAACCAGCAAGCTGGCTTTAAAATAATTGGATTATTTCACATTTTGTTTTCGCTGCCTGTGATTGATTTTATTGTGAACCTTTTTATTGAGTTATTTAAGGTTTAAGCTGCGATATTAAGAAATCTACAAACAGCCTTCGATACCCCCTTATGACCACCTTAATAACAGAATTTTAAAAAATGGATTCTCTTAAAACAAAAGGAGGTCATCCATAGGAAATAGCAATGCTTGTAGCAGCTAGAATTCTTATGCATGAGCACTGAGATGTGGTTATGTGTATTAGTGAGAGAAATTACAAGCTGTGGTGTGTGAAGTGTCTTCACAGATCAATAAATGTTCCTGTGGCCAATATCTTTCTCAGACATGCATAGCCTCAAAGACAGACTTGTTTTTCCATCTAATTTTCTGTTGTCAGTGCAAATTATGTGTTCACTTCTTAGGTCAATAACTACATGATACAAAATACCAAATGGTGTGTGTAGGAAAATAAAATGTGTAAAGTATTGAATGTGCATGTAGTGTAAGATAAAACCAAAGTGTACATTTATAGGTAAATATTTAGCTTAAGGTAAAGCCCAAATGTATAACGGTAAAATATTTGAGCATTTAATATAAAGACACAAAGAAAATGGGGCTTAACTATCGCCTGTAAGATAAAACCAGACTAGTATTAATTATTCAATCATTTTTCATATTTTAACCAGGTTCAGAGCAACACAATACAGGAGACCAAGTTCCCATCAAATTTCACTTTTCAGTTTGTGTCACCAGCATTGACATTTTATAGTTTAACATTATTTCAAGAGCACAATTGTAGGTCCCTTAAATATCCGATGCCCTCTGGTTGCAGGACCTATGTGTCGGAGAAGCGAATTTCAGCAGAAGATCAGTTTTATCACGTCATTCAATCTTTCCTTCGATTCTCGCTAAATATCCTTTGTTGCTAGTGCGTGCCATTATTGTCAAACAATGATATTCCCGTAGTCTACTCCCTACTGCTGGTGTATGGCATTGTCAAACAATGAAGGCTACTCTCTATTGCTGGTCCTCATATTTTGCCATTAAATGCATGCCAATCAATCAACACGTAAATTAAAGTTGATAATGTTTTTTCAAATTCAGTGTAAAAGTTGATAATGTTTTGTTTTTTTAAATTATAGTCTTCAAGATTGTACAGATTATAAATAACAATCACAAACAACATTCACAGAAGGCTAATAAAAATCACAAACAACAGTCACAGAAGGCTAGTAGCAATCCCAGACAACATTCACAGAAGGCTAGTAGCGATCACAAACAACATTCACAGAAGGCTAATAACAATCGCAAACAACAGTGACTGAAGGCTACTAACAATCACAAACAACATTCACAGAAGGCTAATTACAATCACAAACAACATTGACAGAAGGCTAGTAACAATCAGAAACAACATTCGCAGATGGCCAGTAGCATTCACAAACAACATTCACAGAAGGCTAATAGCAATCATAAACAACATTGACAGAAGGCTAATAACAATCACAAACAACATTTAGAGAAGGCTAAAAACAATCACAAACAACATTCACAGAAGGCTAATAACAATCACAAACAACATTCACAGAAGGCTAATTAATAACAATCACAAACAACATTGACAGCAGGCTAATTAATAACAATCACAAACAACATTGACAGAAGGCTATGTTCTGGGAAATTCATCTCACAAAGGACATTTGGTCAGCTTTTTGGGTAACCAGGTAATATAAAAGTTGAACAAAGACCTTGAGTGTACACAGCTAGGGTGAGATGAGCGATGAACACAGACCTTGAGTGTACACAGCTAGGGTGATATGAAGGATGAACACAGACCTTGAGTGTACACAGCTAAGGTGACATGATGGATGAACACAGACCTTGAGTGTACACAGCTAAGGTGACATGAAGGATGAACACAGACCTTGAATGTACACAGTTAGGGTGATATGAGCTATGAACACAGACCTGAGTGTACACAGCTAGGGTGATATGAAGGATGAACACAGACCTTGAATGTACACAGTTTGGATGACAAACGATGAACACAGACCTTGAGTGTACACAGCTTGGATGACAAACGATGAACACAGACCTTGAATGTATACAGCTAGGGTGATTAAACGATGAACACAGACCTTGAGTGTACACAGCTAGGGTGATTAAACGATGAACACAGACCTTGAGTGTACACAGCTAGGGTGATTAAACGATGAACACAGACCTTGAGTGTACACAGCTAGGGTGATATAAACGATGAACACAAACCTTGAGTGTACACAGCTAGGGTGATATAAACGATGAACACAAACCTTGAGTGTACACAGCTAGGGTGATATAAACGATGAACACAAACCTTGAGTGTACACAGCTAGGGTGATATAAACGATGAACACAAACCTTGAGTGTACACAGCTAGGGTGATATAAACGATGAACACAAACCTTGAGTGTACACAGCTAGGGTGATATAAACGATGAACACAAACCTTGAGTGTACACAGCTAGGGTGATATAAACGATGAACACAAACCTTGAGTGTACACAGCTAGGGTGATATAAACGATGAACACAAACCTTGAGTGTACACAGCTAGGGTGATATAAACGATGAACACAAACCTTGAGTGTACACAGCTAGGGTGATATAAACGATGAACACAAACCTTGAGTGTACACAGCTAGGGTGATATAAACGATGAACACAAACCTTGAGTGTACACAGCTAGGGTGATATAAACGATGAACACAAACCTTGAGTGTACACAGCTAGGGTGATATAAACGATGAACACAAACCTTGAGTGTACACAGCTAGGGTGATATAAACGATGAACACAAACCTTGAGTGTACACAGCTAGGGTGATATAAACGATGAACACAAACCTTGAGTGTACACAGCTAGGGTGATATAAACGATGAACACAAACCTTGAGTGTACACAGCTAGGGTGATATAAACGATGAACACAAACCTTGAGTGTACACAGCTAGGGTGATATAAACGATGAACACAAACCTTGAGTGTACACAGCTAGGGTGATATAAACGATGAACACAAACCTTGAGTGTACACAGCTAGGGTGATATAAACGATGAACACAAACCTTGAGTGTACACAGCTAGGGTGATATAAACGATGAACACAAACCTTGAGTGTACACAGCTAGGGTGATATAAACGATGAACACAAACCTTGAGTGTACACAGCTAGGGTGATATAAACGATGAACACAAACCTTGAGTGTACACAGCTAGGGTGATATAAACGATGAACACAAACCTTGAGTGTACACAGCTAGGGTGATATAAACGATGAACACAAACCTTGAGTGTACACAGCTAGGGTGATATAAACGATGAACACAAACCTTGAGTGTACACAGCTAGGGTGATATAAACGATGAACACAAACCTTGAGTGTACACAGCTAGGGTGATATAAACGATGAACACAAACCTTGAGTGTACACAGCTAGGGTGATATAAACGATGAACACNCCCCCCCCCCCCACACACACATTTTCCCAAAGCCCAACTGGTGTTTTAAAAAAAAAAGGTCTTCAATTTTTTATTTTTTCTACAACGTCTCAGAAGACACCAAAGACCAAAAGAAAATAACAATAATAATAATTTAAAAAAAACAACACACAAACCAAAAAAACAACAACAAACGCTTTTGTTTGGGACTGAGTATTTGAATAGCTCAGTATGGATACAGACATGTTTCCCCCCTCCTAGATGTTACTGGACTTGTTTCTGTAGGTTTGAGACGTCACTCGCCACTCGCGTGTTACATCTTATGGTGCTCCATTTCATCACCTAATCAAAGAAGGTTGCACGGAGTAAACAAACTCAACTTGACAACGACCGTGGCAAATACACTTGCTAAAACGTCACAAGCACACAACACAGTCATAAGCAATCGGCTACATTCGGCAGAACCAGTAACTATTTATTTTGTGTTGAGTTCGGCGAACCGGTTGTTAAATAATGAACATATCTTAAAGAGTTTTATTAAGAACTCATGTACTAAGCTGATCCATTCCCTTGTTATGTGAAGTATCGATGATTTGGAAGCAATGTTGAATCATGAAGGCGCTAGAGCAGCGGTTCTCAACCTGTGGGTTGCGACCCCTTTCCCAGGGGTCGCCTAAGACCATCTGAAAACACATATGCTCTACAGTTATGAAGTAGCAACGAAAATAATTTGTGGCTGGGGGTTGCCACATTATGAGTTACTTTATTAAAGTGTCGCGCATTAGGAAGGTTGAGAACCACTGCGCTAGAGTGTTGTTTGCTCCCATTCCTTTTAGAACAGGCTTTTCGGGGGACATTTATACAACAAAATATTTACAATAACAATTTGAAGAAAAAAAAAGAAAGAAGCAATTGTAAATAAAAACTTTAAAAAAAAATGCTTTTAAAATGATATTTGGTATACATACATCGGTATTTCCTTAATTCTACATGAGTTGGATGGTTGTTGGGTTCAATACTGGTCCTGGTGGAAGTGACTCATTGAGTGAGTGTAAGCGTGTGCGTGGGGGGCGGGGGGGGGGGGGGGGGGAGGGGCACGGATTAGGGAAAGCAATAATTGATCTGGCCCGTGCAACCAACAGTTATAGGAGTTAATGGAAGGTTAATTTATTCCTCTCAAGTGAAAACCCGACACTCGCTTTACTAACTCAAGCAAGATGATTATACTGAAGTTTCTTGATGCATCTAAAAAGTGGATTCCATCGTTTTCGAGACACAGTCCCCATAACCTCACTCTTATCGCATTTTAACGATTCCCAGAACAGTCGTTTACATCAGTGTTTCGCCTCCCCTTTCTTCTCACGCCACACATAGGGGTTGTCCATGAAGGACGCCCGTACACAAAATAAAGAGAGGGGGGGGGGCGTATTGACTTTGGAGATTACGGAAGACCCAGTGGGCCCTCCCCAGAACTTCGCGACAAACCACCAGTAAAAAAACAAAAAACAATTTAATATACCGAAAAGTGAATATTGCTGAGCAAAGATGATTCATATCGAATTCAAAATCCCGATAAAGTAACTCGAAGTCGAATCTAACTATAAATTAATAAATTACCAAGCACGGCCGCTGATTTCATTTTTTATTTCGGTGAAGTTGATTTCAGCATACGTCACGCTTTAATTTCAGAACTTTGAACTTACAGGGAACGTTGCTATGCTGAATTGGATGCAGATAACACAGCAATGTTATCGGACCAAATACAATTGCTTCATTTATCTCAATGTATTTTACTTGCACGAATGATGCTTGTTCTTTGATACATTTCTCAAGAGCTTTGGCGTAAATTTGTAATCCGATGGCCGAGTTTCTGTTTGAGCCACTTTAAGATATCGGAAAATGGTAGAAATGTTCTCGTGTGGAGGTAATGATCTTCCATCGAGTGCTTCATCACGAGGCGGACAGGAGAAAGCCCACCAGAGACGGCGGGTTTCGGTGAAATCAAATAGCGGCAGACGGACCAAAATCAGATCCTACTGCCTTAGAGGAAGTGAAGGGGTCTACTAAGACTAGGGATCTGACCCAAAACAAATGGCAGCTTCCTTGTGCTTTAAGGGGCATTCCCCTAGACGGATATTTTCAGGGCTGACGACCATGTCAAGTAAAAAAAAAAAAATGTTACGAAAGCTAATCGCAAACAAAAAAACGAAATGATATTTTTGGATTTCGACCTATGCCCGGACAAGGACATGACTTACGGATGGCAACCTGGAATGTTCTACAAAGAGCAGGAGCGCTGGCCCACCCCAGTGACGAATGGATAGGATATAGAACGACATTTGGTGCACCGCTAAAGATAACATGGAAAGACTCAGATATACTAGGTACTAAGGAATATACAATATTCTACAGCGAAAACGGCACCAACGCCTTAGGATCAGGTTTTGCAGTCGAAAGAGAGACAGTGAATGCAGTCATTGGGTTCAAACTAGTCAGAAATACTATGCTCCATGATGATAAGGGGACATTTAACATCATGTTAATTTACGCACATGATCGCACGGAATATACTGATGACACCATGGGGAACATTTTTATCAAACACTTGAACGAATATTTGAAGAGCCACCATGCCATAATACCAAAATAGTCTTTGGGGATTTCAACGAATAAATCAGAAAAGAACCTGCTTACAGACCAACTATCGGAAAGGAAAGTCTGCATGACGAGAGTAATGACAACGGAACACGCCTTATAGGCTTCACTACAGGAAAAGGAATGACGACCAACAGCACAATATTCGAACACAACAAATATATAAAGTGACATGGATATCACCAGATGGATTACCCGTAATCAAATTGATCATGTACTTATTGACCGGAGGCACGGATCTGACATTAGATGTAAGAACCTTTAGAGGGGCAGACGTAGACTCAGACCATATACGGGTAAGAATCAAATATAAACAAATAATTTGTAACATCCACAATAAACCAAATTAAAGAGAAAAACAGTACAATAGCCAGAAGTTAAGTATAAACCTCAAACATTACTGAGGCATATAAACAGATGATTCAAACTAAAATAGGATTGTGCAAAGGAAAAACGGCCAACATCATCAGTATGAATGAGGAGTGGGGAACAATGAGGCATATTGTTAAAAGGAGTGGTTATTCACCGTCTGCTAGGAATAACGTTGAGTTAGCGGCAGTAAACCATTATCGGCTGGAAACAACGCTGCGCGTTTTAATGCAACTAGTAAAACCCAAAGTAATCATTAGATTTGTATTTATTAAAATTCGATATATCATTTATTTATAATAAAAATATAACTATTGATACTTTCCCTCATCATCTTTTCACGAGCGCAGAACATATGCGCGAGCGAGTTTCGAAATATCTAAATTATTCGGTCTCCGTCGAAAGACTAGTTAAGCTTTTTGGTTTTGGTTTCGGCCGAAAGTTATTTTTAACTTTCATTAATAATTCATAGTTCATTGATAATTGTTACAACTGAATATTATATTACATTACGCACGGTGTGTGTTTGAGAGTTTTATAAGTTAGTGAACGCTCTTCCCGCGCTTGACTTGGTGACGCATTTTTATGCTCATTAAGACGTATTGTCTAGACTGTATCGTGACGTAGGTTTTATTCGTCTGGAGTCGTGAATGGAATTTGTGGAGGTAGGATGTGTTTTATTTCTGTCTGATAGCGAGCTGCGCTATGTGCATGTGTTTATGGAAATTAAAGCCTGTGTATATAATTAGGTATTAAAGTTACATATACTGTGATGAAGGACTTGGGTTCATTCAATACTAGTACGACGTATGACAACATGTGAAAGAACCTGACGAATTAACCAATCTAGTAGAACCGGGGTCACCAAACTACGGCCCACGGACGTGATTCGGCCCGCAACGCCAGTTCATCCGGCCCACCGACGGTACTTGAATTTGCTTGATAAAACACATGGAACACGAGACGTTGTGATACAATTTAAATATTATGTTTAGAATACTAGGAGATCTTCACACGTGCGGAGACCTTCTGGCTGCTATGCGCCTTAAATTTACCATTTTCAATTTTAAATGATTGTATCTAGATTTTATTGTCTATTGCAGTTCAGAACTCTTTACCCTAGAACTCCTAAAATCGTACAATATCGTCTTAAGCTGGAGACAAAAAAGTTAACTTCTAAAAATAGATGACTGAAGTTTATATTGCAATCTGCGGTCACTTCGTTTTGCAGACGTGTATTTGCTATATATATTAATTTTTATAGAGTCACTGGTGAAATTTAACGTGTTTCAAAGTCAGATCAGCATAAAACAAAACGTATTTCAATAAGAATTAATTAAATAATGAAATCATTTTAAAAACCTACCAAGTAACTAAGAGTTTTTTAAATGTATTTATTTATTTTTTGTTGTTGAAAATCTCGTTTAAAAAAAAAAATAATAAATAAGAATCTATATCCATTAAGCCTATTCCCGCTGATATATTACCAGAAACTGTAAATGGGTGAAAGGAAGAGGAATGTTGGAAACAAACAGAGAGAACTGAAGAACTTGGAGTGAAATACTGCTACAGATACGTGAGAAAGCTGACCATGAATGAACTATGAACTGAACTTGAAACTTCAGGGAAAGAATAACATCATATGCGATATCTACAGAATCATGAAATGATTTCGGAGAAAACTGTCATTGTTTGAAGCACAACTGGAACAAGAAAACTGTTCTCATTTTAACTGTTTCAAAGAGTTTTGCGATACAGTCGACGAGCATGTCAACCTCGATTTTCCGAAGAAGAAAAATTTGTCACTTGAAGAAGCATTTGTTGGATAGATTTTCAGATCTTGAGGTAGTGACATTCTTATGTTCCAGAATCCGTTTGATTGTAACCTTGGTGATGTGCCAGTTGAACTACAGTTGGAGCTCATTGATGTGCAAGCAAATGACTTGTTTACTCCTGCTAACCTGATGTTAATTTGCCGAAATTCAAGAAATTTGCCGCTGGTATGGCATCAGTGGTTAGAACAACTTTTGTCTGTGAGCAAACATTTAAATAAATGAAGTATGTAAGTCGAAATATCGAACGAGATTGACTGATGTACATTTGAAAGCAATTATCTTGATTGAATGCAGCGATTCGAAACATTAATGATATCTTGAAAGCCAAACGTCAGTTTCACAAATCTCACTAACCTTTTTTGCTGATTAGTTAGTGAGATTCAATCAAACAGGTGCGCACTGGTACTGATCTAATTACCTTTTTACCTAACGTAGCCTTCTTTGATAACTTTTTTAGTGAATAAATTTGTTGGTTGTCTCTGTTTTTTTGTACATTGCACTCACGATTAACATGGAATACTAAACTGAGTTTTTCGTCTTTACCCCCAGAGCTTTCGTTCTGGATGGAAGTATTGTACAGAATGATGATACGGCCCGCGCTCTTCATTTTGTCCGCTACCCGGTCCGCGGTGAAAAAGTTTGCTGACCCCTGTACATAGGAGTTGACAATAGCGTAGACAGGAAGTATCTGTATGATAGACCCTGGAGCCCCTAACAAACTAACCCGGCTTATACATATGACGATGGCTATCGTCAAAAGTAGAATCAACGTACAGGGAGAGTGCTCGAGGGAGTTCCCAATTTTCAGGGCCTCAGACAAGGAGAGTTACTAACCTTATCCTGTTCAAAATCACATTAGAAAAAGTTATGAGAAATAATCACCAGGGGAACTATCACAAATATTTAAGCGAAAAAGCATAAAGAACCTCAGCCATCAGAAACTCTCTAATGCCAACCATTGCAGTATCTGGCATATGCGGACGACATAGCGCTACTAAACAGAAAAAAAAACAACTATGATATAATTAAAGCATTCAAGACGCCTCGGTTAAAGCTGGTATTGAAGTAAACGAAGCGAAGACAAGATAAATGGTAATGTCAAGAAACACGCATACTGGTGACAACATCAAAATAAGCAACCACATCTTTGAGAGAGTGGCTACTTTCAAATGAGCACAATGAAATAATGTCGGAGGTGAAAGAACGGATAACAGCAGGCAACCGCTCTTATTTCAGACTACAAAAACTACTAGGTAGCAAAAACCTCTCAAGAAGAACAAAGAAGGCACCATACATCACCATTATAAGTGAAACTATAAGGTCCTTTACCAGAAAAGCGGAGAACCTACTCGACGGATGAAAGAGAAAAATCCTCAGGAACAAAATATGGTCCGGTGATAGACAATGATAGATGGAGAAACCGTACGAATCAATATACATAAATTGTATGGAGACCCACCTATGGTCGCAACTATTTAAAAAAAAGGCAGACTGCGATGGCCCGGACACCTTGAACAGGAAAAGTGGTCTACAGGCCGAAACCTGGAGACAGACGGCTGACCGGTCGACCAAGACTGAGATGGATTTGACCGTGTAGAGAAGGGCTTACACTAGCTGGGGGTCCGCGCATGGAGGCGAAAGGCCATGGATCGATCTTGTTAGGAATGATAAGAAATTTCTTGACCTCATGTTAAAGCTCAATTTATAATCTTGGCAAAACTTAACAGCGGGAAAGAAAACTTAGTAAGGTGTGATTTATTTCAGGCATCACATTTTCTTCCCAGATATAAAGAATTCGTGCCAACGAATGATTGTTTCAGTTGGTATGATCCTGTCGAGCATGAGCATGGGTATTCACGTGTAACTGTGGCGCACAGAATGCTGTGCTTTATTGTGTGCGGCGTGTGTCTTGTGTGTTCGTTAGGTTGGTGGATGAACGCCTTTGGCGTCAAGGGGCTTGTGACCTATTGTGACGTGATTTTTCATGTATATGTCACGTAGCATCTTGCCTGTGTTTGGGTACGTGCTATTCCTTGTTAGTTGCAGTCTGAGCATTGGGTGAGAAAGTTGTATTGTATATCAGTAGAGAACTGCGCTACATGTGTTTGAACTAAAGATTGTTAAAATGAAAATCGCCAAGAATTGTTTTTGCCAGTGTTGGCTGGGTTTTTTTAAATTGTAAATAAGGAATCTGTTTATTTTGGAGAAACGTATTCGCCAAATGTGTAAGTGTAAGCATGCGTACATATTTTGGCATTTGGCAGCACGATTTTAACAGGTTCATAAATGGTTACTCACTGTACTACCATTTAATCAACTCGATGTTAATAAATTGCTGAGTTCAGCCCAAACACTATGGATTCTCCGCGGAACACCTGACAGCACGCCGCGGCACACTAGTTATAGTATGGCGCGGCACACCAGTTGCTGAGCTCTGGTTTACAGGACTCTTTAAGGGGGAAGATGATATCATACGAAAATATAACAATGTGGCATTTAATCTCAACTTTAAAGTTGATCTGTTGATGCCACAACTTTTTAAAGGAGAGGTTTTCTTGAGGAGATATGTTTACTTGTTTTTTTTTTAATTGCGAAGTTCCCAATCTATCCATCACTCTATCAACCGTGACTAAATTGCACGACCCATGCGCTGTCAACGTAATAAGTGCTAATAAAGACAGCGCTCTTGCAAGTTAAATAAACAGACTGGTGGTAGTGGAATTTCAATATATGCCTAAATCTGTCTTTTTGTTTAACGGCCAATTTTATACTGGACATGAAAGGTTGTATTTACTGCTCGTTACATTTATTTGTAATTTGCCTGAAGCTTTAATGAATGGCGTGTTAGACGAATAAGTCAGACAAGAATGACGTAACATTGATCAGAAACTGTCCTGCACTAAGAACGAATGCCAATAAATCTCAGCGGGTTACTGGGATACACACGAGAAGTGTCACGTAAGGACACCAATAGTGATACATTTGTGAGTGTGTGTAAACTGCTTGTACTACATACAAGTTGTAGACTTATTCCTGCAGTGAAACACACCACTGCGCACCAATGGCTGATGGAAGGTCATCTGTCTGAGAGAGAAGAGGAAATACAATTTTCGCTCCTTTCCCTGAACTGGAATGAGTGACATCATTGCCTTTAATTTTATTTTATCAGTTTGTCAACTCACAATGTCTCAAACTCGCGGCCCGCGGGCCATTTGCGACACGCAAGAAGATATTTTTCGGCCCGCTACATGACAGCAAAGTTAATACGGCATACGCGTTTTCCCCATTCTCATATCTTTAATGTTACCCTCCGCGAAAGTTTCAGTAGAATCTTACAGACTATGCTAATTCTTATTTTTATCATGTCTGTATAGGTTTGGACGTTGATTTTAATGGTAAAAACCATTGTAAAAAATCGGATTAAAAGTTTTTATTTTATAGCATTTTATGAGACAAACATGGCCAAAGTGCGGTTTTGAGAAAAGTTTTAAAAGTCAGTAAGTGGGTAATGCACAACCATAATTGTGTAAATCGTAGCAACCTGACACAGTATCAAAGAATTCCTATTAAAATTGCCGCTAGTGTTTACGAGTGAGAGAAATTTCGAGCCTTTCAGATTGGTCACTTTCAAAATAGGGTTAGTCAAAAAGGCATTTTCTTCGATAAAATTAAATCAAAATTTATTCTCCCTACAATAGCATCTTCCATCGGATCAATAATTCATAAATATGGCCTGCTCCTGCCTATTGTCTGATCACGTTTTAGCCTTCAATGCCTTCATGGAGAAGGATGGGGTGGTTGTTCCTGTACTAAGTGATATCAAGTGGCTCATGGACTTGGCTTTTCTTGTTGACATTACACAGGAGCTGAATGTATTCAACAAGAAGTTTCAAGACCAGGGGTAGAGTGTCTGTGTTGCCAATGACAATGTCAGGGCATTCTGCACGAAACTTGTGTTTTGATTCTTAGAGAAACCTCTGCCATTTCACAACATGGAAAATACTCATGGACTCGGGCACACCCGTCAGTAGTAAGTATACTGATGCCATTACTAAGCTACAGGAAGAATCTGATCGCATTTTTTAAAACTTCAAAACAGACAGAGCAACTTTTTGACTTTTTGCTGACCATTTCTCCTTCAATTTTGAAGATGCAACCCCCCCCCCCTCCACCCCTCTACTTGCGCTTCTAATGGAGCTAATAGATCTTCAGCGCAATTCTAAGTTCAGGGAGGTGAATGGAAAAAACAGACAATGGATAATTTATGAGAGCATTGCTCCCCACCTTACACGAGATTTCAAGGTTGTTCAAGCGGATCATGTGCCTTTTTTTGGAGTACCTATCTGTGTGAAAAGCTCTTTTCCACTATGAACTATAATAAGTCAAAGCTCAGAGCTAAATTTACTGATGAGCATCTTCAAGCTATACTGAGGGTCTGAGTTGCTTCATCACTCAAGCCAAATATTGTTCAGCTGTGTAAGAAGAAGCACCGCCAGATCTCTGGCAACAAGGAGTAGGAGGAAGAAAGTGTAGCCTAGTTCTTGAGAACCCTTAATGTTTTTATTTGTTATTAATAAAGGTTCAGCAGATTGCAACAGTTGTACGTTTTTGAATTTGTAATGGCTTTTTTGTGTGGAATACTTGATGCGGCCCAGTCTCACTCAGACTCTACCTACCGCGGCCCCCGGATGATGTGAGTTTGAGACCCCTGAGCAAAAAGTAAGTTGAATCCTTAAACTATAAAAAGGAACATGCCCCCTGATCCCTCAGCTCGGGGTGGTATTGCCTCATTATACCCTCAACGCTATAATTATGAACAAAGATTTGCTAGATTTTTTTTCCTCTGCCACATAAGCACTAAATAATCCACTTCAAGCAAAAACTACTCTGAGGTAGGGTCTATTAGTGGAACAAAAAAAATAAGTACTAAAATAGCATTATGTGATATATTTTCATATAGATATAGCCTTCTGTAAACTTTACGAGATTTCATTTCAATGCAGAGGTGGTAGTTTAAGTGGTTGTTTTCTACTGACACTCAGAAGTTTACTTATACGGCCATTCACATCATATGAAATAATGGAATACATTAAAATCTCCATTTTGAGACCCTCTCTTAATTGACTTCCTCCATTATACGACCGGAAAAAAATTCACCAATCCTTTGTACTATATAAATGACCTCTCTTAAGCGACTTCCTCTAAAACGCGACTTGCGACCTTCAAATAATTCAATTTTATTACCTAGCATCTGAAAAAGTCAGATTCCAAAGCAATGCTGTATTTGTGCTCTTGAAGAAAACAGTTCCATGTATAACTTCTAACAGCAGACAATGCACTAAGTAGATAACCAGCTCAGTGACACTGAGAATGAGAAAGATGAAGAACCACCTATCAACTTCTCCACTGCCTTGAATACTCCAAGGAGCTGACCATATTTGCCCTGAGAAGGGGCCTTTCAGAACTTGCCTACGCCTTGTCTGGTGTTCAAAGTGACATACTAAAAGAACTGTGCACAGGTGGGGGGATCATGCAAACAAACAGAAATAACATCTTTCTTTCAACTATTCAATGATTGAATACAAATAATTACAACAATAAATATAGCCCGTCAAACATTGGCAGCAGGAATGCATGAACTTCCCATCTACTAAAGTTACTTGACAAAAGACAAAACATGTAACGCACATTTAAGAATCTCAATTTTTGCTACAACCCCTTCCCCCATGATACGTCATTGCACACTTTTTATTTCACGCCCATGAACTATATTAAATATTCCGATATCCCAACCACTTTTAAACCTAATATATTTTACACCCTATTTAAATTGAGATGATTTCATTTCCAAAAAAAAAATATTACACGCCAAATGCAGTTGCGTTATATAAAAAAAATCATTTAGCGTAGTTTATATTTTGCGTGCTACTGAACTCATTATTAAACCAAATTTTCTTTCAAACATTTAGAATTATTTGTAATATCTGTCAATACCTAATTCGTAGATTAGGAAGCAGTCAATAAGGAAACAGTCCACGAGTCACACCAGAAGCTTAATATATATAAGAGATGCACTTATCTTATACATAAATAATTATAACGCTAAGCATGTACTCGGCGCTTACACACGCTTTTAAACAACTACTTATTTTGAAATTAATGAGGAACAGGAAGATAGTGACTATATTGGTTATGAGACAGAATTTAATCTATATTTCTGGAAGAAAGATGGTAGATATTGCCTATACTTAATGGTACGTGTCCTTTTTTGTATATATTTTACTTGTTTACTTAATTTTCTAAATGTCGTTTTTCAAAAATGTCCCAACTCCTTTTTAAGACCCCCTCTGATTCAAGAAATAGCAAAACGAGGTATGTGGAAGTTTGAATTAGAGAACAGGACAAAAAGATTAGGACATTTCGGCATATATAAATATAGGTGGGAACTGCGATGCAATATCAAACCAGCATTTTGTAGTTTTCAACATGTCTAAATGAGTAATGAATTTGTTAGGATTTCAATTGCGTGTCTAAAGAAAGATTTGACTGGATTTGGGAACCTTTTATCATTTTCAAAGATAACAGAAAGGGGTAAGGGAAAATGCCTGCAACTGCAATGAAAAACATGCTTAAGTCATAACAACTACTTAACTCTTATATTTTTGGTGGGGAGTTAAAAGGTTTGGGGAGGAAGGGAATATGTAAGAAGTTATTACAAAATGGAGCTTTAAAACAATGCATGCGAAAATGGGGTCAGATCATGATTGTAGTGCAACACAAGATATTTAGCTTAACAAACATTTTTATTCAGCATACTTTTATATGCAGGAAAAGTATCATCTCTGTAGCATATATGTAATCTCATAAAATACCTCATAAGATTGATAGCTCTATTTAAAAATTATTTAAATATTTGGGGGTTGGTTGAACCCTTTAAACCTCCATATTTTAGCCGCTCTTTAAGTATTAACATTAACTGAATTGATAAGACATTTAAAAGTTGTTGCTTTTAGATCATGATACAAATTAGAGAATAAAAATGATCATGTTTAGGGGTGTGCCGGATCCGTTTTTTCCAACCGGATCCGGATTTTCTTATGCGAAATCCGCCGGATCCGGATTCCGGATTTTGGTACTATTGGCCACTATTAGCGGTGCTGACTCTAGCCTCTGGTATGTTCGGAATATTAAACATTAAACAAGCTCAACGCTCCAAACAATCGATTAATGTATCGTTGTTTACATAATATTTCTCGTGCATGCCCTCTGATTGACCCCGCATGAGACGCTGTGTTCACAAAGGGGTGTGGCTTAGGCCCGTGTTTTATTCTTTGTGTATTTGTGAGCTTATATGTGTTTATTTCGCATTATTTATTGGCAAATTATTCTAACTGTGTTAACTGTGTACCGGTACAAGATCTACCAGACTGTAAGTTGAAGATTGTAATTATATTTTCTTTTCTTTTGTAATTAGAATAAATAAATATTATTAATTGTAACTAGAAACTGTTTTGGGTCGTATCTTTATTATTGTTGATTCTATGGTATCGTCCTTTGTTAGGCACTGCTTACAACGAGCCAATTAAAATTAAAATAGGAGATTAATTTCTCCCAACACAAGTCAGTGCGTAACAATCGTGATCGTGTGGAATTCGGGAAAGAGAATTACTTTTATTTCAGATTATGATCCAGTGAGTCACAAAATCTGGCAAATTCCAAAATCCGGTATATTCCGGATTCCGGTTGTTCCGGATACATGTAAATCCGGCGGAACCGGATTTCACGGATAGTGCAAAATCCGGCGGAACCGGATTCCGGCACACCCCTAATCATGTTATTAATTAACAGAAAATATAATTTTATACATACGTTTTAATGAGTTCAAAATCAACTTAAAATGTCATTACAAATTATTGTTTGTTGCACAATTTTATGTATGTAGTATGTGCAAAATAGACAAGTAGAATGTAAAGAGTACTTTTAATTACCATATTTATTGGCCTATAACACGCACCATTCGCGGTGTGTACTATGGGTCCTTAACATTATATGGGGTATAACAGCACACATCATTTGCCCCCTATTTTCAGGAGAAAAAGTGCATGTTATACGCCAATAAATACGGTAACTTAATAAGGTGAGTTTTTTTCTAAGAACTGCGTATTGCAATAATTGTTCAAACTTTCTTTAAAACGTATTAAAATTAAAATGATAAAGCTTTATTTTCAATATTTAACATGGTGAAACCAACATCAATAAACCATACTAACAACAACATAGGGATAAGAAAAATAGATGGAATAATTTCATGCTTGTGAGCCTCTAATTCAATGCTGCCAAACCTTTTTGACTCTTTGCAGCCTTTGCACGAAGCTGAGGGCTGCACATGACAACTCAAAAGAATTATTTTTTTCTTTATTCTTTACTTTTAATAAAAATATTCACATTATTAACACTTCTTACCTTATGCTATGGCGCTATGCATAAAGTTAGTATGACTAGACTAGATAAGTAGAGTAACTATTTGACCTATTAATTATTAAGTATTAAGTAATTATACTTACTACTTAGTGCGAGAGTAGTCAGTATGAGTAGAGTAGCAGTATTAAAAATTAAAGTAGGCCCACTTATTTGACTTATAACTTATGGTTTTGGGGTTTTTGTTCTAACAAGTCAACAGTGTTTCAACACTACAGACTACACTACTACTACTACTACTAGACTACAGATAAATAACAGTATGACTACACTACACTACTTACAATAAAAACAACGCCTTCTACACTTCCAAGAGCATAACAGTATCCCCCATTGCAGGCTCCAGTAAGAATCTGATGTCTGTTCATATTAATTGTATTTAGGCGCACCGTTAACAATCGTATAAGCTTTGTGACCACACATTGCACAAAGTAAACAAGAAATTCAGTTCATCTGATCAGATGATTTTACTGCTTCCTGCCAAAAAGCGGCCATATTGGAAAAATTATTTCAATACAAGTAGCCAGATATCTTTTATATAAGCCAAAATTTTGGCTTCTTAAAAAGTTGTGGAGAAAAAAATTGCCTTAGTTCAATGGTAGCAATATAACGTAATGCGCATCATTCAATAACAAAAATCCCTTTAATTTTAAAATATAGAAAGATTTTAGAAGACTTTCCGATGAAAAAAAAAAGATAGAAATTTAAAATGTGGCTACCAATGACCAAAGTCAAACTTCTAATTAATATCTCAAAAAAGTATTTTTTATGATGATCGAGAAGGCCATTGTAAACTAAACAAAGAGAAAGATTAGCATTAAAATAAAAGCATGTACACCTTCTGCTCTTAATTTAATTATTAATTTCTTTTGTAGTTATATATTTCATTGTAAATTTAAAAAAATTAGGCGACTGAAAGATGTATTGCCACTATTCTCTATTCTGTGACAATTTCTCTTATTTATTTTGTTCAGGTAACAAATATTAAACTTCACTCTTGACACTGCATCAAAAGTTATATAAATTTGAAGAGCACGATAAGAAAAATCAATGTTTAGAATAATTCAACCCAGGGACGTAGAGTAGGAGATGTGCGGAGGGGCTGGTCCGCACCGTGCGGCACTTTTTCTTTATATGGAGGGGCGGCATTTTCAGTCAACTGCATGGCATAGGTTAGTTTTTTTTTTTCGTGGAAAGTGGCGAATAAAAATCATGAACCGGGACCGGCAGCACTAACACTATCTGATTGAACTATCTAAAAAAAAACGGATTTATTTGGTATTAAAATGATGTTGCTTTTAGGGTTTCTAATTTCCAGGGGTTTTGCTTATCCCGAGAAAACAGGACACAAGTGGCTCTTAATTGTGATTAATTTATTCTAGATAAAATAAAATAAATGCTTAATTAAACATTGAAGGAAATGGTGTAACAAGTTATGCTTATGCTTGAAATGACAAGTCAGGACAATTAAAATGAGGTTTCTGCCAGACGCCTTCTTTAATTAGCAGACAATACAAAACAATAAACAACAGATAATTAGAAATAAAAAAATATATGTGTTAGAAAATCTCAATGTAGCTATGTTTAGAACCAGAAGAGCTCCATGATACAGTGTTTTTTTTAAAATAATTTTTTTGTACTAATCTTAAATACTAAATACTTTTTATACGATGTTAAGGGTTTTTCAAATGTTGGTCATTTGCTTCATTTCCCCTGCTTAGTCCTGGTGATAGATGAGTAGATAATATTATTTAACAAAAAACTCAAATGCAACCACCTGTAGAAAACTCTAAATACTTAATTTAAGTTTTGCATTTATATGATTTTCCTCACAAAGAAAACTCCCCACACTCATCATTCATCACGCAATATTTCGCACACAGATTCGACCTACCTCTACAATACGGAATACTGCGCACGGGAAATTCTCCCACATAGATGATTCATCACTTATTATTATTATTATTGTTTGCTGTTTGTGCACAAGGGGTGTAGAACTCAAAGAAAAGTATACTGGCGGGCAAGACTTCAATAAAATACAAATATATAATATATATTTTATGATAAGTATTCAATATTTTATGTAATTTAAAATAAGTTTGTTTTTTTAAATGTAGCCTACATCCCTGAAAATTATATGTTATGGGACAATCGCACCTCTAACAGCCCTGGCACCATTCTCACTATAACCACCGTAAGAAACATGAGAAAAGTTATTTTGTTATGTTTGTGTTTATGTGGTGTTTAGTGTTCTGGATTCCTGACCCGTGGCTGCGAGGAAAAGTATAAGAACAAAGTAGTCATTCAATTTTAACTTAAGATATATATATATATATATATATATATATATATATAAATAAATTTTGAAAAATTATTAGCCAGATGAATTAATATCA